>MU225327.1:2988653-3006142 GCA_018584345.1 Thuja plicata | reverse complement strand
TTTTTATGAGCATAAGCATGAAAAAATTGCAAGCAAGTGAGCTATCCTTTCCAAGTTTTATCTGCGAATATAGAAGCACATGTATGATCAGAAGCGCAATTAAAAATAAATAAAAAATAAAAAAAATAAAAAAATGGATAAAATAAATCACAATATAAATTAAACATTATTCAATAATAATAAAAAATATAAAAAATATAAAAAAAAAATGGACAAAATCAATCACAATATAAATTAAACATTATTCAATAATAATAAAAAATTATAAAGTCTTTGTCGAATTCCAATTCCAATTCGAAATGTAGAACCAAATGTGGAAGTTGGAATTTGTCAATTCCAATTCCAATTTCGAAATTGGCAACCAAACGCAGAAGATGGCTTGACTAATCCATCTTCCAGGTCAACCAAACGGTCCAAATTATAACCCGAAGATGCAAAACCAGGATTTCAAAACCTGGTTTTGTGATAATAAGGTTTTGACTCAATTCCAATTTTGCGAAACAAACGGGGCCTTAAAGAAGATTAGAAGGAGGGAAAAGTTAAAAAGTTGAGGAAAGGTTTGTTCTTTATGTCATTTTGAACTCTATTAATATATTGGGCAAATTGAACTGAACTTGTTTCGGAGTGGTGTTGCTCGAGCTTCTTAGTGTTTCTTAACTTATATTTCGTATCTCACTTTCTCGATATTTTCTATGTGACTTTGAAAAGTGACCCCGTGTCCTACCCTTTTTGGATATGTGTAAATATTTTTTATTTAATAAAAATGGATCTACGTATCTATAAATTTTTTGTCTAATTCAAAGTATTCATCGTGAATAAAAAGATTTATGAGATCTACCTATTAGTCTCTTTGTTGGGTTAATTTATCTTTAAAAAAAAGATAACACTTCTCACCTTTCATAACAATAGATTCACTTTAATGGGTAGTTCTCGCCCATTAATAAAATGATTTAGGAGATCTACCTACAAGTCTCTTTGTTTGGATTAATTTTATCTTCAAAAAAAGGATAATGCATCTCACCTTTCTAAACAATAGATTCACTTTACTAGGTTGTTATCACCCATTAATAAAAGTGGAATGTGTATCACTATTCAAGTCTTATATTAGTTTATTAGTTTGATTATATACTTGTAAAGAAAATTAAATTTCTTGTGTTGCATATCGTGTCATGTAAAATTATACTAAGTTAAATGGTACAATGTATTCATCCTCATAATAGAATAACTTATGAGACATAAGTGTCTCTTTCATGGGTTAATTTTAACCCTTGAGCAAAGGGTAATGCATCTCACCTTTTTTAGAGAAGATTTGCTTTATTTGGTTTTTCTTATTATTTGATGTAAGTGTAATGGGTATCACTCTTCAATGTCTTGGATTTATTTACTAGTTTGCTTCCATGCTTGTGAAGAAAGTCAAATTTCTATGTTGTAGGTATATTATCATGTAAAATTGTACTAAGCTAATTGGTACAAGCAATCATCCTCATAATAGAAAGATTTATGAGATCTTTATCTCTTTGTTGGGTTAATTTTACCTTTTAAAGAAAGGGTGATGCATCTCACACTTCTAAGAATAAGATTTACTCTATTAGGTTGTTCTCGTCGTTTAATGAAAGTGTAAAGTGTATCACCCTTCAATATCTTAGATTTATTTACTATTTTCATTTCATACTTGTTAAGAAAGTCGAGTTTATATGTGGTATGTAGCTTGGTAAGCTAATTTGTACAAAGTATTCATCCTCATAATAAAATTATTTATGAGACCATTAAATGCCTCTTTGTTGGGTTCATTTTATCTTTTCAAGAAAGGGTAACATGCATGTCACCTTTCTAAGAATTAGACTCATTTTATTGGGTTATTCTCACCCTATAATGAAAGTGGAATGTGTATAACCCTTCAAAGTCTTAGATTTTTTTAATAGTTTGATCCCATGCTTGTTAAGAAAGACAAGTTTGCATGTGCTATGTATCTTGTCATGTAAAATTACACTAAGCTTATTGGTAAAAATTATTCATGCTAATCATAGAATGATTTATGACACCTTTAAATGTTCTTTGTCGGGTCAATTTTATCCTTTAAAGAAAGTGTCATGCATCTCACCTTTCTAAGCATTTTCACTTTATATTTATGTATCTTGTCATGTAAAATTACACTAAGTTGATTGGTACAAATTATTCATCCTCCTCATAGAATGATTTATGACACCTTTAAGCATCCTTTATTGGGTTAATTTTATCCTTCAAAGAAAGTATAATGCATCTCACCTTTCTAAGCCTTTTCACTTTATTGGCTTGCCCTCATCCTTTAATGAATGTGGAATGTCTATCACCCTTCAAAGCCTTACAATTATTTACTAGTTTGATTACATATTTGGTATGTATCTTGTCATGTAAAATTATACCAAACTAATAGGTACAAAGTATTCATCCTTATAATAGAATGATTTATGAGATCTATAAATGTCTCTTTGTTAGCTGAAATTTACCTTTAAATATAGGGTAATATATTTCATCTTAGATTCATTTACTAGTTTGATTCCATACTTGTGAATGTTAAACTTTGATCAGATTTATAAGTTATAGGAATTCTTTTAATTTTAATCACTAATCACCAAAGGTATATTCAGATTCTATATTATATGTTGATAATAATATCACTCAATTAGAACTTGTATATATATAATATAAATTCAATATAAATTTAATATTGATATATTATAATCTTTAATATCTTTATTACTATGAAATTGAGATATGACAATATCGATCTTGAACAATATATTATTATTTATTGTTGTATCTTGCTTGCACTTATTGACTTTTGTACTTACAATGATACATAGATCGATCAGTATATATATATATATGTGTGTGTGTGTGTGTGTGGAGGCATGTCTTCGTAGAGACATGTCTTTGTAGATACATGTCTCTACGTAAACATAGTTTATGTAGGGACATGTCTCTACGTGAGACCTATCCTATGTAACTAATTCTTAAACCATATGTTTGATGTGATACCTATTCATAATCAGTGTCGACTCATTATTGTGAGCAATGTTTGTGCCAAGTCAATACTCATTATTGACTATAACATGATCAATGCAATAATCATTATCGATTCATAACGATATCGATATAATATAATATCGGTATTCATATTATATTCGATACTCAATATCGATAGAGTATGATATCGATATTCATATTATAATCAATACTTATGATATTGATATTCATTTTGATACACAACAATATTGATATAAATAAAATGTTGATACTTAATATCGATGCTCAATACAATTATATCAATAGCATGATTAGTAATTATTATATTAATCTCAATCATCTATATATATACATAATTATTAATTTACTATTTATTAATCATGCATTATGATAACCATAATCATATCAATCAATTTGAGCATTATACAGAAAGGATAGAGAACAAATTATCAAGGCCGATAGGCCACTTATGCATTTGATTTCATCGATAGGAGTAATCAAATCAAAGCTACAATTCATTAACAATGAAGAATATCAAATTTCTAAGTGGTATATATCTTTCCATTTAAAATTATACAAAACTAATAGGTAAAAAGTATTCATCCTTGTAATAGAATGATTTATGAGATCTTTAAATTTATCCATTTAATTGCAATTATTTGTCTTGCTAAATAGATGGGTGTGATATATGAAATGGTAAGAAATATGGAAGCTATTATTACCCAATTCATGATATGCATTAGAATATGAATTCCTTCAAAGCAAATCTGTTTAACACAGCCAAGGAGGAAGGGTGCTAATTCAAGATCTATGTTCTTAGGATTTCTATTCCTTTGTTGTTATGATTTGGAAATGAAACATTAATAATAAATCTGATCTAATAAAAGCAAGTAATGTACAAGGAAAAAGGGGAGGGACAAATGCACCTAGAAATAGGATGGAGAAAATGTACTTTTAATCTAAATTTCCCAACCAACGGAGTCTCAGATTGAGTTGTTTCTACAAATCTGGCACACATAGACCTGTAGCTTTTTGCCCCTGAAATTTCACTAAAAGTAAGGAGGGGCAGGTCAAGTTTCACCCTGTCCCTAGGGTTTTCTGCTCAAATTTTCACAGCAGCTCTGACTCAATCTTAGAAAGGTCCTCCTATACCAGATTATCAATCTGGGATCATCTACACTTGCAAATGTGATATTTAGTGTGTGTGTGGCTATATAGGGGTTTGCCTTAGTCAACCCCCCATTTTGGTGATTCCCACCTCCACAAATAGTCAACGTGACAGATGTAATGTGTAGTGCTTGTGAATCTAGAGTATTTCTAAATTACTATGAGCTATTTATGCATAAAAAAATGACTAGATCTATAATATGTATATGATACAGTAAAAACCTAGTATGAAATACAATCAATGTGTGATTGAGTGAATGGAAATAAGTATAGATCTTAAATATAAACACTTGAATCTGAAGCACAAATGCATAGATCTGAAAAATAACAAGAAATCATACCCAACCCTAGAAGGAAGACTACAAGCCAATCATCATTCAGTGATCTCCTAGCCATATTCATAATCAATTTGTGTCTCCATGATGTAGGAATGAATGTAGTTTCTTGATATAAATTTTTGTAGCCTTCAATATCAAATCCTCATTTCATGGGATGTCTTCAAATTGGGGCTTCAACCTTGCAATTTCTTTCATCATGCCAAAATGAAGTGTGAGGGCTACTTGTATACTAAAATCAGGAGGTAGAATCGAGCAAGCCAACCATAGATCCTAATACTCCACATAAACCTCAAGATGGGACACTGCCCCAAATATGGGCTCAAAACCCCAGGGACACATTGCCAATGGCGATTTGTCCCACCCTAAACAAGCCAAAATTTGGTCTAGGGGTCTTGGTCAGTCAATAAATGCAAGATTAGAATAGATATCTCATTACGACATTGAGACAACATTCTAAGACCAAAAAAGGTCAAATAGTCAAATAAGGCCTAGGAGATTAAATGAATTTTTTGATTGGATGAAAAATAGAGGAGGATACTTAGAAATAAGGTCCTACCTGATGTAGAACTAAGGTCTAGTTGCTATCGAGAGTCAGTTTAACTCTGCTCCAAGGTCTCTTAATGGACCTTATAAGGTATTATCAAACCTTAACTTGAGGAAGTCACTAAGATCTTCACCTCAAGTACTCTAGACCTAGTTCTGACCATTAAGCCACTATTTCATGTTGTAGAATCTATTAGGGTAGATTCATTCTCCAAGCTAAACTGATTGGTTCAACTTGAAAAGCCAAACCAAACTGATCACACACAGAACACATAACAGATTCCAAAAGATATTTCCAAATACTCTTTATATTTCTATTCACAACCTAAAATCTATTACATGTACAATACTCTCTCATCCATCCACTATCTCCTATCTACTCTTATCTATCAATTACAAACTTCTAACTATATAGCCATCACTCAAAATATCTTGCATCCTCCAACAACTTCCACAACCTTGCACTGAAGGCATGGGTGATCCATAAATGACCCTCCCATCATAGGAACAAGTGTCCCTATCCATCAAAGACAAAAACAACACATTGGGAGCTGCTGTAGTTGACCCAACTAGTCACAAATGTCACATCTTGTGTTTCCTGGGTCGTTAACCAACATAACCAAACAATAGACCGCCATTACCGAGCACCAGTCCCGAGCACCATAAAAAACTTGTCTTCAACACCCGAGCGTCAGTCAGTAACCTTGAGTAGAAAACCTGAGCGACACACCCGAGCAACAAACCTGAGTAGCAAACCCAAGCGACACACCCGAGCAATAGTATTGCCCAAGCACCAAAGTAACCCAAGCAATAGTAGTAATGCCTAAGCATTAGTATCTTACTGCCCTTTCACCAAATATGGTTCCTAGTTCCTTGGTTGGATTCCCAGAGGTTTATAAGCTACCTCAAAATACATACTTAAACTTAAAACAAGCTAAAAAGTAACTATGGTGTTTGTTCACCGATTGACCTCGATCATTACAAGAATGGTGGAACAAAACACCTTACATACTTAAACTTATAAATGCTTCTAACCTAGGTGTTCTTGCACCATACTCCCCAAACAAAAGAAATCAACTTCCAGGTGATTGGATCAAGTCAGGATGAATTCCTAACTTCTTGAAATCAGCCTCTTGCACCCATGTAGCCTTTGAATCATCCTGCCCTTGCCATTTGATCAAATGTTCCATGTAGGCCTGCTTTCTAGTCTGCTTGGCAACTCTTGAATTCAGAATCTTCTATGCCTTTAGTTTCGGTGCAACATGAAGTTTGAGTGCTTTGAGATCCTATGTATTTGCTGCTAGATCAGAATCACCATCTAGAATTGGTCCTTTATAGGATACCAGATTTTCCACATTGAAAATAGGAGACAATCCTATGTCTGTAGGAAGATCAATTTTATAAGCATTAGACCCATACTTTGCCAGAATTGCACAAGGGCCTATCTTCATCATCTAAAGTTTACTCGGAACTCCTTTCTGCAACCTTGCTTTGTTGAGGTGCACCATGACCAAATCTCCAACTTGAAATTGAACATCTCTTTTCCTTCCATCTACCTTCTGCTTGATGTGAGTTGTATTCTCCACTAATGCTTGCTTGATTGAATGAATCATGCACCTCCTTCATGGATTGAGAAAAGTCTTCAGCATACCCACTCCTTTTGGCATTGCTTCCAAGATCCTTGAGTTCACATATACCCCTGGGATGAATCCTATACACTATTTCAAAAGGGTTCTTTCCAGTGGATCTATTGACTGTGTCATTGTATGCAAATTCTGCTTGAGCAAGTAACTGATCCCATGATTGTCCATATTCTTTGGTGAGGCATCTTAAAAGATTTCCTAAGCTTTGGTTCATCACTTCAGTCTGACCATCAATCTATGGATGATATGCTGAGCTAAAGGAAATATTAGTACCAAGCTTTTTCCATAAGGTTTTCCAAAAATGACTCATGAATTTAGAGTCTCTATCAGATACAATACTCAAAGGTAATCCATGTATCCTTGCTGCTTCTTTGAAGATCAAATTTTCTATGTAACATGCATCATGTGTGGTCTTGCATGGCACAAAGTGAGCCATCTTTCTAAACCTATCAACAATCACGAAGATGTTGTTCATTCCTTGATTGGTCTTTGGTAGTCAAACTACAAAATCCATACTAAGGCATTCCCATGGTCTATTTGGGATAGGAAGGGGCTGATACAATCCGGCATTGGATGAATTCCCTTTTTCCTTTTGAAAGACTATACAAATCTCTACATACCTTCAGAAATCTTGATTCATTCTTGGCTAATAGTAATACCTCTTGACCAACTCTAGAGTTTTATTCAACCCAAAATGTCCACTTAATGAACCATTGTGCTTTTTTTGTACTAGGTTCTCCCTCATGGAACCTCTCGGTACACAGAGTTTTCCACCTTTGAATAAAATATCTTCTTGAATAGTATACTCCAATTACTCACTATGAAAGTGATTTTGATAATCTAGACATACCTTGTATGCTGTTGAAAAGTCTTCATCTGCTGGATACAGATCCTTGAAGCTTTCAATGTCAATGCTTCTTAGCTGAACTTCTTGTACTATGGGTAACCTTCTACTCAATGCATCAGCTACTTTATTCTGTACCCCCTTCTTGTGCTTTATGGTGAAGGTATAGGCTTGTATATACTCCACCTATTTCATGTGCTTATGGCTTAGTTTATCATGTGAACTCAGAAAACTCAAAGCCTGATTTTCAGTAAAGACTACAAATTATTTGGAAAGGAGATAATGTCTCCATTTAATTAGTGCTTGCACTAATATATATAATTCCAAATCATATGAGAAATACGCCCTCTTTGCATCACTGAGTTTCTCACTGTGAAAGGCTACTGGCTTCCCTTCTTGACTCAAGACTGCATCGATGACAATATTACTAGCATCACACTCCATAGTAAACAATTTTTCAAAACTAGGAAGTGTCAATATCGATTGAGTCGCTATCATCTTCTTCAGATGCTCAAATCCTTCATCAGCCTACTCATTCCATTGGAACTTGGCTTTCATACCTCCTTTGATGGTATCTAAAATAGGTGCATTGATTTCACTGAACTGTTTGATGAACTTCCGGTAGAGCTGTGCTAAACCATGGAAGCTTCTTACTTCAGTAGCTGACTTCGGTGTAGGCCAATTCAAGATTGCTTCCACCTTGCTGATATCCATCTTCAAGTTACCCTTTGAGATAACAAAACCTAAATATACCAACTCTTGCTTCATGAAATCACTCTTTTCCAAGTTGGTTGTCAACTTTTCCTCATGCAATCTTTGCATTACCCTTTTCATATGTCTAAGATGATCCTCTATTGTTTTGCTAAACACTAGGATGTCATCTAAGTATACTACAACCCATTTTCCAATGAATTCCTTCAAAACTTCATTCATCAATCTCATAAATGTGCTTGGAGCATTTGACAACCCAAAAGGCATAACAAGTCATTCATAAAGTCCTTTGGTGGTCTTAAAAGCAGTCTTCCACTTAGCTCCTCATTTAATTCTTATCTAATGATATCCACTCTTAATATCTATCTTGGAGTAATATCTAGCTCCACCAAGACAATCCATTAAGTCTTCTATCCTCGGTATGGGGAAACTATACCGGATAGTAATCCTATTAATGGCCCCAAAATTGGTACACAACCTCCAAGTACCATCTTTCTTTGGGGCTAGTACTGTGGGAATAGCACATGGATTTATGCTCTCTCTAATCAACCCTTGGTCAATTAGTTCTTGGATTTGGATAGAAATCTCTACATTATGCTGTGGGGTCATCTTATAAGAAAATTTATTTGGAAGTGAGGCTCCTGGGATAAATTCAATCTGATGACTAATAGATCTCTCAAGTGGTAGGGTAGCCAGTTGGCCATTACTAACTATGGCCTAATATTGAGTTAAAAACCTTTGGATCTCTAAAAGAAACTCTTCCTTCTTATTTCCCTTCTCACTCTTTGGTTTTAAAACCAAAGCAAAGCCTACCTCATCTTCTTCTTCTAAGGTCTTCAAGAATTCTTTCTCACCGAACAATAGTAAGTTGGGACCCCTTTTATTTTCTTCCTCTTCTTCCAAGGTTGACTGTACCCTGAAAGTTATTCCATCTTTCTTAAAGGAAGAGGATTTCTTAGCTCCATCATGTAGTGTGCAGCTCGGTCAAACTGCCAAGGTCTACCTAATAACAGATGACACACATCCATGGGTAGGACATCACACAAAACTCTGTCCTTATACCTCCCTGTGGAAAATTCTATCCATGCTTTCTCATTGACTATTATATGTTGATCTTTGTTCAACCAAGTAACTCTATAAGGATTAGTATGAGGAATCCTTGTCAACTTTAACTTCTCAATAGCTTCTAAAGAAACTATATTATCAGTAGAACCTGAATCTATGATAACTTTAAAGACCTTATCGAGTACCTTGTAGTTGAATCGAAACAAATATTTTCTTTGGCTTGGCTCTTCTTTGATGGGTTCTTTGAGGAGTGCTCTACAAACCATCAAATTCTCTCCCATTTTAGAACCTATGGTGACTTTTGTAGTCTTGCTGCTAGAAGATTCTTCTTGCACATAGTTGGTTCTTTTCTCTCCTCATTGTGAAGTAGAGCTCTTTGCAAGACACCGATATGCAGGATGTCCAAATTGTTGACAGTTATAGCACTTCATCAAAGAGAAGTAAGATCCTCTTCCCTAATTATTAGTTCTTCCTCTCAAACTGTTATTTGAACCTCTTCCTCGGTTGTAACCATCTCTAGTGTTACTAGATTCTCATTGATTCTCTGTGAGTTTGGACTCACTCTAATTCTTAGCCTCATAATTCCTTCCTCCATATCCTCCTCTATGACCTCTATTATATCTCCCTCTTCCTCTACTGTTTGAGTCTTGCTTCTTCTTGAACTTCTCTGCCACCTTGAGGGATAATTGATAGCATTGGTGTATAGTCTTGGGGCTTAAGAGACTAATTTCCTCTTGAATACTCCATTTGAGGCCATTCAAATATCTTGCCACTTTTAGGCTTTCTTCTTCCATCACATGGGACCTTAAGCATAGCTTATGGAATTCTTTTGTATAGGCATTGAATTTTAAGTCTTTCTATCTCAGATTCTGCCTCTTCTTGTGCAACTGCACTTCATAATCATCAGGAAGGTAAGTTTCCTTCATCTTTTTCACCATACCTTTCCAACTGGTTATGGGGTTCTTTCCTTCTTTAGTCCTTTCATCTTGGACAAATTTGCACCAAGTGAGAGTAGTTTCTCTCAACCTTGTCTTAACTATTCTAACTTTCTGAGCTTCGATCACACTATCACAATCAAAGTGATTTTCAAAACCTTCTATCCATTCCATGATTAACTCTGGATCCATTTTGCCACTAAATAGAGGCACACCTTCTAAGGACTTACCACTCATTGCCTTCAACGCTTTCAATAATGGCTCTTCTTGAAGCACAGGGTCTAGCTTTGGGATCATGTTCTCCTTGGCCACTAATTTAACCTTTTCATCAACTTCTCTCATTAGTTCACTGACTGTTGTAGTTTGAAGCTGCACTTCTTCTAACTTGCATGCCATTTCGGCTAACTGCTCCTCAGGAGTCTATTTTCCTCTTTCTTCTCTCTAACATCTCTTGCTAGCTCTGCATTGGACACCATGTTGGATGAATTTATAGACTCTTCTAAAAATCACACCCAAACAACACAAGCCCAAATATTCTAACTGCTCTGATACCAATCTGATGTAGAATTGAGGTCTAGTTGCTACCGAGAGTCATCTTGACTCTACTCTAAGGTCTCTTAATGGACCTTATAGGGTATTATCAAACCCTAACTTGAGGAAGTCACTAAGATCTTAACCTCAAGTACTCTAGACCTGGTTCTCACTGTTAAGCCACTATTTCATGCTGTAAAATCTATTAGGGTAGATTCATTCTCGAAGCTAAACCGATTGGTTCAACTTGAAAATCCAAACTAAACTAATCACACACAGAACACATAACAGATTCCAGAAGATAGTTCCAAATAATCTCTATATTTCTATTCACAATCTGAAATCTATTACATGTACAATACTCTCTCATTCATCTACTATCTCTTATCTACTCTTATCTATCAATTACAAACTTCTAACTATATAGCCATCACCCAAAATATCTCGCATCCTCCAACAACTTCCACAACATTGTACTAAAGGCATGGGCGATCCATAAATGACCCTCCCATCACAGGAATAGGTGTCCCTATCCATCAAAGATAAAAATGACACGTTGGGAGCCACTGCAATTGACCCAATTGGTCAGAAATGTTGCATCCTGTGTTTCCTGGGCCATTAACTGACATAATCGAACAACAGACCACCATTACCGAGCACTATTCCCAAGCACCAGAACAAACTTGTCTTCAACACCTAAGTGTCAGTCAGCAACCCCGAGCAAAAAACCCGAGCAACACACCCGAGCAACAAACCTGAGTAGCAAACCCGAGCGACACACCCGAGCAACAGTATTGGTCGAGCACCAAAGTAACCCGAGCTACAGTAGTAATGCCTGAGCACCAATATCTTACTGCCCTTTCACCAAATATGGTTCCTAGTGCCTTGGTTGGATTTCCAGAGGTTTATAAGCTACCTCAACACACACACTTAAACTAAAAACAAGCTAAAAAGTAACTATGGTGTTTGTTGACCGATTGACCTCGGTCATTACAAGAATGGTGGAATAAAATGCCTTACAAAATTAAACTTATAAATGCTTCTTACCTACGTGCTCCTGCATCACTACCTCAATTTTGAACAAGTTTGGAGAGATTAGAGGACCCATTTTCAAATTAGGTATGCATTAAGTGCAATTATGAAGTCCTAATATGCAATCTATAATATCATGTAATACAATCATAAGGAAGATTGAAGGGAAGATTTGATGCTACTTCAACAAAGTAAAAAAAGGGCACGATTCATCTTGAAAACATGCTAGTCAGTGCAAATATAGAAAACCAGAAATTATAGATTGGACCGTATCATTGTGACAATTAGAGGGGTCGGAAATGGTTGCCCATCCACCATTAAATGAGTACTCATTTCCAATGTCACATTCTGTGTGGACACTGAGCAGTCGTCACAATAACGACATGTGTTGTGTAAAAAATCTTGATGGGGATGTCATCGCAAGTACAACATCCATGTCACAAAATTTATTTGGGAAAACCCAACCCTTGTCACAATTAATGATGGGGCTGCCATTGCGAGTACAAAATCCATGTCTCAAAATGGCTTTGGGCAAACCCAGCCCCCGTCACAATTTTGGACAGGGATGTCATCGCCAATACAACATCCCTATCAAAAAATATCGCCGGGCAAACCTATCCCCATCATAATTTTTGATGGGGATGTCGTCGCAAGAACAACATCCCCGTCAGAAAATGTCGTTGGGCAAACCCATCCCTTGTCACAATTTTTGATGGGGATGTCATCGCGAGTACACCATCTATGTTGTAAAATGTCATCGGGAAAACCCAACGCCCATCGCAATTTTTGATGAGGATGTCATTGCTAGTACATCTTCCTCATCAAAAATTACCATTGGGAAAACCCAATGCCAATCGCAATGTCTGACATGGATGTCGTAACGAGTAGACTAAAGATATCAGGGCTCAAGAGACCAAAATGATTGGTCCTTGTCTTTGGTGCATGTGATTGCCAAAACATTTTACCTTTGATTAGCTCATCAAATGCGGGGGTCTGAAGGAATTTAATAGATCACATTTTCATGGTAATGTATATTACTTTAGTTGAGGTAGCACGAATTTATTTATGTCGCGCACTTCTGGACTTTGAGGACATCCATAAAGAAGCATCACCTCCTGTGGCCTGCATTAAAAGTTCTAATAGAGCCATATATTTTTTAAGAAGGTCTTAAGTGTCAACTAGAAAAAACACATTAAAAAAGGTGAACTAATTGAGGTGGGGGATGTGAAGAATTTGACAGTAGAAAGGCTTGAAGATTGATGACTTGAGTTTGAGGTTTTGATCTCCTAATAGGTAATAAAATCTACTAAAATAATTTATCAAGCAACAACAGGTGCACTAGGCATGAACTAGGGGTGTGCAATGCATTCGAGTCTAACTAGATACAATCATTTATCAACCTTTGATAATGATAAATGGTTGCATCTAGTTTGGCTCGAATGTATTGCACACCCCTGATGATAAATGATTGTATCTAGTTTGGCTCGAATGTATTGCACACCCCTAGTTCATGTAGTGCACCTATTTATTTCTTGATAGATTAATTTAGGGGCTTTAATACCTATTACGAGATAAAAAGCTCCAACTCATGTCATTAATCTTCAATCCTTTCTACTATCAAATTCTTCACATCCCCCACATCAATCAGTTCACCCTTTTGAATATTTTTTTTCTAGTTGACACTTAAGATTGTGTTAGAAAATATATGGTTATCTTAGAACTTTTAATGTAGGCCACAGGAGGAGATGCTTCTTTATGGATTTCCTCCAAGTCAACAAGGTGTGCAAAATATAGATAGAGATTCATGCAACCTCAACTAAAATAAGATACGTTATCATGAAAATATTATCTATTAAATTCCTTCAGTCCCCCACTAATGACGAGCTAATGAAAGGTAAAAAGTTTTGACAGTTACATGGACAAAAAAACTGAGACCAATTATTTATGTCTCTTGAGCCCTAATATTTTTAGTCCTAGCTACTAGGTAAGGCCTAAAAGACTTATACCTATCGATCCTTGAGAAGAATCATCACCTTGCCTTTATGTACACTGCGTAGGATCCTCACCAAAGGGGGTTCCGGTTCCTGCATACAAAATTCATTTATCAAATGTTAGCTTACATCTTATATGAAGATCAATCATAATCAAACTCACCCATTTGACCTACTTCCTACAAAAAATTTCCATTAATTTCGTACCCTTAAAAACATACCTCTATTCACTCCTCCAATGTCCTTATATGTTGCCTTCTCATACACAGTCATTAGTCCTATCCATACTCATGGTTACAACCCAATATCACCAAAAAAATTACAAGAATATAAACATAATTTAGTTAATAATTTAGGTAATTTAGTCAAATTACCTGGCTTCAAATATAGCCACCGCTCAAAGATGCCTTCTTCTAGCAATTTTATTGAAGACAAAATAATTAAGTTGTCAACTGATGATGTCAAGTATGACTTGAAGCTTTGGATGCCTGAAAGAAAGGAAGATAGATAATGTTCATTTGTATCTCTCTCTTCTTGTCTTTGGGCATCCAATGCTTGAATTCATACTTGAAGGATGTTCATCTATATATCTCTCTGTCTTTCTATTATTGGGGCATTTGATGCTTCAAGTGATTGGAGGATACAACAATTCAATGAAAAATATATAAACCATTCAATGTAAACCATACAAACATATAAACAATTCAATGATAAACATACAAACAATTCAATGTAAACCATCAAGTTTAGATTAATGTTTTTTTGTAACAACCTCATGTAAGGCTTGAAATACTTATAGCTACCGATCCCTGAGATGAATCATCACCTTGCCTTTATGTACATTGCACAAGATCCTCACCAAAGGGGGTTCTGGTTCCTGCATACAAAATTCATTTATCCAATGTTAGCTTACATCTTATATGAAGATCAATCATAATCAAATTCACCCATTAGGCTTACTTCCTGCAACAAATTCTCATTAATGTTATACTCTTAAAAATATACATCTATCCACTCCTCCAATGTCCTTATATGTTGCCTGCTCATACACAATCATTAGTCCTATCTATACTCATGGTTACAACCCAATATCACCAAACAAATTACAAGAATATAAATTTAATTTAGTCAAATTACTCAGCTTCAAATATAGCATCGTATAAAGTGGGGAGGTTCTCATGTTTTAATATTTTAATAGCTTCAGAAAGTTTCAAATGCAGCTCAATCTCTGATGAGTTTGGAGTCTTTCAAGGGTGGAATCAGTAAGTTTGGAAGCTTTCAAAAGTGCTCAAAATCAACGAAGGATGTAGGTGGTATGCCTTGTCAAAATATCACAAATGGGGAACTAACTTTTTTTTAATGGAAATTGGCCCTTATTCCAAGCTCTTAATATCGGTGAATTAAATGACTTTCCAAAATGAACTAAGAAGCCGATGCATTCATTAATAAGAAAGTTATTTATTATAACTAACTTAAAGATTGTTAACAAGTCCCCATTGCAATCTCACAACATGAAATGATTACAAATACCAAAAAATAGAGTCATTGAAAGGGTTCTTGAAAATTTTAGTAAATTCAATCAGTATGTATGTTGAATGTGGATTTATAACCATCAAACCACAAGAGATGTCATCTCAACTAGGAATGAATGCAATAATTGTAGGATAATGCACAAAATGGAATTTATGATCCAGTTTGTAGAAGCCTTTGAGCAAATACAACTAACATGTATAAATTTGAATCTACAAAAAAAATTTGTTAACCTCCTTGTTCGTAAGGCGAGAGCTTTGGAACAGGTTATCAACATCCATTACATCATATCGATGGAGATATTTTTGGTAGATATTATGGTTTGTGATGGTTTGTGGACATGACAACTAAAGAAATTCACATCCGTCTCAAAGGAGAGATCCTCCCATGCAATGTGATGATTCCAAAAACTCACAAAAAACAATATTGTTGAAAAGGCTTTGAAAACTTTCAGGCAATGTAATCCACAAGTATAAACCCAAATTTGAAAACATTTGTCAATATCACAACCACTTCTCATATAGATACGTATGCAAAATATGGGTAACACCAAGGTTAAGGGATAAATAGTTTTTATCAAATTTTGTTACCACAGTTTTCTGTTGTAGATGCATGTGGAATGTGGAAATCGTAGACAACACAACTAGATTGTTTTACAAATTTCCTCAAAGACATGTCATCTCAAGGAACAAAAGGTAATGATTGCAAGATATCTGTGTAGAATGATTTTTTTAAAGGTTTTAGAATCTCTCAAACAAATTCAATTGACACATATAGAGCTCATTTCTCTGATTAAAATCCTCCTTTTCTGCAATAAAATGAATACTTCACCAGATGGACAATACAATTTTAATTGTTGCTTCTTCTATAGACATGCACGAAAATTGCAGAGACATAAAAAGTGCATTAAATCGTTCAACAAAGTACATCAAATAAGTGTCATTTTATGTAATGTAATTATTACTAGGTTTTCTAAAATGTTGAAAAGGTTGTAGAAACTTAAAATAAAGTGCAATTGGTAGGTGCCAATTGCCATCATCTGAATAAAGGCCACACTACAACATGGATTAATGGTGTGGGAATGAAGAAAAGATAATTATTCAGCAACAACGATGAAATAAAAGAATAAATTGTATAAGTTGACATAGAAATCAATGGAGAAGGAAAAATAAAGTATAGGATGCAAAGGTCTCCTACAATAACCTATTGACTTTTACGTTGTGTTTGATCACTTATTGCAGGACAATCAAATTCCTAGGGTCCAATTAGAAGCATACAAATGAGAGTAAAAGGCATATGTTGCTTCAAATTGCAAATGTAAGTAAAAGTTCTAGATATAGAGTTGGATGATGTTTTATGAGGCATTCAAAGAATAGAAATACCACAAAAATATGTGGGTAGAATATTATTAGGCTAGCTATTTTTAAATTTAGTGAATTTCATTGAAGGATTAGCTACTTCATTTGTTACTTTATTCATAGCATATGCAAAAGAATTAATATAAAATTAAGGGAAAATGTATTATTAGTTCCTTCCTTTGGTAGGATAACTATTGCATTCATTCAGTCTAATTTTTCAATTAGATTAACCAATCATATTACAGAATTTAAAAAATTAAAGGCAACTTCTATAGTTTATATCTATTTTTCATTTTCCATGATTACTTAAATCTTATTTTTCTTTGATTTGATTCGTCTATACTAATTTTGGTAAGGAGTAAATTCAATTTTTCCAAACAAAAATAATAAAAAACCTATCACTTGTCATTTGTATTAAATGTACAAAATAAAGAGAGATTAAAGAGAGAGTACAATTTTTAAAAACAATTAAACTTAATTATTTATTTTTAAATTTTTAAAAGAAAACTCATGTGATGTCATGTTATGATATTCAAAATTCTAGATGATGGGAAATTTGATTAGAATGAGTGAACCTACGCATGCACACATTAAGTCATAATTTATTTTCTTCTTTTAGACTTTGGTCGATCATTTTTGTAGAAAGGTGATGTTAAAGATAAATACAGAGATTTTTTCCTTTACAACATGTTTATAATAATTTATAAAATAATTTATTTTGATCATTTTTCTTTTGTCCTATTTACTATTTTGCTATGTTATATTATTAAAATAATAAATATAAGATATTAATAG
>MU225327.1:2969361-2986032 GCA_018584345.1 Thuja plicata | reverse complement strand
GATCTTCAATGGAGAACTTGAATGCTTGAGAAGAAGACTTAAACACCTTGAGAGCTTGAGAACAATGGATGCTTGAGAAAAATCTTGATTAGAGCCTTTTGCACTTGGAAGACTTAGTTCGCTTGATGATGGTTAGAGAAAATGAGAGGAGAAGGATCCCTTTTATATGAAATTTGGGCATAATCTTCTAAGGATACCTACATAGGATAATTAAATCATAATTTAAGACTTTACCCCTAGGAGAGGACCTATATTAAATATAATTTAGGAATCCCCGCTTCGGAGCCCGAAACAAACGACCCGGAAGTGGGAGAGAACTTTTTGCAAAGACTGACATCCAGGAAATTGTGGGATTCTAGGTTTTGGGCCCTGGGATAGGGTCGAGGTCAGCCCTGTCCTAGGATAGGGCCAAGGTTGACCCTATCCTATGGCAGGGCCGAGGTCGACCCTATCCTAGGAGGTTGACTCTGTCCCTGTATCCCAGAAACAGAGTCCTGCAACCTAGAATGCAGAAATCAATCCCGAAAGTGGTATAAGGAGGAGCAGATCAGGGGGGATGATGCAAAAATGGGGGGATGATGTAATGGAGGTCAAATAAATCCCCTAAGGAGGGCCAAATTCTCTTAACATGGAAGTGCTTCCATTTTAAGATGATACACTAGCTAACAAGAATTATAATCTGTATTTGAGAAATTGTACAACCATTCCAAACATGGGTACAATAGGTTGAGTAATAGCCACAATGATGTTTATCAAATTAAATCAATATTAATTTCATCTTTGTTCATCTCCAATCTATGTTTTAAAACCACCTTTGATCAATGGAAGTGGGAAATTCACTTGAAAGGAAAGTAGAATGCAACTGGAAAAAATATTGAGCATTAAAGACTCAAAAAAATAATAATAATCCAATTAGATTTAAAACTTTTACCCAAATATAGAAGAAAACATTAGGATAATAAATGTCAAGGAACTCAATTTGGTCAAGCTACCTACACAGTTACAATGCATTTTTTAAAAGTTTCAATAGCATTAAAGATGTTTCAATACTTTTACTCTTGTTTTGAGAAAGCCAACTATTACTTTAACTTAATAAAGTCTTTAAAAATTCAAAAGATGGATTCAACGAGACTTAAATATCCATGCAAACCATCATCTCAGATACTCAAAAAATTCAAAATTCAAATATTGTGAAGGACAATGCCTCAGAAAGCACAAAGTGTTAGATATATAATTCTAGATGGGAAAATAGACAGTGACAAAAACTGTAGGAGAACTAAGATGTATCAATAACCTAAGATGAAACTACACTACCATATATTTTTGTTTCCCTGACTACCAAAGATTTAAAAATCAAAATAAGAAAACTCCAAACATGTAATCCAATATTATCAAAGGATTTACAATAAAATACTAGAGCCTGCGAAAGAAAATAGTAGACACAGTCATCCACTTTTCCAGAAAATGTTCTTATCTAAAAAATATATTTTTGTAAAACCTTCATGTGTCTGATATTATAAAATTTACATATTCAATAGATGCATCATCAACAAATTTAATGGTGGAAAGAATTGACATAAATTTGTGTTTCTGATAAAAAAAAGTCAAGCTATGTATACAAATTCAGTAACTCCTACCAAATTGATAGTCAGATTAAGCATGCAAGGCTTTAATTAATAATTTCTAACATTCACAGAGTTCAATGGGCATATGTTGACTCTTTCTGATTTTTGGGACAGTTTAGTAAGTATTGTCTTGAGACAACTAAGTTACATTTTATCACGCAACATATTCCAAAGATAAACGAAATTACCTTTTAGCATGCAAGAGGAAAAACATTTCCTAATGGCACATTAGTGATTAAATTTGTATTACAAGAGCCATCCAAAAAATCCTTTGTATCATAGTACCTAGGCATCAAATAAAAAAAATCAAAACTCTAAGCCAACTTGGGCATACAAAGATAAACAAATTACTTGTTTTACCCATTTTATTGGAATATTATTCCTTTCATTAATTAATGAAGGAGGATACATAGGCTAAACAATCATCCTGTTGAACTCAAGAAAAATTAGTGAGTTGCAGTAAGAACTAGAAAAACAATTTGTTCCATAGCAGTGATTATATCTGTAGAAATACAATATGTAGCAGTCTTCCAATTGTGGAAAGCCACCTCCAAAAATGTGAACTCTTTACAAAGAGGAGCATCAAAAAGATTTCATAGGTAGGGTATTGATGACAAAAAAAAAAGACAAACCAAAAGGAAAAAAACTACTGTCAAACTGCTCATGATTTCTTGAATGAAGAGTTTCATAATGATTACACTCTAGAAACAATGAAGAGAAGAGTAAATTAAATATTTAAAGTCACTTGTGCAATACTGAACATCCCATCACTTTTTTTTTTTGAATCATTTGGGGAAGAAAGCTATTAAAGGATAAGACAATCTGAATGGAGCAGGAGAGATGAAACAAGAGATGTGCATGCATTTTAGTAGTTGTTGGTAGTGTTCCTCAATATAATGAAGATTGAGAAGAAAAAGATATGAGAATAATTGCATCAAAATTGTGAAGACTTTATGAGACTTGCGAGGAGGATCTTATGCTGAGATAAAGCAAAGGACCATGAAATATATTAAAGAAAGGTGGTGAGAAATAGTATGACAAATTTATAAAAGTTGTATGAGGAGATCATAACCAGTTTTGTGATGGATTCATTGTCTCCATAATAATAAAAATTGAAGAAGAGAGTTTTTAGAGAAAAAGGTTATCCATTATCCATTGTATGAGCAACATTTATAAGGTGGAAATTTGAATAAGGGGTTAGTACTTCTAAACAATTGAAGGGTTTGTGCCTCTAAAAGAATGAGGGGTTGGTGCCTCTAGTAGGTTGAGCCTACAAACTTTGCTAATCAAATCTGGGCCGAAATATGAATGTAATTATAATTTTAATACATATATAATTGATCTAGGTACATTATTGGTGTGTTTGTTGATGTGTTCATTTGAAATGTGTGGTTGATGTGTGAGTAGGTGGGTGATGTTGCGCGAGTAGCATCTCAATAATTCTGTGTGGTTTTTTTGATAATCATATGATATGTGTTGTCATTGATTAGATTAGGAAGAAGATATGTATTCAACCTTGATGGTCTACATTTCTTATCTCTTATATTCTGATGAGGTTGGCATCTCACATGTTGAGTTGGTATTTTGATCTTGGACTATGTGATTAGTATCTCATATAGGTTGTTGCCTACAAATATAAGTGGGGATTAGTATTTGTTTTTGCATCATTTTTCATTATATCTTTAAGGATGGATTTTTGCAATAGATCCAACCATTTATTCTCATTATGATTATTCCTTTTTGTAATTCGACATAAATATAATGTTCGTGTGTGTGGATGTATGCTCTTTGATTAGTTAGTTCATAATTAAGGAAAGACTAGTAAATGCAGTTCATTATGATTTGGATTTGTGATTGGTTGTGGTGCTTAGAGAAGTTATTAATGACAATTGGTTTTGAATAATTTTGAAATTGGCATAGATTGATTCACACCCACCCTTCTTAGTATATCTATGTGCTTAATAACAAAAATGATACATATTATTGTTAATGCTTCAGTGAAAAGATATCCACTATATAAAAAATCAAGGAGAAATCCTTTTTGGCATGAGAAGAACTAACCATCTTAATGATGATAATTAGTTATTTTATTGAAATTTATATTATGTTCTTGTAGGTGAAATCTAAAGGATTCAGTTGAATTGGTATTCGACCATTTCTTTTAAGGCTTCAAGTCTCTTGAGTAATATTCACTCCTTCAGAGTTCCTTGTTATACGTGCATCAGTCTTCACATTCTAGGCTTAGGCACTATGACCTTTGCAACACTACTGATTGCGGCACAGATCAGACAATTGCGGCAATCTATGAGCGATTGTGGTAAAATGATGATGATTGTGGCACCGATCGAATGATTGCGACGCAAAGCAAGAAAAAAGACTTGTGAATATAGACAAAAAACTTTTGTGAAACCCTTTCAAAAATTGTGTTAATAAACCAAACAATTGTAGCAAAATTTCGTCAACTGTGGTAAAGCACCAGCGATTGCGAAATTACATAGATATCAAGAAAAAGTATAGAAAAGAATTTTGAAACCATATGGCCATGGCTAAATAGATTTGTCTGTCGTATGCAAGGGAAATTCAGGTTTTTTGATTCACATTGGGTTCACCAAAATGTACGCAATGGGATCAAATTCTGTAACACTCAACAAAGAGGGTTAGTAGCACTGATTTGAAATAGGGGAAATCAAATGGAAATAACTACTAAAACCGAAACTACAAATCAATAAAATGTAAAAGTAAATAAGAGGAAAACAAATGAATGCAAACCCAATTGCTTGAAGCTTCTATTGTCTCTCTCTACTCCTTTCAAAACATTGTTTTTGATGCTCAGTATTGGTGTGGGCAGCGTCTATGACTTGGGAGCATCGAGAATATGCTATTGAAATGTGTGATCACAAGATCGCTTAAATGCTAGAACCAATCTGACAGAGTAATGGCGCATGTGAGCTTGAAATCCTAGATCCTTCAAATGGTTATGAAGGGTTTGTTGTATAGGAATTGAGAATGAGATGAACGGTTGAGATCAATCCCAGAGATAGGAAGATGAATGGTTGAGATCAAAGGGAACTGGAGAAGCCATCAGTAAAGTCCACCTCTTCAACTGGGAGAGAGGAGATAGAGTTTGGTTAACTGAAGAGCTGATTTTGAGTTACCTTTTAGAATTGAAGAGGTGGGTGGACTTACCCATGTGAACTGGAGAGATGGGTGGATTAACCCATGTGATCTAATTAAAGTTATCTCTTTGAAAATAAATGAATATTTAATTTATTTTTTAATTTAAAGTTTTCAACATGTAAGATAATTGAATTCTTTTTTATTTAGAATTGCATTATTAAATGAAATTAAATTAATTTAATTGGAAGAATTTAATTAGTAAGTTTAAATCTTTCAATTTAAACTATAGGAAATTGATTTTAATTAACTAATTAATGGTAATTAATCAATTAAGGTTAATTAATTAAATAAAATTAATTATTTAATTGATTTTGGGAATTTGATTATATGATTTGAGGGATGAATTTAGAAGAAAAATAAATGATTAATTAACGATTAAAACCATTAATTAATAGATGGAATGAATTTAGAAGACAATAGATGATTAATTAATGATTATAAAACCATTAATTAATAGATGAAAATTAGTATTTTTAATGTCAAGTCACAAGTCTATCCATTTTAGGATGTCTACAATACCTTTCCATTATATGATCTTTTCTCTCAAGTGATTTAAACTTTTACAAATAAGAGATCTAGCTCTGATATCGATTGTTGGAAATAATAGAATGGTGTGTACTGAGAGGGGAGGGGTGAATCAGTACCCTTAAAATTTTTAGTCAATTAACCTTTATCCTTTAGTAATCAATTCCTTGCGTTACCAACAATATGTTATATTCTTTCTTTATGCATGTAATATCAATTCATAAACATAATTTGCATGTAAACATTCATGAAATATATTGACACATGACACAAGATTTGGTAACGCAAAAAACCCCTATTGGAAGGTAAAAACTATGGTGGGGATGAAACCCAAAAAACTTCACTATCTATAGAATGGAAGGGGTCAGTTAAGGCTTAGAAGTTTGATCACTTCTGATGATCTTACCCTGTTAAGAGTAACATGTTTAGACTGGTTAAGGTCTACTCTGTTAAGAGCTTTAGCAACACTATTTAGTGTGCACTCGGTTAAGAGATTTACAAAAGGATTGTTAAATCCACCTTCTCAAAGGATTTCTTCTATTTTCTACACTTGTTAGAATGTAGTAAAAAATACTTATTGACCTGAGTATATGCAATCTAGAATTGCTGAGTACAGATCCGTTAAAGTTCACATGAATATTTATCACCTATAGTGATTGATCAATACCTCTGTTCTACTCGGTAGCCTTGAATTTGGTTCTTGATAACCTATTTATATTTTGTTGTCCTTCTACATAAAACTTTGTCTCTGATCCATAGAAGTGCTCCTCAGATACAATCATGATCACATCCACATGTTCTGATTGATTACACATCTATTTATACATTGAATTTGACCTAAATAAGTTTCACACATTTCAATGTTAACTCTATGATCAAAGGTTTACAACTTGACCTTGATCTCCTAGTTTGCATGTTTTCAATTAGTTAGACTGATTAAAACAATTACAATTACATTGCTTGTCCCTCAAGAAATGGTTCTAAAGATATGATTTAAATCTAAATATAAAACTTAAGTGTTTTATCTGACATGTAAGTCAGATCCACATTTCTTAGAATAAAACTCTCTCAAGAGACTGGTGCTCGGGTTGCTCTGTAGACTTTCCTCTCATGTTGCTCTATATACTGTCTATCAAATTACACTATTTTCTGTGTCATCAGTTTACATCATAACCTGCTCTGTCGGGGCACTCTATAAAATTTATTGTCGGGTTCCCTTGTGAATTGTGTCTTCAGTTTACACAGTGATCTATCTTGTCGGGTTCCTTTGTCCTCAACATTTTTGGTGACCTTTATTAACTATTGTGTCGGATTGCACTGAAAACCTATCTTTCGGTGATCATGTACGAACGGTTCAAAATTTGTTTCCTTTTCATACTAATGGAAAAATATGTCAACAATCTCCCCCTTTGACATTAGTATCAAAAAATGATATGTGCAACACTAAAATGTTTAGTATATATACCATGTATTTTACCTTGTCAATATGACTCCCCCTATGTGCATGTCAATATAGTATGTGTACATGTATATACACTTGCCTTTATACTATTTCCCCCTTTCACCTTATTTCTCCCTTTTATTATTTCTCATTTATTTCTTCCTTTTATTATTTCTCACTTTGTCACATATTATTTCCCCCTTTTTTGATAATAAGGATAAAGGTGTCATACTTACAACTTGTCAAAAATGTGGGACTGGGAGTTTTGCATGTTGTTGAGGGGGTTTTGCTGACCGGGTCCGCCAACAGTCATAAGTTGTCACCGGGTTCCGGGGATACCGGCCAACTCCGCCTGCAAAGGTTGTCTGGGAAAATTATATTCCCCGGGCCTTCAAGCACTTGGGTGTTGGGTCACGACGGTGCGGGGCTCGGTTGGGAGAAGTGACTATTTTCAAGGGGGATAGCTAGTTTCTTCAACTCATTATCTCCAGAGATTCAATAAAGTAAGGTTTCCCCTAGCATTCTACACTTAGCAAATAAAATGGAAAAAGATCCTGCAAGGTTAGAAATACTTCATCTAACTATAGTCATGCTTAAACGTCCATAACATCAATAATACTCTGACATACTACACTAAATATCAAAGAAATACACAACCATCAGTTATAATTTTATCAGTAGCGAGGGAAAAGAGGTTGTTAATCTATTTTAACACATCAGAGTAGAAGACATAAAGAACATAAAGCATGAAATACCATTAACTCAGAAGCAGGAATGTCAACAACATCATTAAAAAGAATTCTTCTTTCTTCATTAACATCTCTTCCAAGAAGCACTGGTGCATGATACAATGGTGGCTCCAGGGGAGCACCTAACTATTGAAAACCAAAACGATGGAGCATTGAGCTCTGCAACTAAAATGAGAAATCGCCTTTCTATTACTATGGACAACAAAATCATCAATTTCACCGACCCTTAGAAATGGGCCGGTCTGGATATTTATATAATTCTCTTCTAACCCTAACCCTATTTTACATCATGTTTCAATAGAATACAATATCTGGGGGCCGGTACTACCTGCGCCACCCTACAAAAGACCTTGAGACAGAATAGGCCTGCCATGTCAGAAGAATGAGACAATAATATACAATAGAAGAATCGACCTCGAGAAGAGAGCCAGGAAGAAGAAGGGAGAAAGTAGGTCCCTCGGGGATCAAGGCTACATGTCTCATAAATGGGAAATGCGGCACCCTATCTCCAATGCACTAGGTGTACCTCTGAGCGGTGCCTCGAGAAGACCATCCTGTCAGAAAACCAACTATTAAGTCGACAACTCCTTGATGTAGCCAACCACCTTCTGATAGCCTTTATTAACTACTTCTAAAAGTGACCGGTCGGCCTCGGGGATCGGGACATGGATCACTTGAAAGAATACAACATTTTGGATTCGGGACTCTGGGATCTGGGAACTTACATCCCCAAAAGCATAAAGAATACCCAACGCTTGAGTTTTCCCCGGCCTCCGGAGAAAGCTCAAGGTTGCTTATTATCATTGAAAGCCTGGAGGAGGCGGGAAATGCCATCTTCATATATATCTTTCAGGCTGGCCCTTTGGTACTTGGCCACTTCAATTTGTTCCCCCAGGTCTGGAACATTCTCTTTAAACTCATCGGCCATCTTTGCCGCGTCATGACCACTAAGTATCATGCGGGTTAATTTTGTCATCTGGGCACCATCTATCCCCTCCGGGGATTGATATTGGGACTTCATTATTTCATCAAAACTCCCCAAAATTGAATCTTCTAGGGTACATGTATCTATGCTGAGGGGATCAGCCCCGGAAGTCTTTATTACAAAAGACTTGTATAAATTGAAAGAATATTTTACCGCATTGATTTTATCTTGCAGAGACCCTACCAGTTGCTTGATTACCTCCAATGTGAGGTCAAGTCTGGAGTGATGGGTTCTCACAAAATCAAATGATTCATCCCCCATAATTCTGGATTTAGAAATCATATCCTCTCCCAGGTTAATGAGTTCTTCGAGCTCCGCCTTCCATGCTTGATAATTTTTGGTATCACCCTCCCATAGGTCAATAAGAGTCTCCGCCTGGTGAATGAAATGTCAGGCTGTATATAAATTTGGGAGGGTGGATACCAGGAAACGCTGGGTGTTTCCTATCTGCAGGGCGACCCACTCATCCACTACCTGGGCTTTCTTCTTCATTACTCGCAGGGAGTCTATGTCACTCTGCGGTAGATCTTCAGAGGTGGAGGCCTCTGGAGGAGTGGCATTGATGGGTCGAGCCAGCTAAGTGAGAAACCCTATAAGGTTTGCATTCTTTGCCTTTTCTGCTTTGAGCCTCTAGGTTTCTTTCTCATAACGGGCTTCCACTACCCTTGCTGCCTCCTTTAGCAAGTCCACCTCGCCCTGCTTTCCTCTTTTACCTAGTGACACCTCTATAACGTTATAATCTCCAGGTTTCACAGTTACTTCATCGACGCTTGGGGGAGGTGTTTCCACAATGGAAACTGTTTCTCCGCCCGACCTAGTTCAAATAGTATGAACTGTTTGAGCTTTCTTAGCCTTTGGCAGGGCCTAGACTTGGGCCATCATTTCGGCCAGAGAGAGAGGAGTTACGGGAATAGACTGAGCTTTTATTTTTCTGCTCTCTATCAGCCTTTGAGGTGGTAGGGGTGGCCTTCCTGCCATAATTTGTTCCTTTGGTTCTTCCCCGATGTCCTGTGGCTGTTGCTCCTTAGTGGCATGGACCTCATCCGTCCCTCTCCCTGTATCTTCTTGTGTAGCAACATTCTCTTCATCAATCTCCATCTCCTCATCCTTGTCCTCTATATCTGTAACTTTGTCTGGACCTTGGTAGGCTTCCTCGGGGATTTCTTCTTCATGCTGCTCTTCCTATTTCTCTTCTTGTTTCTCTTCTTCTACTACCAGGGCTTCTTTCTCTGTTGGTACATCGTTTGGCAGTAGGGGAGGTGTCAGGCCAAGATTTAAAGTTTGGGTCGCGGTAATCACCTACCCAAAGGTTGCTCCCGAGAGTGGCCCTTGGAACGTGGTGGCTGGGGTTACGGTTATTCCTGAAGGTTCGGTTCCCCTAGCCGATGCCATTTTTTCACCTTGCCTCTATTTTTCCACTCTCAGACCCTGCATCGCTTGAGCCTCAGAGGCAATCTCTGGCTCTAACTCTTTCTCTACCTGCTTTTCTTGTTCCTGTGCAGGCTCTTGTTCAGGAGCTTCTTGTTCGGCCCCTAGGACTTCTGTCCCTGCTTGTCTATTGTCCCCCTGCAAGTTTCCAAATTCATCAGCTGTAAAAATATCATCAAATTTCTCTTGCAGAGGGGGACTGGCCGGGACTTCAGCAGGCTCTGTTTCCTTCTCTGGCTCTGGGGAACTGGAAGAGAGGATTTCCACTTGTTGGGCTTGGGACATTCCCAACCCTAGCTCTGCCTTAGGCTTTTTGTGGATCCTTTTCTTTCTCTGGGTTACCAAGGGTGGCCCCACATCTCTTATTACCACCACTTCCATGGGATCCACCCCCGTTGCCTTTACCAGTAAGGTTGCCAGTGACGGGGAGGAAGAGGGACGAATTGGCCCAGCCATGAGCGGTGGAGTGGCCAACCACGTTATTAATTTCTCCCTCATCTACTGGGAGGCTGCCACTGATTGTTTTATCTATTCTTTGATGGGGACTTCTTGCGCAGGAGGGGTTGTATCTATCTCTTTACCTTTATCATCTCTCTGTGAAGAAGTCTCGGCCCCCAGAGTTAATTTTGGTGTCGGCTGGGCTGCTCGGCGGGTACTTCCGGGGCACACCTTCTTGAAATAGGCGTGACATCGCTCGACCACCTCTCAAGTGAAGTCCTCAATTGTGGGCCCTTCCTAGGCATCCCAGTTTACTGGTGGAAGAGTCCTTGTGTCGATCCCCTTTGCCTTATACTGGGGATCGATAGTGGGGGCGGCATCTGAGAAGTCCGCCGGGAAACTCTGGAGCTTCAAATTTTGCATCATGCCAGCTGTCATTCTGACATATTGCCTACTCCGCACCTCCACATCATCCTGGCAATCTACCCAGAAATCCTTCATATGGATGTGATGGGGCTCTGAAGCCCGGGGCAGTGCCGTTGCAATCTTTCCATGCGGATCAAAATTTTTTCTCGCCAAATAAAACTCTCCCAAGTTGTAACTTTTCAATTCATTGTCCGCCTCCTTTGCGGCGGCCAGGCTGCATGTGTAGTTCCCACAGGTGATTGGAAATAGAATGTTAGGTATCTTTTTCAAGGCAAAGAGGGCATGCACCTCCATCATTTGCCTGCAGTACTCTAATAGCACGATCTTATCCCCACAGTATTTGGGCAACAAGTAGGGTTTCCCAGAGAAGCCGGTGACCCTAATGTAGGTGTGTTGTTGGAACTAAATGTAATAATGTCCATAACTATGGACCAAATTCATCACCTCTGAGGATAGGTGGTATCCAACGTCTCGGGTGGGTGTAAGCAGATGATACTAAATGAACGCATCATTTACCTGGCAAAAACTGGGGAAGCTGGCCTCCCATTGAACTTGTGAGAAATGGTCCCACGGTGCTTTTTGTCCTGGCCCAATCCCAAGCACACTGTCTATAAGCAGGCCGTGGGCGTGGGGCCTCTGCTGCGCTAAGGACT
The DNA here is from genome assembly GCA_018584345.1 of Thuja plicata. Classification (NCBI taxonomy): domain Eukaryota; kingdom Viridiplantae; phylum Streptophyta; class Pinopsida; order Cupressales; family Cupressaceae; genus Thuja; species Thuja plicata. The sequence goes on along the minus strand of MU225327.1, from coordinate 2,974,585 downwards.
AGAAAACATAGGAATACATGTAGAATTTCTTCTTCCTGTTTAGTTGCAGGAACTGGGAGTCGACATGGTTGGAAATTATTGTTTCCCAGTCGAAGTATCCTCCCTTGGTGGAGATGCCGAGGAGGAAGTAATACATCCATCTAGCAAATTCTTGGGCGGAGGGCTGCCCAAAGACCCGGGCCAATGTTATCATTCCCTTCTGAATGCTCTCTTTGAACTTAGAGCGGGGAATCTCTATCTTCATTCTTTTAGGGTCCCTCTTTGGGGCCTTGAGCCAATGGGTATTCATGTATACCTGGGCGACATCCTCCAGCTGTGTGAATTGGGCCAAGGCATCAGTCCTTGTAACCACTGAGGCCTTATCGAATTGTGGGATTCCCAGGCTTGCCTAGAATGTGACTAGGTCAAGGGATACCAGAGGAGTAGGGTATCTAGTTGGTTCTGCGGCCGCGAGCATAACGGCCCGAACAGAAGAGTTGTAGTTGGTGGCCAGTGTCAAGATAAGCTCTGGAGATTGCACGGAGCATGGGAAACAAGTAGCCTTGAGGATTTTAGAGTCCTCGACATTGATTGCTAGCTGATCTCCAGCCTGTCGCTAGATATACATTATTTTTACCAAGGCCTGCATCTCTGGCCATGTTTCGACGCTGGTGTCAGTGATAAGTTTGACTTTGGACTCAATCTTTGAGCCCATGATGGCATTATCCTGCACAAACTTCATGGTCAGGGGCATCTTCTCCAAGGCCTTCTCCATTTTAGACTTTATTGCCGCTCTGGTGGCCACCGCAGAAGGTAGCTCTGGACTTCCGGGTGGAGAGGATGCAGATGCTTCAGACATGCTTGGGAAATGAACTCCAGAAATCTGCAAGGCAAAGCGACTGTCAAAACATATTAATCAAAATAAATACTCCGGGGTCCAGAGATCTTACCACCGTGATGCTTGCTTTTCCTGAAAAGTTAGTTTCATTCAAAGATAACCAAAAAGCAAACGCATCACATAAACTTAAAATTTTATTGAACATCTGGGTCTGGGGATTTTATCACACTCGGTAAGGACACAGGATGGATGAGGGTAGGGGACCCGGAGTCCAGAGAAGTATCCGTTGGTGAGGACATGTAAAAAGGTAAGTCATCAAGCCCACGTGGGTGCCACGTGCGTAGGTATTAAATGGAAGTTATGGCGATGACGACGGAGCCAACTATCCGAACATGCAAAAAGTGAAAGCCACTTGGCTGGAATTAATTGTGCGCATGGGACATAAATGAGGGTCTGACTGGTTTTATGGAAGAGAGAGAAAACCACCTGTTTGAAATCGGCTGAGAGCCGAGTTTTAAACAGGTGGTTTTCTACCCCGAAATGAGTTCATGGGCAAAAAACTAGCAACACAGGCGACTCAGCCACTTTTTCAAGCCACTCGAAAGGATATACATGAAGGCTAAGGGATATATACATAGAAATAGAGGGATATACAAAGACTATACACAAATATACACAAATGTACAATGCGGAATGATGTCCGCAAGAAACCAGGCAAGGCAGAGTATATACATCTATTTACATAATCTACAAACTGACTACTTCTACGCAGAGGGTGGACAACCCTCTGGCAGAGCCGACCCACCAACGGGCGGAAAAACTAGAAAATAAAAGACAGACAAAATAGAAAGACGACAAATAACAAACGACAAAAGAAACACCAAAAAAACCAGGAGAAAATAGAAAGGCGGGAACAGAAACACCAACCTGAGAACGCTGAAAGGTGGAGGAAAGGAGTTACTACCACAAGAGCTCTGCAATAGCTATGATTGTCAAACAATCATATCCCGCCACGAGGCACTCACAATCGCCTGAAAATGACTGGAAGTGTTAAGCACTAATTATAGCTAACTCTCTGCAAATTGCTCTGTTAATCGCTCTGAAATCACACTGAGTGCTCGAAAGTTTTAATCATGGTAAATGTGAAAATGACAGATAAGTTCTATTTATACCTGTGGTAAAAAGGGTGATCCTCCTCCTTCCGGAAATCTCTGGACAAGCAAACCTCCAAACCCCGGGCCCGGGGATTCCTCACGACGACACCCTTAAGAACATCGTGACAAAGAATCCCAGAGTCCAGAGTCCGGTTCCAAATGAAGAACGACCTCCGGGACCAGAGTATCGGAGGCGAAAAACCAAACAAGCAAAACACAAAAATGGGAAAGAAAACCCCAGAGAAAGAAAAACAAAAGGAAAAGACAAGGCAAAGCCGCAAGCAAAAACAAACAAAAAGAAAAGGGGGGACCCAACATTTTGCACACAAAATGTAGGGACAGGGATGCAGGGCATAACACATGTCTTCCATCATTTTCTCCCACTTCTCCTGAAGGTGTTCAAGGGTCATGATCTCCAATGTGATCCTTACATGCATATCATATATGTTTTCTATCATAGATAATTCTGGGGTGGCAATCAATTGTTTTGTCGATGTCATATGCTATTGCAGTAATATGAGATTAGGGAGAAGTAGAGCCCAGAGCTCAGTTACCTCATCTCTAAACTTTGTTTATGTCTCTAAAATCTCAAGTCTCAAACTTTTAGTTTCCATAATCTTTTCATAATGTAACTTGATTGCATTGTCAGTGGTTGTAAGACCTTGGGCAGTAGCATTTAGATCTGCATCTATTTGTGCAATCTTATCACTATTCTCCTTAGTGAATTTCTCTATTGTGCATAATTTCTGAACTAAGGCTATAGCTTCTAAAATGATTGGTTCCAATTCATTGACTATTTCATATAGCTTTACCTTGTTCTTGGCTACTTCTTGGCTGATTTTCTCTGTTAATTTGTATTGATACTTTTTCTCTCCTCATTCTTCTATTTCCTTCTCTGCATCCACATCCTGTGATTCAATGGCTTTGGTAAGAAAAAATAATTGGTCAATGATAGACTCATTTTGATCAATGTCTGTATTAGGTACAATCTGCATAAGTATCTCCTTGGTTGTCTCTAGTACCTGTGAGTCTTTGGTCTCCTTCTTAAGCTTATCTTAGATAGGCTTTATTTTACAAAGTTCTGCATACTTTGTAAGTGACTCTGGATCCAATGTCCTCAAATCATAGTCTGGTATTTTAATGATCTCATCTAGGGTGACTATATTCTTGTTGTTGTTGTTCTTCTTCTTGGAAAGTGTAGTGGAGGCACCTGTATGTAGTACCATAGCAAGTTCCTTTGCCTGGTCTGATGTACTTGATGAAGGCTTCAGAGGTGTTGTGCCTTTTATCTATTGCTTGGTATCTATCCGTCGGTTTGGTGTGGACATCTCCACATCAACCTTTTCTTTATCTACAACTTCTCCTTTGGTATCCTTAGGAGTGGCATCACCTTGCTTCTCTTCTTCACCTTTATCTTTCTGCTCTCCATCTGTTTCTTTCTATTCTCCGTCTATTACATTATTCTCATGAGTTGTGTTTTTCTGTTCCTCTTCACCCTTATCCTCGGGTATGCTTGCATCATGCTCCGGTGTAGTCTCTCTTGTTTCTGTCATTATATTGATAGCTTGTATCAATAATGACATTTTCCCCGATATATTCACTTCTGCAAAATCCTTTGTTGTGTCCTATTCTTTGGGCTGCTCGGAGGTAACAATAACATATTCATCCTCCTTTGCTTCTTTGATAGGATCTTCAGTAATATCTATTATTGTCAAATCTTGGATTGTGACATCAGTTCTATCTCCTAAAGACTGCAATATCTATGGAATGTCATCCATTGCTTTACTAGCCTCAGTGTTCAATTCAACTAATGTGACATCCTCTGCATCATTTATAAGAATGTGTTCAGGGTTCAATGTAGTCTCTTTTTCTTCATTGCGAGGCTTGTCAGTGAGTGCTAATACTCTCTCGGGGCTTGTGTCCTTTTTAGGTACATCGAGTATTTTCTCCAAGCATTCTCACTTTCTTATTCAAGCTCAATTAGGCTTCCCTGTAATACTGTGTAGGCTCTCAATTTTGGTGATAACTTCTTTGAATGTAACTTCATCATTTCTTTAATTTCTTCCATTATGGACTCGGGTGGCATAAAAAAAACTAGAGATCTTTCCCTTATCTATTTTTTAGAATTTAGTGCAAATGTCCACCTTGCCGATAGCCTATCTTGAAGTTCTTGTGGCATCTTATTCTCAAATTGTATAGGAACATATTTGAATTTTCACATTGTTGTGATGATGGCTTCTTCTATCTTGTTCTGATCCTCGGGATTTAGAGTTAGTGATTTTCTAATCTTAGGCTCAGTTATTGAACCTGAACTAATGATTGATTCAGTAATCTCATTAATTGTAGTAGGAATTTTATTCTTTATAGGTTTTTCATCTTGTTCAGTGTCTTCTATATCTTCATTTTTTTGGATTAGTCTTTTTCTCCTCTTTGGTTCTGAAGTTTGTCCAGTTTGAGGCTTCCTCTTGTAAGTCATCACTTGTCCTTTCTTGAACGATGATGAAGTTGCATCTTTTTTTGTCTGACTCCTTATCTGAGATGCAACATTAGTTCTTGGCTTCTTTGGGGGTGGTGCATCAAAATCTATTGATTCAGAGTCACTCAATTGTTTATCTTTATCGACAGGTGACTGTCCCTTAGTTTCTTTTGTTTCTTTTGTTTCTTCTTCATTTACTAACAACTTTTTCTTAAGTGTCTTTACCATTTTATCCTTCTTTCTATCAATTTTCTTCACAACTAGGCCGGTCTTTATTCTTTCCTTAGCCTCTTCATAGGTTCCAAACCTTGGTTTGGACTTGTCTAATGATTCATTTAACAATGCTTCAATAGAATTGGTGGCTTGATCTATGTTGATCTCATAGTCAAGTGGTGCTAACTGTATGAGTTAATTTTGGCCTTCTAAATCAACCACACACTTCAACATAGTCATTCTTCACCAGGTACAGCCAAGACTGAATATGAGTTATTTATCCTGACTGTCTGCGTGATTCGACCTGTTGCCTTCTATCTAAATGGAGTCTTGAAATTTTGCTCTCAGGACGAGGGCCTCACAACTATGGACCATCTAAGAACGAAGGATTTTAATCATGATGAACAATGCAATGCAAAGATTATGCAAGATTATATTAATGAATTGAAATATGCAATATCACCTAAACATGAATTCTACATGATTTCAATGCAATTTTAATCTATGAATTGAAGTTATTCTACTTTGCAAATTGAAATTAAGCTATATGAGATTATGAAAATG
>MU225327.1:2957647-2968816 GCA_018584345.1 Thuja plicata | reverse complement strand
GAATTAAATGTGATGTATGATTGATACAGATTTATGATTTTCTGCATTTGACACTCAGGTCGAGTAGAGTTAGTGAAAACTCAGAATTTGCCTAGTTCAATAGGACTTTGATGATTTAGAAGAACGACAAATGCAACAAAATTGGTTAGAGTTGCAAGATGCCAATTTTGGGGTGTTACACTAACCATGTTGTCCTCGATACAGCTAGTTTGATCAAGGTGGTATTGGTGTCCACCATAAAACAAATATCAGTCTTATATTTTTCTACTAGTTGTTTTGTTATCCTCATCCTTTTCTTCATTTTATCCTTAAATCCAGTGAAATATTCATCCATGGTTGTTATAAAGTTTTCACCTAGTGACTTAATGAATTCACTGATCTAGATTATCACTGGTCGGGTAGTATCCCAGTTGACATTATTGATAGATAGGAAAAAGTCTTAAAAGTAGAAAAACATGCACATTAGGAGTGATCCAAACTTACATGAATTAGACTTTGCAGACCTGATTGTCCTCATGTTCTCATCAAAATGCTTCAATAGAAGCTCAAATAGATCCAACTACAATCCCTTCTTTACAATTTTGTGGGCAGTGTCAACTGCTCCACATGCAATGTTGTTCATCTTGCTGGCTTGGAATATCTTGTATCCTAGCACACATGCATCAAATTTCAGTTCTGGATCTTTGATAGAATTTACCTTCAATCCTCTACCATCCCATTTTGCACCTTTAATCTTCTCAATATTGGGGCGAGGAGGGTGTTTAAGTGCCTTAGCCTTGTTGGTTATAGGATAACCAATCACTGCATGTATCACATCCCTGGTGATCTATTTTGGCTCATCCAACCACATCTTTCAGTCATGCAATCTGCTTTGCAATATCCAGATCCATTTGGTTTTAAAATCCCTTGGGAATATTAGGGCATTTCTTAGCCCTTTCACCTTGATGTGTTTATGCTCATCCTTGATGGTTTCATTTGTGCAAAGCTTCTCGTAAGCTTTCTCGACCTCAAGATCTCCTATCTTGGTGATCTTGCAATGTATGTATGCCCTAACATCTTCAATGAACAAAACCCTAGGTGGTATGCTTGAGAATGCTCCAGTGTCGTCGGGTTGTGAAGCAACCTCTGGAAAAAATTTGTAATGAGGCTCCTCACAGGTGGAGTTCTTGATCATTTTGACCTTATTTTCTTTGGTGTTATTGATCTTGGTTACACGGGATGTGGTTGCCATGGTTTTACAAATTTAGGGTTTTTCCCGTAAAACAAACAGTAAGCTTGGTGATTCTAGTTACTTATTTAACCTATTGTAGCTACTATAGATTTTTTTGAATGTTCTAAATCTACTTGTAAATCGCTTCTGCAATCTGGTCATTGTTGGTCGCTCTGTGCTCTGCTTCTTCGCTCTTAATCACATGGTGAATAATGAGCTCTCCCGTCGCCCTTTTTATAGATGATGCCCTAAGTGGCACATTGAATGCTTTACCTACTTGTCGGGTATTGAAGACGGAGTCACTCAGGTAACATGCCAATTTCATTCTCAGTGAGAACACTATGCTCAGGGCAAGTATCAACTCATTTGACCTTTCACATGTTTAACAACAGATCTTAGTATATGGCGAAGACAATATTGTCTTTTACATGATTACTGATGAGTCTCAGGTTATATTGTTAACTTGGCTTTCATATGTACACCGATGATTCTCAGTGTGTATTGACCGACAAGATTTTATTTACAAAATCATAACAAGTAATACCATATTGCATCTTTATTCATGCTAGTTTGGCATTTTATCTATGTATAATGGAACTGATATAAAGTATAACTTGGTATAGTGCAGTTCCATACTTACTTGTTCAACTTAGGCGGGGGTGTGTTGTCACCAAATCTATTGGATAAGGTGTCACCAATTGTGTTGCTTGGTCTAGAATCATCAGTGTTTGTATCTTTCCTTCACATTTTGTTTCTCATCTTCCTGATGTCTTCAATGGTGTTTCCATTGAGAAAAGCTCTTGTCTCTGTCACTCGGTCTCTGAAGTCCTTTCTTAGATGCCCGACCCTATGACAGTGTAAGCATGCCATTCTGGGGTTAGTCCAGCTTCTAGACCTTCTCACCTATTTTCTCATGCAGTTTGCAGCTATGTGACCATATCTACCACATGTTATGAAATTTTTCCATGTGTTGTAATCCCAAACATATGAGGTAGCGACTCTTTTCGGTTGATAAGCATTTTCTTGTTCTTTTGGCTTCCATGCTTGCCTTTTCTTTTTCTTGCATTCAAGAGATGTGTGCCCATGCATTTTGCAAGTAGGACAATATTTTTCCATGTAGGTTTCCTTATTTGGTTGTTTCACCTTAGATTTACATTCATATGCTTTATGTCCTTTCTTGTTACAGTTATAACAATTTCCAATGAATGTAGAATTTGATTTAGGAATACCTTTAATTATGCTTTTGCAAACATTTGATGTGTGGCCTAGTTTTCCACAGTGATTGCATGACTGCTTCCTTGGTCTTGGATTTGTGTAGACATCCTTTTGATCAGCTTGGTATGGTGATTCTCCATGCTCGGTATACCCTAGTCGAGTATTGTTGTTTACTCTTCTTTGTCCATCCAGAAAATCATCCATTCTTTTTGTGCTTTCTTCAGCTCTCTTAATCATATCATTGTGATGTTGTTGAATACTTACTTCATGCTTTAGTTTTTCATTTTATTCTCTTAGCTTGCCAATAGCTTCTATTTTATCAATGAGTTCTATGTTCATTCAGTTTGCCTCCTGACTCATATGAATAATCTAACTGGTGATCTCATGATGATGTTCAGTAAGTCTTTGTATTTTTGACTCTCTCTCTTGTAGCTTTTCAGTGATCGTCCTCCTATCATCAATAGCTAGTGTTCTTTCTTTCTCATCTTGTCTAGCATTGTTCATAACATCAATCATCCCTACCATCTGTGTCTCTTGACCAATTTGCAGTATCTTTTCTTGATCTGTCAGATGTTGATTGATTTCATTTAGATTTGTAGTGCTTCCTTCAGATGTGTTTGATGTGTTGCACGGTCTAGATCTTGATGATTCAAATAAATCAGGTATCTCTTCTTCATGATAGTCCATTTCATTGCATCGAGATTCCATAACCTTTCTTTCATCCAGTAGCTCTCTCATCTTGATTCTTGCTGCTTTGTATTGCTCAGAGAAGTTCTGTATCTCTAACTTCTGATTCTCAATACTCTTGTCTAGCTTATACCTGTACGCAATGGGATCAAATTCTGTAACACTCAACAAAGATGGTTAGTAGCACCAATTTGAAATGGGGGAAATCAAATGGAAATAACTACTAGAAACGAAACTATGAATCAATAAAATGTACAAGCAATAAGAGGAAAACAAATGAATGCAAACCCAATTACTTGAAGCTTCTATTGTCTCTCTCTAATGCTTCTAAAATGCTATTTTTGATGCTCAATATTGGTGTGGGCAGCGTCTATGACTTGGGAGCGTCGAAAATATGCTATTAAAATGTGTGATCACAAGATGGCTTGAATGCTAGAACCAATCTGATAGAGTAATTGTGCATGTGAGCTTGAAATCCTAGATCCTTCAAATGGTTATGAAGGGTATGTTGTATAGGAATTGAGAATGAGATGAACAAATCAATCCCAGAGATAGGAAGATGAACAGTTGAGATCAAAGGGAACTGGTTAAGCCATCAGTAAACTCCACCTCTTCAACTGGGAGAGAGGAGATAGCGTTTGGTTAACTGAAGAGCTTATTTTGAGTTACCTTTTAGAACTGAAGAGGTGGGTGGAGTTACCCATGTGAACTAGAGAGATGGGTGGAGTAACCCATGTGATCTAATTAAAGTTATCTCTTTGAAAATAAATGAATATTTAATTCATTTTTTAATTTAAATTTTTCAACATGTGAGATAATTGAATTCTTTTTTATTTAGAATTGCATTATTGAATGAAGTTAAATTAATTTAATTAAAATTAATTTAACTGGAAGAATTTAGTTAGTAAGTTTAAATCTTTCAATTTAAACTATAGGAAATTGATTTTAATTAATTAATCAATGGTAATTAATCAATTAAGGTTAATTAATTAAATAAAATTAATTATTTAATTAATTTTAGGAATTTGATTAGATGATTTGGGGAATGAATTTAGAAGAAAAATAGATGATTAATTAACAATTAAAAAACCATTAATTAATAGATGAAATAAATTTAGAAGAAAATAGATGATTAATTAATGATTATAAAACCATTAATTAATAGATGAAAATTAGTGTTTTTAATGTCAAGTCACAAGTCTGTCCATTTTAGGGTGTCTACATTTGCCCCTCTTTGATGTAATGTGGCTTGTCCTAGTGTGTCAAAGATTCTATGTTTTGTTTTTGCCCCAGCTTACCCCAGCAATAGCAGGTGAATTTATGCCCCCTCAACAAATTTGAGCGAAAAGTCATAGAATGAGCGTTAATTTGTTGAAATTGCAAATTGATAATCTTGGTATCTGATTGATCTTAAAAATGCTTCATTTTGTCCCTGATATGGAGTGTTGAAATTTCTGGGGTCTAGGAAGATAAAATCAGGTCCTGGAGGAATTAGGGTTTTTTTGAAACCTTTATAAATAGCTAGGTGGGCCATTCATTTGTCACTTTTCACTCTTCGAGCTCTGAATCTTTGGTAAGTTTGTCTCCTATTTTCTCAACTTTTTTCTCTGTTCTTTGAATATAGTGGGCATTCCTGGGGTCATGCACATGTCAGTTCGAGTCTGCACTTTTCATCATCTAGCTGACGCAGGATGTCTGATGAGTGACCTTTTCCTCCTTGTCATTAATGCGTTCATTTATTGCTTTTAAAATTTGTGCTTTTTTGAAATTTTTTTAATGTTGCTGCAATAGGGTGCGGTTTTTCTGCAATTGCCGATTGCATGCCGCAATCGATAAGTGTGTCGCATGTAGCTTGTTTATTACCGCATTTGTTGGTTGATTGCCGTAATTTAAGTTTGATTGTAAAGTCCTTAAAAGTACCACAATTGTTTGTGGAATGCCACAATTGACCTATTTTTACCCTTTAGTATGCATTAATGACTTGACGATACTCTACCTCTAACCTGTTACTGATGTTTTTCTTTCTATTTTTTTGTAGTTTGCTGGGACTATCCAGCGTTGCCAGGAGTCAAGACCTTTAGGTTTGGTTTTGTGATTTCAACTTATTGAGGAAGAGAGAGATATTTTGAGGTAGTTAGGCCTCTACTAGGTGTGTTATATGCTCAAGATCATGACCAATAGGGCTCTGATCTTTGCCTTGTTAGAGAGGTGGCACTCTAAGACTTGTACTTTTAGTTTACCGAATGGCGAGTGCACAGTCTCTCTGGAGGATATTTATCGCATCCTGTGGATTCCTATCTAGGGTGCCCTTGTTGAGTATGACCGAGAATTTGGTGATACTGCCCTATTTGAGCTTTCTGGTCTGCCCTAGGGTTAGCTTGGGATGTCTAATCCCTATGATATCCCATGGTCTAGGTTTAGGATGGGTTTAGATAGGCTGTCCACTTTGTTAGGCAGTTTGATTTGTGGGATCTTGTGTCCCGATCATCGCTAAGACAAATTCTCTTTCGGGTTTGGTGCTTGTCTTCGAGGTATGGTTTGAGATTATACCGTATATGCCTGGGGTCCTTGCATGTTGGCCCACATGTACTTCCATATGTTCTATGTTATTTACCTTGGAGGTAAGTCCCTAGGGTGCGGTGCCACTATGCTTCAAATATGTGCTTGGGAGCATATTGTAGTGTGCAGGCACATAGGTTCTTAGGATCTTCCTATGGGGAGACCCTATGTATTTATGTATGACAGTGCTATCATTCAGTCTCATATGGGACACTTGATGTTCTGGCGGCAATAGCTTGATATGATGTCATACTTTATCTGGAGGCCTTACAAGGACTATCTTGTTTGGGATGGAGAGGATGCTCATTTACCTTTCTGTCAACAATGGAGGTTCCTGATCGAGCATGTTAGTAGGCAAGTGCACATGATAGATTTCCACAACACCGATAGGGTGTTGCGGCAATTTGGTGAGAGGTAGGATGTCACTGATTCATATGCCTACTTTTCTTGTAGATCGAGAGATGCTACTCTTTGGGTGGTGCAGTCATTCCTCTTGATGCGGTTGTTACTGAGTTCCAAGGTCTTCTTCTTGTTGCATGGACTTGGTGGTCAGCCACTGTTGATGTCGGTATGTGGTGGATTTTCCCCCGCCTGATGTACTTCTCTTTTTGTATTTGTCTTAGTCTAGTTATCTTTTATGCCTTGTATGATGTAGCTTCTCTTGATTAGTCTTTTATGCTTATCATCTATATGTTACTGATGTCTAAACTTGGTTTCTTCTCAAGTACAACTCCACAGTAATATGCATGGTGGCAGGCATCTCATCCGGAGCCACTGATTGATGTGTCTCACCTTGTTGTTGGTAGACTTTTAAGGAGGCCGTATCAGAGGCAGGGTCGAGGGAGAGATGGAGGGAGGGATGGAGGTAGGGTTGGTGGTAGGGCTTGGAGGCCTTTATGGTGGCCGAGATGGAGGACAAGGGAGAGATGGTGTCCATGATGGTGGGTGGGGGAGAGATGGTGGCCGTAATGGTGGGCAGGGGAGGGGTGGGGATGATGGATATGATCCTGGTCTAGGCGGTTCTAGTGGTGGGGTGAGGACGAGGGGAGGAGGTAGTAGGCAGGTTGGATTGGGTGTCATCCTCGAGGAGGAGGAGGCTTTAGAGGAGGAGGGTCCTTAGTTGGTTGAGACAGTGCGTCCTCACATTGCTATTGTGCTGGCTAAGAGATTGGAGGAGAGAGTGATAGTTGAGGATGTTGATGTGGAGATTTTCAATATTGATGTTGAGGCTTTTGATGCAAAGGCTTCAGGTTCTAGAACTTCTACTAGGAGTAGCAGTACTGGAAGTAGTACTGGAGATAGTGCAGATAGTGAGGACTCATGGGTTTTGCGGGGGAGACGAGATGAGGGATTAGGGGATAGGGAGGAGGAGGGAGACATCAATGTTGCTATGGAGGGATGGATATAGATCCTTTTGATCTGGAGAGACTCACTCAGTAGGTGTCTGATCTTTAGGATAGACTTGCTTGTTCTGATGCTCGTGCCACTTCTTTAGACAGTAGGGTTGCAGCAATCGAAGCCAGGGCGACTGTGGTAGAAGATAGAGAGCAAGAGGCTTGTTTTGAGGTCTGATCCTTTATTGACACTGTAAAGGATTCTTCACATCAGGATGTATTGTACCGATTCTAGAGATCATGGCATGAGGCCCAGAGAGAGATCAATTACTGGGGGTGCCACTATGAGGGCATTGTTCCTTTAGCTCAGCGGGTTCCCAACTATACAGCTTCATAGAGATCCAGTAGGACTCAGAGGTCCTAGAGTAGTGGTGTTGGTGTTCCTGGTCCATCACAGAGACCTGCCTCTGACATGCCACCCCCTCATCCACCTGGTGGCGAGGGTGGGGGTATCTCCTATTAACATTATAGACTTTCCATTTTTGTTATCATGTACCATTTTTTTTGCAGTGATGTTTCATTGATATACTTTGAGGCTTATCAATGATTGTATCTCAACACACTAATATTTATTGATATATATATGTTGATCACCTTCTTTTGTTCAGACTTGTCACTGTTCATTGCACTCAGATATTATATGAAATGAAACTAGTGATTTTATATGATGTGCATTGATTTACTTTATATATGTATGGTTCTACATGATTTGTTCTTAGATGATGAAATGTTTATGCCATGTGATTCTATTATGCAGACTCTTAGATGGATGATTTAATTTTCCTATGATTCTAACATGTGAATGCATGATGGTGTTTATGAAATGCATATTTATATGAGATGTTTATGGATGCATTTGATTATGATTACCACATATGCAGATGCTTGTATTTCCTTTTTTGTTTTCTGATGCATATAAATGAAATAGATGCAATCTAGTATGCACAAAATATCTGAGTAATGCATGTATTAGTTAGAATAAAGTTAGTTTGGAATCTTCTCTGGGATCAATTGATAGATATGAATTGATAGAAAGGATGGTTGACGATTGATAGATATGAATTGATATAATGGATGAGTGACCCAAGTTGCTACCGCATTTCCAATCTTTATTATCATTGCATCTTTTTATGAAATTTTGAAGAGTGTCCAATGCAACTAGATCTTAGACCATCTCGATACCGCTATGACCTCTTGATAACCAAAAGGATTAGAGAGATTTGAATAGAAAGAGAACTTTGTGCACCCAGATATTGACCATTGAGATACGGTTATGTTCCCTATTTTGAAAAGAAAGAGAGGCAAAAGCACCCAGATATTGACCATCTAGATACTTCTTTGCTCGCTAACCATCTGAAAAAAGATAAAACCAAGAGAGAATTCCAATGCACCTAGATCTCAGACCATCTGGATACCGCTATGAACTCTTGATTTTGAAAAGAAAGACAAAAAACCAAGATAGAATTCTAATGCACCCAGATCTTAGACCATCTGGATACTGCTATGAACTCTTGATTTTGAAAAGAAAGAAAAAAAAACCAAGATAGAATTCCAATGCACCCAGATCTCAGACCATTTGGATACCGCTATGAACTCTTGATTTTGAGAATAAAGACAAAAAACCAAGATAGAAATCCAATGCACCCAGATTTTAGACCATCTGGATACCACTGTGATTCTATTGGTTGTAAACAAGTAGATAACAGAGATGGAATGTCCATTTCTTTCCCAGGGTTAGGCTCATATCGTGGAACTGCATAGCTAATAGATAAGTGACAATGCCTACCACATTTATCCTAAATCATCATGGCCCTAGAAATGAAGTGAACATTCCAAAGATATAAATCAAAGTAAATAAGTCATGATCTATCATAGCTACTCTCCTCACTTGGTGGATCCTGGAGTAGCATAAGAACATAACCACAAAATATAGACTGACATCTGACTAACGACTGACCTAGTCAAATTTTTGATTGTTTCTTGATTCAGTTTGATTCTCTTGATTGGCTTGAATCTCATGATAGGCTTGATTGGCTTGATTGTCTTGATTGTGTCTGGTTTCAGTAATAGATGACTCATATAAGAATGACATGTCTGGTTTTGAGCATATCCATCACTGTGTAAGATTATTGATATGATTGATTGGTTAATTGATTGATTGATTGATTGGATTTTGATCATTTTTGGTGGCTGATCAAGCTATGTCAGATGGACCCAATGTTGATTCACAAAGCTCATGGTTTTAACATTTGATAGATTGGCTTGTTCGCTAGTTTACTTACTGATAGATTTGATAGATTGATAAAGTTGTGTCATATGGGCCAAATGCTAATTCACAAAGCTCATGATTTTGACATTGATTGACTTGGCTTGATCGCCCTTTGCTTTGTTGATAACCAAGTTGGTTTTATTGCTTGGGATTTTGCAATTTTTTTATTGTTTTTTATGAAGATTGAATTTTTTAGGACATTTTGATCTTTTTTAGGATTTTAATGAGTTTTTTTTGTTTTTTAGGGATTTTTTCAGGACATTTAGAATTGCCCACTAGTCTGGTGGACCAGTACTAACCATGGATAAGTGTTGGTGCTCAGAGGGGATTGTGCTTCTGGAAATAGCTTGGGTAGTCAGTTTTGCATGTGAATTTTGCTCAAGCTTTTGATCTTGGAGTTCATTGATGGTGAAGCTAGATTTGAACACTTGGCACTTGTTTGCCAGGTTTTCACCAAGGTACCTACTCAATAGCGCATATTTGCCAGGTTTTCACCAAGGTAACATGGTGTAGGAGCACCCTTGGGAAGATAGTCAGATTGGTGGCCTCATGTTGTTTTGGGTGTGTGAAAGTGTTAAAGACCCTCTTGAAGGGAATTG
Source organism: Thuja plicata (assembly GCA_018584345.1). Taxonomy (NCBI): domain Eukaryota; kingdom Viridiplantae; phylum Streptophyta; class Pinopsida; order Cupressales; family Cupressaceae; genus Thuja; species Thuja plicata. The sequence continues at coordinate 2,958,883 of MU225327.1, read as the reverse complement.
TAATTATATAAGGTCATGTGGACCAAGTGTGGTTTGAATTAGTGTTTAATTGTGCTTTCTGTTAGGTTAAAGTACTTCATTTTGGCTCATTGATGACATTGTACTTGATAATGTGGTCAAGTGGCAAGTTGATGTTTTTCATGTGTTTAGGGTCCTATGATACCCTAAGAGGTCTAACTAGGGTTAGTTAGGTCAGATTAGTGTTAAAACACTTGAAAATTGCAAATGTGTAAAAGATGTCAAAATGTTGCTATGCAACATTAGCAACTTTTAAAAGTTGCTGACAACATTTTTGGTTGTCATAAGGGTTTCGATGTTTAAGATGGATTGAGTCCATCCAAGGAATTAGGCATGTGTGTTGAGGGGATATAAGGAAGGAAAGCCCTAATTTGAAGGGTTGGAAGTCATTGCATGGATTTGGAGTTTTGGAGCCAAGGAGTTTTGAATGACAAAGTAGCAGATTTGAAGAAATTTGTTCTTTTCTTGTTGTGCATGGATTAGATTTAGAATTGTGATCATTTGAGGCCCTTGTTGGGCATGTTGTAAAGTGATTCCAATAGTTAGTTTTCTCTGTAATTACTTTTCTTTTTCTTTTTGTAATTTAGTTTGTTTTAGACAGTTTGTTGTCTAGTTCTGATAGAGAGGCAAAGATGTGGACCTAACTCCATTTCCCACCATTGGTTTTGTATGGCCTCTTGGGAATGGAGAATAGGACCATGGAGCTTCAAGAATCTAGAAGGTGGAGCTCTAGAAGTGTGTATACCTATTTTTAAGGTCTTGCCCTAGGCGAGTTGTGGTTGTAGCCCGACTAGGAAAACTAAGAAGAAGTGTTTGGTAAATGCAGGAGGGATGTTTTCATGAGCCAAAAAGGACATGGATGCATTGATATATGTTTTTCAGGTACTCAAGAACAAGGAGGAGTTCCCAAGAAACCAATTCACCAAGTTTTGAGACCACAGACCAAGGATTGGTCTAAAAAGCTTGAAAAAGCCCTATTTCTGAAACAGGGTGTACGGATAGGGTTGAGACCTGAGACCACAAAAATCTTGAAGGTCTTGAGTGGTATGTGTGAACTGCCAAAAGGCATTTTGGGTTCCTTTGAGGATTTATCACTGAAATAGTGCATTCCTACTTTTTAGGAGGCCTAATTGGGGAAAAAGGCTACAAGGCCTAAAAGATAGGAATTTGGCAAGCGATGGAGAAATGGTCTAACTTGGAAACTTAAGACCCATGTTG
>MU225327.1:2938763-2954408 GCA_018584345.1 Thuja plicata | reverse complement strand
TTTGAGTTTTATCAATTCTCAGGAGAAGTTGAGCAATAGACATCTCAAATGGATGGAATATTTGTAGGCCTATACCTTCACTATTAAGCACAAGAAAGGGCAGTTGAATAAAGTAGCTGATGCTTTAAGTAGGAGACTCTTGACAGTCCAAGAGGTGCAGCTACAAAGTATAGGTTTAGAGAGCTTCAAAGAGCTCTATGAAGGAGATGAAGACTTCTCAAAAGCATACAAGGTATGTAAAGATTTCAAAAACCATTTCCATAGTCAATTTGTAGAATATACCATTCAGAATGATCTCTTATTTAGAGGAGGACAACTATGTATCCCTAAGGGATCTATGAGGGAGAATGTGATACAAGAGAAGCACAATGGGGGCTTAAGTGGCCATTTTGGCCTAAACAAAACACTAGAACTAGTGCAAAGGTTCTATTATTGGCCTAAGATGTAGAATGACATCAGAAAGTATGTGGAGCAATGCTTGGTATGTCAGAAAGCTAAGGGTACCTCTTCTAATTTGGGTTTGTATCAACCTCTACCCATTCCTAATAGGCCTTGGGAATGTATTAGTATGGATTTTGTGGTTGGGTTGCCTAGGACCAAGACTGGTTTAGATAGCATATTTGTGGTGGTAGATAGGTTTAGTAAGATGAGCCACTTTATTGCTTGCAAAACCACCCATGGTGCCAGTCATATTGCACATTTTTTCTTTAAGGAAGTAGTCCAGATTTATGGCTTACCCATCAACATAGTATCTGACAGAGATGTAAAATTTATGGGTCATTTTTGGAAGACCTCGTGGACAAGGTTAGGAACTAACCTATCATTTGGGTCCTACCATCCCCAAACTGATGGTCAGACTGAAGTTATTAATAGAGTGCTAGGAAATATCCTTAGATGCTTGACAAAGGAGTATGGACTGATGTGGAAACAATTTTTACCACAGGCAGAATATGCCTATAATGACAGTGTTAATAGGACAATAGGCAAAATCCCCTTTGAAATAGTTTATGGGATACACCCTAGAGGTGTGTTGGAGTTAAGACACTTGGCACATGAGGAAGGTAAGAGTGCATATGCAGAATACTTCACTCAATCAATGAAGGAGGTTCATGACCAAGTGAAGAAGCAGATCCAAGAGGCTACACAAAGACTAAAAGCCAAAGTTGATGAAGGAAGAAGAGATATTCAGTTTGCTGTGGGAGATCTTGTAATGGTACACCTTAAAAAATCTAGATTGCAGAAGGGAGTCCCCACCAAACTTCAAATGAGGAGGATAGGTCCTTGCAAGATTCTTGCAAAATATGGGCAAAATACTTATAAAATAGACTTGCCATCAGATTTGGCATTATCAACTATCTTTAATGTGCAAGATTTGGTGATGTTTAAAGGGCCTATATTAGTACAAACTGACTAATAGTTAGACAGTAAGGAAATAACAAAAGATGTTCAGATTTCACCTACACCAACACCAATAGCTATGAAGATTTTGGACTCTAGAGTGAAGAAAAAGACCAGACATGGAACTTACATGGAGCACCTCATTCAGTGGGAAGGAAAATTAGAGGCTAAAGCTACTTGGGTGGCTGAGAATGAGTTCAAGAAGTAGGGAGTTGATCCTAAGCTCCTGTCACCAGAGGTGACAAAAGTTCTTAGCCTTGGTAGTATGGTGCAGGAGCACCCTTGGGAAGCCATTTAGATTGGTGGTCTCATGTTTTTTTGGGTGTGTGAAAGTGTTAAAGACCCTCTTGAAGGGAATTGTAATTATATAAGGTCATGTAGAGCAAGTGTGGTTTGAATTAGTGTTTAATTGTGCTTTCCATTAGGTCAAAGTACTTCATTTTGGCTCATTAATGACATTGTACTTGATAATGTGGTCAAGTGGAAATTTGATGTTTTTCATGTCTTTAGGGTCCTACGATACCCTAAGAGGTATAACTAGGGTTAGTTAGGTCATATTAGAGTTAAAACACTTGAAAATTGCAAATGTCTAAAAGATGTCAAAATGTTGCTATGCAACATTAGCAACTTTTAAAAGTTACTGACAAAATTTTTGGTTGTCTTAAGGGTTTCAATGTTTAAGATGGATTGATTCCATACAAGGAGTTAGGAACATGTGTTGAGGGGATATAAGGAAGGAAAACCCTAATTTGAAGGGTTGGAAGTCATTGTACAGATTTGGAGTTTTGGAGCCAAGGAGTTTTGAATGACAAAGTAGTAGATTTGAAGAAATTTGTTCTTTTCTTGTTGTGCATGGATTAGATTTAGTATTGTGATAATTTGAGGCCATTTTTGGGCATGTTGTAAAGTGATTCCAATAGTTAGTTTTCTCTGTAATTAATTTTCTTTTACTTTTTGTAAATTAGTTTATTTTAGACAGTTTGCTGTCCAGTTGTGACAGAGAGGCAAAGATGTGGACCTAACTCCATTTCCCACCATTGGTTTTTTACAGCCTCTTGGGAATGGAGAATAGGTCCATGGATCTTCAAGAATCTAGAAGATGGAGCTTTGGAAGTGTGTGCACCTATTTTTAAGGTCTTTCCCTAGGCGAGCTGTGGTTGTAGCCCTGTTAGGAAGAATAAGAAGAAGTGTTTGGTAAATGCAGGAGGGATGTTTTCATGAGCCAAGAAGGCCATGGATGCTTTGATATATGTTGTGTAGGTACTCAAGAATGAGGAGGAGTGCCCAAGAAACCAAGTCACCAAGTTCTGAAACAAGGTGTACGGACAGGGTTGAGACCTGAGAGCACAAAAATCTTGAAAGTCTTGAGTGGTATGTGTGAACTTAAAAAAGAAATTTTGGGGTCCTCTGAGGATTTGTCATTGAAATAGTGAATTCCTATTTTTTAGGAGGCCTAATTGGGGAAAAAGGCTACAAGGCCTAAAAGATAGGAATTTGGCAAGCGATGGAGAAATGGTCTAACTTGGAAACTTAAGACCCATGTTGGGATTAAAAAAAGAAGTTGAATGAAGCCCTAGCCCTCCTACAATCCAAAACAATCATTAGGGCTTGGGAGGTATAGTTGAGAGGAGTTCTTGCAAGGAACAAAGTATGGGAACCTAGTGAGATAGGAAGATTTTTAGGAGAGGGAAAGAATTGAATCTTTCCAAGATTTGGAGGGTGGATTGAGGAAGCCATAAGGTTCCTAGGAGTGACCTAAGTAGAGTTGAAGATAACTCATTGAGGTATCTATTTTTCTCCCTATCATAACATTTTGTTTTTTTTTTTTAATTTTTTTGGTATTTTCTGGATATGTAGATAGTTGCCTTAACCATTGAGACCTCAAGCGTAGAACCTCTTCTGGTGCATGTTTTTTATGTATCTAGAGAGATAATCTCCTTTTGGTGTTTCCAGTTGGTATGCACCACTCTAGGTAGAGTTGATAATGACATATGGTCCTAGCCAGTTAGGCTCAAACTTTCCTAGTTTCACTCACTCTACTTGGTTCTTTTGATTTTCTACGAGGATGAGGTCTCCTACCTTGAAGGTTTGTGGCCTCACTTTCTTATGATAGTTCCTTCTAAGGTGATTATGATAGCCTTGTAAGTGGTTGAATGCATTTTGTCTTCTTTTGTCTAGTAGTTCAACTTCACTGAGCCTTGCTACTCTGTAATCTTCGTGTGAAATCAGGTTCTTCAATAATATCCTTAGGGATGGGATTTCCACTTCAATGGGTAGGACCACCTCTGATCCTTATATTAGGGAGAAAGAAGTGGCTCTTTTAGGTGTTTTCATGCTATTTCTATATTCCCATAATGTGGGACTAAGCTATAAATGCCAGTCTCGCCCTGATTCGTTAACTATTTTCTTCAAGATTTTTAAAATGGTTTTGTTTTCCGCTTCAGCTTGGCCATTCCCTTGAGGATAATATAATGAAGAGAAACCTTGTTTGATTTGTAACTTTTCACAGAGATCTTCAAGACCTTTGTTTTGGAAAGGTATACCGTGATCCATCAGGATGGTTTGAGGAATTCCATATTGATAGATGATATTGTTTAGTATGAACATTGAGATCTGCTTTCTAGTTATGTAAGTGAGGGGAATTTATTTTACCCATTTAGTGAAGTACTCTATTGCTGTTATGATGTATTTATGTCCATTAGTTGAAGATGGTGTAATCTTTCCCACTAGGTCAAATCCCCACATAGAAAATGGTAATGGTGAAGTGATAGGATTTCATTCTTGGGCTGGTGCATGGATGATGTCTCGATGAATCTAGCATTGCCTATACCTTTGCACATACTTGTTTGCATATGTCTCTACTATTGGCTAGTAGTATCCCATGCAGATGATCTTTTTAGTCAAGTTGTTGCCACCTCTGTGGGTTCCACAAATTCCTTCATGTGCCTCATACATAGCTCTCTGGGATTCTGTGGAAGTGAGACATCGTAATAGCATTCCATCTAGACTTCATCTATATAGAGTAGTTGGTAGAATGGTATACCTAGAGGCTTGGCAGATGAGGGACTTTTTCTAGATCCTAGAAAAGTTAGGAGGTAAGAAACTACTTTGGAGGTAATTATACACATCATAGTACCATGGGGTTTCAAGACCAACAAGGACACACTCTGATTCTGTGATTGGTGCTTGATGTGATGGAATCATGAGTTGCTCCACTAGAAACTAGAATCTAGTTTCATTGCCTGGCATACCGACTAGTGATGCTATGGTATCCATCGCATCTACATCTTTGTTTTGAGCCCTTGGTATTTTATCAAAAAATATGTATTGGAACTTAGTGCACAACCTATCCATCTGTTCTCTGTATGGTATTAGATTCTTATCTTTTGTCATATAGTCATTATTGACTTGGCTAATGACCAACTGTGAATCTTTGTAGACCTTAAGGTTCTTGATTCTCCATTGAATTGTTGTCTTTACTTCAATGACTAGTTCTTCGTATTCGGTTGTCATTTGTGCATGGGAAGTTGAGTCTGAAATATTTGGGAATGGCATCATTGTTTGGAGTGATGAGTACTATCCATGCTCCTGCACCATGGTTTGTGCATGACCCATCAAAGTATAGTTTCCATACCTCTATTGCTGGTTGGAGTGTAAGTATCGACTCATCTGGAAATTCAGATATGATAGGTTGATGATCCTGAATAAGTGCCTCTTCTAGTTGATCCATAATCACTTTCCCTTTGATGGATTTTTTATCTACGTATTCTATGTCAAACTTGCTTAAGATTATCACCCACTTTGCTAGTTGTCTGGTGAGTGCTGCTTTGCTTAGTAGATATTTGAGGGGATCAATGTGTGCTATGAACTTTTTTTGATGAATTAACATGTAATGCCTCAGCTTCTGGGAGGCAAAGACAATTGCTAGGCATGATTTTTCAATTGGCGTATAGTTGAGCTCATACCCTACCAATTTTTTGTTGAGACAGTAGATAGGTCTCTCCTTGCTTGTGTCATCATGTTGTGCTAAGACTACACCTAATGTTGATTCAGTTGTTGAGATATATAGAAGCAATGGCCTACCTTGGACTGGTAGAACCAATATGGGAGACTTGAGTAGTTAGTCCTTAAATATTTGGAACGCTTGTTTACATTATTCTATCCATATGAATTTTATGTCCTTGTGTAGTAGATATTGGAATGGGTGGCACTTGTCTGCTAGTTGGGCTATGAAGTGCCTGATAGATTGGAGCCTACCTTGTAACCCCCTTAGTTGCCTTAGGTTGGTCAGTGGTGACATGTCCAATATTTCTTTGACTTTCTCTGGGTCTACCTCAATGCCTCTATGTGACACTATGAATCCCAATAGCTTCCTTACTGTGACCCTGAATGCACATTTATTTGGGTTTAAATGGACCTTGTATTCTTGCATTCTGTCAAAGACGGGTCCCAATACTTGTAGATGATCCTTCCTAACCATTGACTTGGCAAGTATGTCATCAACATAGTCCTCCATTGTCTTGTGGATGAGATCATGAAAAATGGTTGTCATGGCCATTTGATATGTTTCTCTGGCATTTTTTAGACCAAATGGCATGGCGTTCCAATAGTAGGTGCCCCATGAACATATAAAAGTTATATTGTGTTGGTCCTCTGGTGCAATACTTATTTGATTATACCCTGAAAATCCATCCATGAGTGATAGCATATGATGTCCTGCGGTAAGATCTACTATCATGTCGATGTTAGGCAAAGGAAAGTCATCCTTGGGACGCTTTGGTAAGATTTCTAAAGTCAATGCAAATTTGAATCTGACCACTGTGCTTGGTGACTGGTACCAGATTAGATATCCATTCTGCATATGGGATCGGTCTTATGAACTTAGCATCTAGGATCTTTTTCAATTCTGCCTTGACCAGTAATGTAACATGGGGATTCATCTTTCATAGCTTCTCTTTGAAAAGTTTGGCATTGGATAGAAATTGGAGATGATGTAGCACAAGCTCTGGATCTAATCCTGGCATGTCTCAGTAGGACCATGCAAAATTGATCTTCCTTTCCTTGAAGAAATTGATGAACTATTCTCTCTCCTCTGGGGTGAGTGACTTTTCTAAGTAGATGTTCTTTGGGTTCTTGTCATCACCCAGGTTTTATTATTTTGTTTCTTTTGATAATAATGCTGACTTTTCCTCTGTCAAGGGGAGGAGATCTTGCTTTCCATCTTCTAGCACCTCAGTGAGATTTTCACTAGAAGATACATCTTGTTTTGTCTTTTTATCATTTTTGTGCCAGTAAGTGCCTTTCAGTTTTCACTTACTGATGATTCTTTTTCTTTTTCAGTTGTTTTTGATCACTTGAAAGAGGAGATTCCTCCCCAAAGTATGTTGATATGTCAAGGTTGATGGAGAAGCCTGCTTTATGGTCTCCTGATGGCATTCCCCCTCTAAGTCCCATGAATTCTGCAATAGCCTCATCATTCTCAAAGGTATCCATATCAGGTGGTCCTTATAGATCTCACTCTATGAGTTCTGGGTCTACAAGACATAGGTCCTCATGGTGGGTTGACTCTATTTGGTTGAATGGGACAACATAGATGGTTTTGACAAACCTAGACTTTGATGTGGATGCACCACCTAATGAATTTCCATTGATATCTTTATTGATATAGGGTTGGTCATCTATGGTTAATTGGTCAAATAGATCGTCAAGGTGTATGGTGGTGGCTGACCAAGGGGAATACTCTGGGATTGATGGCTCAGAGTAGAAAATGGTTCTCCACTCATACTCATGGGAGTCAATTTTTCTAGAACTCTCATCGGATGTCTCACTTCCCGCATTATCATGGATTGCTTGGTTGAGGGTTAATCAGGATTGAGAGGTTCCCACTTCAGCTGGCAACAACTATTGAAGAATGTTGCTGATTAAGATGTATTTCGGGTTTTCCCCCGGTGTAACTCTGCTATTTGTTCTTGATCAATCGGTATGTCTTGGGTGATAGGATTGGTTCTTTGTTTCCCATAGCATAACACTCTCTTGTTTATTTAGGTTGGCGGGAGAGACAATTCCATTAAACCTTATTGTCTTTCCCCCAGACTAGTTGTACCATCATACCCAAACTTTTGTAGCATTGTATAGCTAGCTCCATATGTTGACATAGATAGGGATTGTTGAAGTGTCTCTTGTGGATCTTGATACAACCATGTATTGATATCTATATTAAATGAGTTTTCTTTTGCAATGTCTCCCCATCTGACAAAGGTCATGTGTGGACACCTGAACAGAACATGTTTTGGGGTTTCTATTGTAATAATTGGTTGTGGCATGCCATATTTCCTTGGGCTCCGAGGCATGTTTATGATAGTGAAAGCTTCCTCATAACTGTATTCACCACATCCCTTGTCAGTGATAGATATATTTCCCGCTCTTCTTATGATATCTTTGGGAATTGAGTTTGATGCAAAAGGGATACTTGCCTCTTGGTTTGATGGAACCTGGTTTTCAGTACTAGTTTGAACTGCATTACGGTATTGGAAAGGATTTGGATCTCCCTCAATAATGATTTCTTCCCCTTGGTGGGGGAACTTGATGCACTGATCATATGTGGAGGGTACAACTTTCATCTCATCTATCCATGGTCTCCCTAGCAACATGTTGTATCCCAATTCTAGGTTTAGGATATGGAAGGGAGTGTTCTTGACAACTAGACCAATCTGGATAGGTAGAATGATAATACCTTTGGAAGATCTTTCCTCTTCATCATAGGCTCTGATCTTGATCCTTCTTGTGACATCAATATTGGATTTAGAGTAGCCTAATTGCTTGATTAACTTTAAAGTACAAATGTTTAATCCAGCCCCACCATCCATGAGGACTCTTTGGATTGCACTTTTGTGGACTTGGACAAGCAAGTGCAAGGGATAATTATGCAAGGGTTTGTGCGGAAGCACCTCACGATCTATGAATGTTTCATGCTTGTTGGCTTCTATATGGTTAACCATCATTTGGAAGCTCCTAGGGGTTATGTCCCTTGGGACAGTTGCTTTCTGAAGGGCTTGGTCAAGTGCTTGTTTATGTTGTAGAGATATGCGTAAGAGATCAAACATGGAGATTTAGGCAGGCGTGCGCTTTAGCTGATCCACTAGGCTTGTTTGTGGATCTAAGGTTGTATGAGGTTTGACTGGTGTAGTAGATTAGGAAGGTACTCCTTTCAAGACAAGTCTTGTATGACACGTGGTTACAACACATTTTTTTACCTTGGTCTCTGATAGTGATGGTAGCCACATGTCTATCTGAAGGATTTAGGCAATTGATAGTGTTGTCACTATTGGCCTAAGTGTAGTTGACCTATTTTGACTGTCCACTAGACTTAAAGGTTTTCCCTTTATTATGATCATGGAATGTGTCATTGAATATTGTATGATAAGTGGTTCCTTTTTTTTGGGTGTTGGTTATGTCGATGCCCCCTGTGTCAATCAGATCTTGGAAAGCATGTTTCAATCCATAAAAGTTGGGTGTCTTGTGTCCCTTCACTTGATTAAATTTTTAGAAATCATTATCATTGTACCACTTTGGTTTGATTGCACCATGTTCATATTCTCTAATTTCAGGGAGAGTGATATTGTTGGATTGTATCATCTTTCACAAGGTTGATTCTATCGACTCTCCTAATGGTGTTAACTTTCATTTCAAAAATTGAAACCGTGGTTGGCATTGTGCTTGTAATTGACTGTTTGACACAAAAACCACTTGGATAGGGGGTGGTTGAGTTTGAGTGTATGCTTGTGGAGTGGGTGCCATGGGTTGTTGGATAGCCATAGGTGAACCTTGCAGTGACACTTTGGGTTGGGCATAGTTGACAATTTTCACATCAATGACACCATCACTAGTGATATTTTTGTTTTTATCCCACCACTTAGATTTGTCAGTTGTAGTCTTGTTTGTATTCATTTGGGTAGGATTTTCAAGGACACCTTGTCTGAACAATTTCTTCTCACAACAAACTCCTTGTTCGATGAGTTGTTTAAAGTTTGGAGCTAACTGTAATTCTGTTGTAAATGACATGTCTGGAATTAGATTCTCAATGAACATGAATATTAGGTCTTTCTCGGGTACATCATACGTGATTCTATTTGTAGTATTCCTCCATCTTTGTAGGAATTTTACAAAATACTCTCCGTCTTTTTGTTTGATATCACAAAGGTCCTTGATGCTGACCTTGCGCTTGATGTTATGATGGAAGTGAGTGATGAACTTTTCAGCCAATTCACCCCAAGAAAGAATGTCACGAGGTAAATGTGAGAACCATTCCATTGATGGTCCAGATAATCTTTGTGAGAATAGTCAAATTTAGTATGTCTCATCATGTGCGACTTCAATGCAACTAGCAAATAATTAACCAATATGCTTAATAAGGTTGGTATTTCCCCTATATTTGTCAAATTTTGGCACCGAGAAGTGAGTTGGGAATGGAGACATGTGAAGAGAGTGATCAAAGGGGTACAGGTATAAATCCTCTACAGTGTAGGATTTGGTTTTCCCTTGATTTTGCATATCCATAATTTGGGTTTGAAGGTTCTGCACTTGTTGGATCAACATGTCTGTTTGAGACTGAGGATGATTTGTGACATTGTACCTCTGTGTTGTAGTAGGTATGAGGTTGCGACTCTACATCCCTTGAGTTGGAACATAGGACCTCATCCTTGGTACTTGATATTGATTTCCCAACACATGATTCTGATATGGGGGCACATGAGTGGCCCAAGGTTGATTCTACTATGTTTTTTGTTGGGGTTGGGGTTGTTGTTTCTACTCAAGTTAGGATTTCTACTGCTAGGGTTGAGGTTGTTACTGGATGAGCAAAGGTGTATCCTTGGGTGGGCATTGACTAAAAGTTAGACCTATAGAGATGGATCCCTATGGGAATGATGTTTTGACCCCAAGGCTAGTAGGTATTGACTGTAGTAGCGACATAATTGCAAAAAGGTTGCTGATTTTTGGTGGAATTGAGGGCATAGCATGAGAGCTTGATTGGAAATGCCATAAGGCCAAGGGTTAAGGAATACTAGTGACCATGGGTGCTCTTAGTTGGGAGCCTATCATGCTTTGCATGGAAGACGTGCTTGCTTGGTTTGTGGAGTTGTTTTGATTGGACATAGTTTGTACTAATTTCATTGTTGTCAAGGATGGAAAGATTTGAGATACCACAAGTTCTATTTGAGGGGGTCGAGTAGTGTTTTGACTTGCAAGAGGGTTTTTGGGCCATATGGTTGACACATTGAATTCAACGGGGAGTTTGACTCCCTTCTTTATCAACATGGCTAAGAAACATTTAGGATTCCTCTCTACAACAATGTCAACCACTTGTGCAGAATGGGCATCTTTCTCTATATCTTCAAGCTCCTCTTCTGTGATATTTTGGAATAAAGATGACCCATAGGGATTCTCAATGAATAGAGAAGGACTAGTATTTGTGAAAGGATCATCCTCTGTCTCTATTTCCCAAGCAGGGAATCTATTGATATATGACTCATCATGTTGAGTTTTAGCCTTCGACCTTGTGTAAGGCCCTCCATAAGGTGTTTGAGACATAGCGTGGTCCAAATTTTGTGACTAAAACAAGTGATATACATCAAAAAGAAAAGGATAACCTTTCTAGGAGAGTCCAAATTATGTTTGGACAAGGGTAATTCTAAGGATAGATGTTGATTTATCTTGATCTCAAAGTTTTGATGATGTAAGAGTAAGATTTGTCGACCTTTTCCTGGGACAAAGTCACTAATAGAGATAATGATGATGTTGAGATAATGGGATCAAGATATTTCGAGTCTAAACTTTCAAACTAACAATGTTTGGATGATAATCGTACTTTCAAAGAAGGGATGATCTTTAATGTTTATAGATTCACACAATGTTCTTCACATTTTTCTGTGATAGACACTGGACTTTGACACAAAATGGAGAGTATTTTCAAGGTTTTAGGTCAAAATAGGTGTTAAAAAGTCTTTGGTCAATTGCGGAAAAACTCCATCGATTGTGGTAAAGTGACTGGTCGATTGCGGTAATCTATCATCGATTGTAGTAATAAATAGGTCAATTGTGGCTGTAAAAAAGATGATTGCAGCAAACTTTTGTCAATTGCAGCAAAATGCGGGCAATTGTGACAAAGTAGAAATAGTCTCAAAAATAGGCCTCACTGTCTGACAATTTTGATTTTCTAGAATGAGGCTTCTATATTGAAAGACAGTTAGATGTTGACAACCCTAGACTTTAACATGTTTGACTCATTTTGACAATTTTTTGATGTTTGTTTTGCATTTTGGAAACTGATCAAAGAACAAGCACAATAGACAATGTATTTTGAAGAATGAAGACTCACATTTGTATGTTCTACAAATTTTTCAAGTTGCAATGTTATCACAAGGTCTCAATAATGAACAGTTAGATTAATCTAAGTCAATGGTTTTAAAATACAATATTATAGGCCCAATGCTTGAATATTCGTTAGCTCACACAACAATTGTCACACTACTAGGACACAAAGGTCCACGACGTAGGTGCCCATGTTTTTGTCATTGCCAAATATTGTTGTCATATAGTGAAGATCTCTTTCACTACACAAATATCTTGGAACACATATGTTGGGAATCTTGGGGGCAAATTCTGTAACCCCTTGCACTATAATAAGGTATTTGTTCAGAGGTAAACTGGGTTGGCCTCTAATTAATAGGTTCTAGTAGGGTCTGTGGCATCTATCCAATCAGTTTGTATGTGTGTGATTCACTTAAGAGCCTAGTTGACCACACTGCCTCTTTAGGGATATTCACCCGATCGAGACTATCATCAACACACCTCGCACAAGCTTGGATAGATATAAAACAAAACTTTGGTTCACATCTTGTTTATATACCAATAAGAAGGATTACTGGTTTAAGGTCATTCTCTAAGGAAGAAGCGCATTCCCTGGACAGGCCTTTCTAAAAAGTATAAATGTGTTTAATCTAACAGATTGTGCAAGCACACCAAAAACTCAAGACACAAGGTTAATTGCTTAAACCCCAAAGTTGAAATGTGAACTAAGCTAAACCACCATACAAGCACAAGTGTTTATTTTTAAGCCCAAAAGTAGGTGTTGATTGCTTGTTTAGTTTTAATGCCCAAATTTGAAATTTTTGTTTGCCTTTGTTCAATTATTAACCTCCACGTCAATTTTAAAGCAGCAATGTCTAAATGTGAGGTTCAAGATGATTGCATGCAATTTTCTTTTTAAGCACCAAATTGACAAGTGAATTGATTTTAGGTTTTCTTTGTTTAGACAAGTTAGTACCATAAAAATATTTGCAAATGAGAGTATTTGGAACTTTGAAAAAATGATTTTGAAATTTAATTGATACTCACAAAGACTTACCCTTCTCTGTTCTAGGTGATTTGTTCAATCCTGCACATAAAAAAGAAAATGTAAGATTAAAAATAGATAGACATAGGATTTGGATATGATAAGCAATATTTATGGTGATTGCGGTAAAGCACTGACAATTGCGGTAAAGGATAATCAATTATGGCAAAGTACTTTTGATTGTGGTAAAACACCATCTATTGCGACATGAATCAGACAATTGTGGCAATCTGTGAGCGATTGCAGTAAAATGATGATGATTGTGGCACCGATCAAACGATTGTGGCATAGAGAAAGAAAACAAACTTGTGAATAGAGACAAAAAACTTTTGTGAAACCCTTTCAACAATTACGGTAATAAACCAGACAATTGTGACAAAATTTCATCAATTGCGGTAAAGCACCAACGATTGCAAAATTACATAGATATCGAGAAAAAACATAGAAAAGAATTCTAAAATCATACGGTCATGGCTAAAAAGATCTGTCTGTCATTTGCAAGGGATATTTGGGTTGTTTGATTCATGTCTGGTTCACACAAATGTATGCAAAGGGATCAAATTTTGTAACACTCAACAAAGAGGGTTAGTAGCACCGATTTGAAACGGGGGAAATCAAATGGAAATAACTACTATAAACAAAATTATGAATCAATAAAATGTACAAGAAAATAAGAGGAAAATAAATGAATGCAAACCCAATTGCTTGAAGCTTCTATTGTCTCTCTCCACTCCTTCCAAAATGTTGTTTTTGATGCTCAGTATTGGTGTGGGCAGCATCTATGACTTGGGAGTGTCGAGAATATGCTATTGAAATATGTGATCACAAGATGACTTGAATGATAGAACCAATATGATAGAGTAATGGCACATGTGAGCTTGAAATCCTGGATCCTTCAAATGGTTATGAAAGGTTTGTTGTATAGGAATTGAGAATGAGATGAACGGTTGAGATCAATCCCAGAGATAGGAAGATGAAGGGTTGAGATCAAAGGGAACTGGAGAAGCCATAAGTAAACTCCACCTCTTCAACTAGGAGAGAGGATATAGATTTTGGTTAATTGAAGAGTTGATTTTGAGTTACCTTTTAGAACTGAAGAGGTGGGTGGAGTTACCCATGTGAACTAGAGAGATGGGTGGAGTAACTCATGTGATCTACTTAAAGTTATCTCTTTGAAAATAAATGAATATTTAATTCATTTTTTAATTTAAATTTTTCAACATGTGAGATAATTGAATTCTTTTTTATTTAGAATTGCAATATTGAATGAAATTAAATTAATTTAATTGGAAGAATTTAATTAGTAAGTTTAAATCTTTCAATTTAAACTATAGGAAATTGATTTTAATTAATTAATTAATGCTAATTAATCAATTAAGGTTAATTAATTAAATAAAATTAATTATTTAATTAATTTTGGGAATTTGATTAAATGATTTAGGGAATGAATTTAGAAGAAAAATAGATGATTAATTAATGATTAAAAAATCATTAATTAATAGATGAAATAAATTTAGAAGAAAATAGATGATTAATTAATGATTATAAAACTTTTAATTAATAGATGAAAATTAGTATTTTTAATGTCAAGTCACAAGTCTGTCCATTTTAGGGTGTCTACAATACCAATCCATTGTATGATCTTTTATCTCAAGTGATTTAAACTTTTCCAAATAAGAGATCTAGCTCTGATACCAATTGTTAGAAATAATGGAATGGTGTGGACTGAGAGGGGAGGGGTGAATCAGTACCCTTAAAACTGATGACATGTAACTGATTGAATGTTTGATAATGTTAAGTTGAAGATGATGTAAGACATTAAATTAGTTAATGGTTTGTATTGTCATTGATGTCAACTTGATATCATCTGTACGGTCATGTACATAATGCCAAAGACTTCAGAGAATCAATGGAACAGAGATTATGCTTTCAGCAATGCATAAAAGTCAAGTATTCACTAAGTGACAGACAACACCAATGGAGTGCACATCATCGGTAAAGGAAAAGAACAAAAGTCATAGTGATACCCGACAAGCAGAAGATAGTGTTGCTCGACGAAGCAAAATCACAGGATGCCCGACGAGCAGAAGATAGTGATACCCGATGAGTAAAATCTAAGGATGCCCGACGGATGGAGATCCCAAAGCTAACAGGAGAACTACACCGATGGAACTAGTAGTTATTACTGACAACTAACTATAGAGTTGACCGACAGAACAAAGAGTTCAGAAAATGATAAAATATCTAGCTGGCAGAGCTTAAGGATAGACTTAACTAGTTTTATTTGTTTTATTCAACCAGAGTTAAGTAATTGATTTAAAGATGATTTGTATAGTTGGAAAGAAGATAAATACAAGATAAATTAGGAGTTAAAGCTATAAATCAAATTGGCTAGATTGTTTTTCACACCAAGAATCAAGAATTAAAGAATATCATGTCTATCTAAGAGACAAACATAATTCATTTCTAAAAGCAATCACATATTTGGGAAGGGGAGTGAAAAGAAAGAGGATGCTAAAGAGAAACTGATGAAGGGTAACTTCATATAGTCTTGATCAATCAAGCTGAAGGAGAGCTAAAGAATTCTATAGACACCAACGAACAGTGAAGCAAAACATCATAGAGCAGAAAGTGTGGAGAACAAAGGAATTGAATTGATAAATTGATTAGAGAGGTATTGTACTTAAATAGATTTGAAAATCTGCAATTCAAGTTGCATTAGAAATAGGTCATTGTGTTTCAGTTTAACCATTGAAGCATCAAGTCTCTTAACAAAGCAGGACTTAACCGTCTTCTATAATTGAGGTATATCCTAACAGATTGCCAAAAAGGTTGATTCATGAAAGTAGCATTGA
>MU225327.1:2903432-2926762 GCA_018584345.1 Thuja plicata | reverse complement strand
GATTTTAGGTCTAAGGTAAAATTCTTTACCAATTCATTTAATCTCTCCTTCTTATATTCATCTTCTACAATTTTAGTAGCAGAGTCTACTAAACTTGTAAAGTGTGATTTAAAGTTTGTTAAGATGCTGTCCACATCTTCAACAGATTGAACTTTGGCTACTTTCTTGTCAGCAGGCACTAAGTCATTCAATATGTTTACTGATTCCAAAAAGTGAGGGTTCCTCATCACTTATTTCTCCTTTGCTTTTTCCATAGCAAGAACGCTGATCTTGATTAGGTCTTCTTCTCCCCATGCATCCAGACTTGCTGAATCAGGAGTTAACCTTGACAACAATGAGGTAGATGGTTGAGTGAATGGTGAGAATATAGTATTCTGACTGGTATCCATGCATTCACTCTTTACTGGTATCTCTTTTATTGGTGTCTCATCACCTTGAGTATCTTTTTCTTCATTTATGTCAATTGGATCATTGGTGGGAACTTCATCTTGTTGTGCAAATGTTACATCAGTGCACATTTCTTCAGTGCTTACAAATGATTTATCAACTTTGTCCATATCTTTTTCAAATGCTGTCATGGATATCTTGATATTATCAACCACTATAGTATCTTCTGAGTCTTTATCTGTATCAGAAGTTATTGTTACTGTGGGTGCTGAAACTTGTGGACCTGTTGTAGGTGTATTCTGAATTATTGCTTCTGTAGCCTATTTAGGAGGAGCTGGAGTTACCTTTGTTGTAGGCGCCATTGATGGATACATGTGTCTATCCATAAACACTTGTGCAAATGCCTTTTTAGTCTCTTTACCTATCTGCTCATACTCTTTGTTCATAATCTATAAGGTCCTTGTCTTGGTTTTGAGATGAGGCCTCACCAGATCTAATAAAATAGCCTTCTCATCATGCGAGCATATAGGGAGAAGAGTAGCCAATGTTTCTTCTCTAATCCTTATGTATTCCTCTATTGCATGTCTTTTCATGATCTCCAATATGTTCCATAACTTATCTGGTATCACTGTCTTGAGTTCAAGAACTAACTTCTTAAACTTGATCATATGAGATATGATCATAGAGTGTATCTTAGTCTTATCAATCTCTTGATATTTTTCATACACTTTAGCAATTGTTTCTAGTCTACCTTCATTTACAATTTTGTTCTTCAAGACATTTAGACTAGGTCTAAATCCTACGTCAGGAGGAGCTTGAGTATTCCTTGCTTTGCACCAAGTGTTCCTTGATGATGGATGATTTGTGGGCGCTTGTTTTCTTCCTCTAAAATTTTTTCTTGGTATTGAAGGTGGAGATGAGTCTAGATCAATAGTGGTAGAGGGCATAGAGGTGCTCTCTATTTTCTTCTTCTTTTGGATCTCTTCAGTTTTCTCAAGTTCTTTGGCTATCTTGGCTTCTCTAGCTTTGTCAAGATCTTGAGCGACTCCATGAACTTTTAGTATGTTAGATGTAATTTTGCATGCTTTCCTTGCCTTGATGCCTAGTGCTCCAGTGCTCTCCAAATTATTTGATCTTGAATGCAAGTGTGAAGAAGATTGAACACTTACTTTCTTTTATAAAATCTACTGCATTAAATGTTTGCAACCGTACACAAATTACTCAGATATTTTGCAGCTTTGATCCTGATGAATTTTAGACAATGCGTGTATGCATACTACAATATTATGTGCTTATAAACATGAATCCATAGGCACATACTCATAGGTGAGTATACCAACCGTGCAGGGGTCTTGAGCTAGAATAGCTCCCCCTAAGACCAAGAAGGTCTATTCAAGCAGAAGTAGAGGGTGTGTCCACTGTGGATGCATCAACTACTTTATCAACATCATTGTCCTTCTTTACTTCAACCCAAATTTTGCTTGAATATTATTTTGCTTGAACAAAATTGACTTCTCCTTCTTCTTCAAATAGTGATTTCTTAGGATCCTCTTGCTTTTGAGTTTTGGATCTACAAAACCTTGAGATGTGTCTAGCCTTTCCAAATGTGTGACAAATGATAAGAGGTTTGATGCTCTTGTTCATCATGCTACACTGCTTTGCTGTGTGTCCATTGTAGTTACATATCTGACATGTGGTGTTCTGCAAATTCCTTTGAGGTTGATTTCTCTGATTGTTTTGATTCATTCTTCTTTGATTCTGCTGTGACTAATTTCTTTGATTTGTTCTGCAGTGTATAGCCATATGACCAAATTTATTATAGGAGAAATAGTAACCATTGAAAGGTCTTATGTCTTTGCAATATCTTGCCAATGACCATGTTTGTTACATGCATAACAATTTCTGTTAACTTGCTTGATTTCCCCTTTAGGTGGATCTATTTTAATCTTTTCAAATTTTTCAATTTTCTTTGCTTCTGAAGATGCTTCATGATCTTTCTTTCTTTCTTGCAATGAATTGACTTCAATTTGTGCTACACTGTATCCAAGACCAGTAGTGTCACCTTTTTTCTTTTGTGCATTAAGCTGAGATTGAAGTGAATCAGAACTTGTGTGGAGTTTATCAATTTTATCCTTTGCTTCTATTAATTCAGATTCCAATTTATTCTTTATGTTTTCAAATTCTAGGACTTTCATGTTTTCTTTCAAGAGTTCATCATCTAATTATTTGCTTTCATTGATCTTTTCTTCAATAGAAATTTGATTGTCTATGAGCTGTTCATCTAGATTTTCAATTCTCTCTTTTAGAGACATATTCTCTTCATTGAGATTTTTGACCATTTTCCCTAGATCACTTGTAGAACAATCTTTCAAATCTTTTCTTAATTTCTTGATAAGCATTTGTGAGCCATCAACTTTTAGTCTAAGTTATTCATTTTGTTTTTTAGATCTATCAAGATCTTCAAGAGCTGCTTCAAGATTCTTTTTCAAATGTTTTTCTTTTTCTAAGTCCATGATCTCCTCAAGTGGTTAAACTTATTTGCTGAGGACCAAAGCTCTGATACCAATTGTTAGAAACACTGAGAGGGGGGGGTGAATCAATGTTTTTCTATTAATTAATTTTCAGCAACTTAAACATAAATCAAACATACATTGAATGAAGCTTAATAGAAGAACTCATAACACAAGATATGATTATGGGGAAACCTTGATCAGAGGAAAAACCTGGTGGGAATTAGCACCCACAAATATTGTACTAGGTATAATGAACTTGTTAAAGTTCCTTTGCCCTATTAGAAGTAGTCTTTACAATATAAGTACAATGACCTGGTTAAAGGTCTGACCCTGTTAGGAGTCTTTTACAAAACCTTGTTAAAGGTATATGGCTCACTACCTAGGCTCACTACCCAATAGGATGAAGGCTACAACCTTCTGAAAGATGATATACACTATATCAAAATGAACTGTTGTGATGACACTGTTGTCTGATCAGTTCCGTGTATGTGAAAATGATCTTACTCTCTTAAAGATCTATATCATATACTGAATTCATCATACTACACTTCTATATCTTCCTCTTGCATAATAATCGACACTTGTAACATAACTTTACATTACATAATTATATGTTCATATCTGAATAGGCGCGACCTAAAATAGGACTCTAGTCGGCCCTAAAACAAAATACACAATGATTTTGAACAATTCAACTCAAGCGTGTTTACTACAATGATAATTACATCATTAAAAACATATAACCAAAGGTACTTAGCCATTACATAACAAAATAATTCACGTTGATGAAAACACTAGTCGGCTTCCATGCTCTGTCTTCTGGACTGCTGGTCTACTGATCTGCCTGTAACTTCGCCGTACTATTGTTCCATACTATGCGTGTCTATATGTAGTATGTGCACATGTCATACAACATATATCTGAATGCGCATACACTGACTTGATCTCTCACACATGTGCTGATGTACTGATCGCTGAATATCTCTGTCTGCCCTATTTCCATACTTAGTAATTTTTCCTTTTGAGTTATCTTTGACAGAAACTTAGTATGAATTTTTTGCCATGATGACATCAAAAAATGAGTCATGCATCCTCAGGAAGTCAACTTTCCAACACAAGGCTCTTGGAAATTACACTCTCTAACAATATGTATTTCTGTTTGAACTATATTTATGAAGTTGTAATGGGAACGCACCCTTTTAGGGTATTTAATCAATCTCAAGAAACTCTTCAGTGGTTGACACCCACTCAAACGCGTCCACCAGATCCTATATCATCTAACACAACACTTGAATTTCTTGTCATATGGTTAAAATTTAAATATGTTTTTCAAGTTTTCCTATGCATATCAGTCATATTTTCCTCTACTCTTACTGGTGTTGTTTTAATTTTCCTCTTGATTGTCGCTCTACTTCTTTAATGAAAGACCCTAATTTCTTTTTGGGAAAACAATGTCCAAATGAAACTATGCAAGGTTTTGAACTATGTTATAATAGAAAACTACCTAGATTTACATAAGAATGACTAATCCAACTCTTAGACAACTTATAACAATGAACATTTAAATTTTAGATAAATATTATAAGGACAATCCGCATTCCAAGTCTAAAAACAACAATATGAATACACATTAATTTAAGAACAACATAGTAGGAACCCTTGCCTGGATTTCATTTTTCCTCCGTTTAGAGCTATAAGCTTGTTTCCAACCACTATCCTCAACCTTTCCAGCAAGAAAAATGCAAATCCATACCAAATAATACATCTAAAAGAAGTAGAAAGAAGACCAAAAGGTATAGATGTATAACTTTTAAGTTATCCTTGCTAAAATGCAATAAAGATGTAATAGTATATATATAATTCATGAACATTCATTAGCACATAAATAGATTCATTGACACATAAAATTCATAGATTACAATCATTTCTTTTTTCTTTCTTTCTTTGAACATCTAAACAAATTTTAAGAGGAGGATTGTTGCCATCATCATTTCCCCCCTCATCAATTATTTTTCCCTCTGCTCGTGATCTCAATGTATGCCTAGACATATGATGATGCAAAGGGGGTCCTCTATAATAACAAATAAATGGGTTAAATTGAAAACATTTTATTATTATTGTTACAAGTATTTCATTAATTTAAAGAACATAATTGTGGCACTCTTTACCTAATCTGGTCACATCATCTTCAAAATCATTTTGTCTGGCCTCAATCTCAACATGCTCATGAACACTGACCTCTAGATCCACTAGAGTTTCAATACACAATGTTACATTAATCCAAACACCAATTGCAATTAAATTTGTATTACTACACCGATTTAAATTTAAGATGTTTACTTGTATTAATAATTACATATAAAATTTTGAATAGAAAATGTATACGTTCACCACTAGGATGCACATCCAAACATTCATCATGTGCAGGTTGTGTACCATGATTGGCAGATTGCATTCCAATGTCATGCACATTGTTATCATTATTTTCTTATTTAAAACAAATATAGTCACTTTATGTGGGAACTTAACATCAAATAGACTAATTGGTAAAGTATTTAATATGAAATAATTTTCATTTAGCTTATTTACCTGTGCAACAGATCCATCACTAGAACCTTGCACACTCAATTTTTGTAGCCATTCAGCCATGGGTCTATAGCCTTGTTGGAAGCCAATTCTCCTATCATCTACTGTGAGCAGTATATTGAACTCAGAGCGCTATATTTTTTCTTGGTATCGTGAATTTTTCTTGTATTGTTTCATCAAAACAAAATTGCTTGCAATTTAAAAATATTTTGATATGATTTTTCATTTACTAATACTTACAACTTGAGTGGAAAGTTTCGAATAACCACTAGAGTCGAGCTTCTGTCGCCCGTGCTTTTCTAGTCTTGACTTGGTTACCTTTGATGTGTCACTCAATCTATGAGAAGATTTGAATATGTTAGATCATATAAATATAAAGAGTAATTAGTACATAATTACATTCTTAAAAGTATCACATACCTTCTGCTAGCGTCTATTGGTGTATTTCCTTTTTTCCTTTCAATTCTCTCCTTCGCATCCAAAATTAGATTCTGCCACTCATCCTGAGGAATGAAGGGGGGATGCTCGTACTTAAAGTTATTCTCTAATGTTGTCATGTATTGTTCCCTCATATACTTCATACATAACCCAACTTTCTCAAGTAGCCTATTTTGCTTGAATGCGCGAGCTCCAAACAACTTGGTCATATTCTCTATGAGATCATTCTTTAACTTTTTATCTTGGTTATTCCACCTTTTAAGAAAAAAAACCCGTTAGATTCATAAATGAAGTGAAGCTAGCTTTAATATAGTTCAAGAAATGGATCAAAGGAAAACTATTCTAGCAATGATATGAAATCAAAATAGTAGATTGGGGTTTTAGTTTGGATACGATGTTCCACCATTTACATAGGCTGGGCCCGAATATCCACAAACACTCGTCATTAATTTTTCTATAAAAAACATCATTCCTTGCAAAAAAAATCATGGGATCATTAGTTGAAAAAGAGTGATCAATAAGTAAATTTCTATTACACTATATATAATAATAACTTCAAAGTGCTTGGAACCTTCGCTACTTTTAAGGGAACCATTTCTTCGTCGCTCACTAGCAATATGCAGTCCTTCACTGTTCATGTACTAGCAATATGGGTACATCCAAGAAATAAAGTTGCATCATAATGTGCTGCATCTCCTACTGTATAAAATAAATCCATTATGAAATGCCCCCAAGAAAGAATACTTTAGGGGAAATAAACACAACAAAAGACAGAGAAAAAGAGGGATCTACGTACCAATAGGTGGTGCAGTACCAGTTGTTTGCATGCTACATGTTTCCTACATTGCAGTTAGAAATACATCAGTGATTGTCCTTGTCTGAGGCAACACTGGCACATGATCATTAACATGAGTTGAAGAATAAGATTGTTAGAGCATAAAACAATCATGGACTAGCACAAACAAGATTGTTAGAGCATGTTGTCATTGATTATGATCATTCCTATATATTCATTGGAAAACACAAGTGGGGGATAGAACATGTGATCTACCTAGACCTCCTACAGTACCCTCATCATGGCCATGAGGTTCAAAATTATGTAAAAAAAGTTGTAAAAACAACACGTCCATATTTTAGTTAATGACACAAAAGAGTATAAAATAAAACCATTATTGAACTTTTGTTATAATTAAAAATTTCATTAATACTTACTCTCAAGTTTTCTACTTGGTGCATCAATTCATTTGCCCTCTCTTGTGACTAAGGAGTTTGAGGGTATATGGATGAAAAATTAAAATTATCATTTGTAATTTTCTGCAGACACTTTTTAATCGCACTGATCGGGTCATTGGATTGTACGAAATCAACAAATAGTGGGTCCTCATCAAAGGTATCCTCATGAGGGACTGTAGGTTCCTTTCCCTTTCTTCGAGCATCCATCTATGAAAACAATATTATTAGCACTATCAAAATTACTCCAAATAAGTCAAGAAAAGAACATAATAAAATAACACTTTGCTTCTATCTAATTTGTACAATTATAATGAGGTTTACCTGCTGGGTAGAAGAGTCAGGAGTATCATCGATGTCCCTTCTATGTGGCTGCTCCATGTGGCCCTATGACAAAGATCAAATATAAAAATGTTAGTAAAAAAACTTAATAATAAAATGGTGTGTTGGAGTCATTGATTAGAGGTTGGTTTAAATGGTGCATAGTATGTAACTGCACCCCCATGATAGTAGCTTTATCTATATCTATGTGATTCAAATTGTAATCAATAATCAACTCTTCCCCTACATGTATTGATTTTATTACACATACAAATACATGATTTCCCTCATGCACCTCAAATATGCAATTGGATTGCTTAATAGTTGACCTAGGTTGCATACTATTTATAAAACCTTCAATATTCCTTGTTTCTTTTGGCCTTCCATCAATGTATATAACACTCTTTTACTTTTATTGTTTTCTTTATGTTGTATATAATTTGTCAAGAGTGCATACCTACACCTTATTTTTTTATATTGAACAATATGCATCCAAATTAAAAACAAGGTCTGAAAAACTCTATCATTTCAACAACTTTGTTGTAAGAGACCTTTATTTCATCCATAGAAAATAGGCCCAAACCATGTGATG
This sequence comes from Thuja plicata, assembly GCA_018584345.1. Classification (NCBI taxonomy): domain Eukaryota; kingdom Viridiplantae; phylum Streptophyta; class Pinopsida; order Cupressales; family Cupressaceae; genus Thuja; species Thuja plicata. Next base: position 2,918,695 of record MU225327.1, on the reverse strand, counting down.
ATGATGGTGTTATGCAATATATCATCTTGTTAACACAAAAAATAGTGTTTATTGGAGGAATTTCACTGGGTACCCATTGTTTCTGTAGATGTTGGTACCTCAAGGGCACCTCGATGTCGCCTTTGGTCTCATCATCATAATAACATGACCCCCCTTGAGCACGGAAAAATGTCATGCATTTATTCAATTTCCTTCTAGTGTTTTTATCCCTAGTTGATCTCCCTATTTTAGAACGTTTACATGTCTCATGACTTTCATCTTCTATTCTTATATCCCTCGAGGAAGAAACATCTGACAAATACATACTTGTTGGTACTTGCACTCCATCAAATGAGATAGATATGTGGTAATGAGAGAGATATTTTGCAACTGGGAGAGATATCTTACAAGACATTAATCTTACTATTGATAATTTTATTAAATACATTATCTCTATAGGATGTATTGACTTATACATGTTGATCCATGAGACTGTGTGTGATTCTCCTGAAAGGGGTTCGGGTTCCTACATATGTAATTCAATTATCTTATGTTAGCTAAAACTTTCAAGATACATATACTCAAAATTACATAGTAGACACCATGAACAATATGCAGTCATCATAATTATTGTATATTTTTTTCCTTACCTTTACTTTATGTTGTCTGTGAAGGACTCTCAACAGAAGCTAGGTTGACTATGTCTATAGTCAATTACTTGTTTCTACCAAAGGTGGTAGCATTGCACAAAATATATACATGAAATCAGAACCAACAATAAATACATATGTATCACATCCATCATAAGCATCACATATGAATTAAAAAATTACAAGGTACATCACAAATTAATTATGTAATGGCATTGGAATTCTATGCATAATGAATAAACTATGTAACCATATAAGTCAAATATATTTCTATCAAGAAATCAATATTAAATAGATTAAGGATTGATCATATAACTCTGCCTTTCATTCATGTCATTGATCTTCTTCTTCATCCAATTCATCATCATGATCATTTTTGTCATCGTTGTCCTCACCGCCACCGCCACTGCCACCACAACCACCACCACCACCACCACCATCATCATTGTCATCGTCAATGTCCTCATCATCATCATCATCATCATCATTATCAGAAGCATCATCGTCATCATCTTCTTCTTCTTCATGAAAATCTATGTTAGGAACATCATTGACTAACTGTCTATCATGATCATCATCTACATCATCTTCTAATTTTTTTGTATCTTCTTCTTCCATAACATTATACTTTATCGTCCTTCCTCTTGGATCATGTCTAACAACAAATGACCAACCCAGTTTATGTGAAACCTATGATTAAAATACCTTCTCACATTGGCTTGTAAGAACATAGGTCTCATCCCCAACTGGCTCAAGCGACCTTGTATTAACCATTGTAGATTCATTATCATGTAAAATAACAGTTCTATCAGGATCATTTTGATTAAGTCGTAGCCTATACCATTTGAAAATGAAGACAAATAATTTGAAGGAATTAAAGTCACACTCAAGTATATCATCCAAAATTCAAAGTATCAATTTTGAGATTCTCGAGGATGTAAGTCATTTCTAGATGAAATATTAGTCACTTGAAAGACTGTAGTTATCCCAGAATCACAAGTTTTCTTTGTGTCATCTAAATTTTTGATGCAAAATTTATGACCATTGCATTACATAGCCTTGTGGTGTTTGACATACAATAATATGTCAAACATGTAAAGATCATTGCATCGTGAGTTGATAAACGTACAAGTCATTGATAAATTTATACGTACCTATTTATCTCTTAAACCATATGCTAAATCTATTTTCCTTTACGTAACATTGGAATCTGTATTACGATGAGATTCTTTAACCAATGAAGACACACCTTCCCATGTTAATGTGCGACCCGAATGTTGACATCGTTCAATCCATACCGTTATCTAATCAAGATTGTTTGCAATATAAAAATGTAGTGCATCCCACTCTCAACCAATTGTATAAAAAATAAGTAGACGAATTACAACTGATTAATTTTGAAGATTAAGAAATAATTAACTACAATAACATCTTATAATTAATTACCTCTCACCTCAATCTACCTTTCCTCATCAAGTTCTCCCCTTTGAATTTGTTAATGGGGTCGGGATCCCAAATGCAATCTACATGGATATTTGCTGCAAACTTAGGAATATATTCAATAATGTACACCATAGTCTGGTATACCATATATCCCTCCACCATATAACCCTCAGGATGTACTCTTTGTCAAACCAAAGCCTTCAAATATTTCAAGTGCCTCTCAACCATCCACATTGACCTTGTGTGTACAGTTCCACATAATTCAATCTCCTCAAGTTGTTGTATGAGGTAGTGTTCTTGTCCGTTGAAAAATGTTGAAGGTAGACACATTTGCATTTCACACATTAGATGAGGATTTTTTTCTTCCAATATTTTATATATTCTTTATAAATTTCTTTAGATGACAACCACCTACAAGAGATTCAAGACGCAAAAATATATAAATATGCGAATTTACAAAATAATATACAATATATTACATAACAAGAAAAAAAATCGTGAATATAATAAATATATACAATAAATTGAAAAAATATCACTGCTTACCTCATGTATTTTCCAAGATCATATATCACTTGTTTGAAGTTATTTTCGAATTGCTTTGGGAGAGATAGAGGTAGCACATATTTCAACAATAATAAACTGATCATTTCATTATTTTCTAACATAATACAATGAAAAGTACATGCTATTTATAAATATAATGTAAATATAGAAGAATATTAATTGTCTTGATGAAGGTATGCCAATCATGCATTTTCATTCCTCGCCCAAATTTACTTTTCTTTGATATGATATTGATTATGTTCTCAACAAATCGTGTGGAAAATCAAATTTTTTGTATCACTTCTTTTATAGCATTGCTTTGTTGGTCCGTTAATAACCAAGGATGGGCACTTATATTAATCTGGTCTCTGTTACTATTTGATTGATTAAAATTTTTCATTGTATGATTGGATTCATGAATTCCACTACAAATTTTGATAATTTTTTCTTTGTCACGCCTTCCATCCAATATTTTCCATAACGTCTATGTTATATTCTTTCCAATATGCATAGTATTAAACAAATGCATAATTTGTAGCTTCTCATAGTAGGGAAACCTACTAAATTGTCTAGGATAACTTTTTAGTCCCTTTGGAAGGTGGTTAGTAATGCCTTGATGACCTTCACGATCATCAATTACATAATCAATAAACAAAACACAATAGAAAAATGTAAATTCCAAACATAAACCATTAGGTGGAATGACATTACCTTGATATTTAAGTCTATTATATTCTAACTTCCATAGGCGAGGTGTCATTCTTCATGGATTTGATGTAGTCTCTTCTTTCCCATTGAAAAGATATTTTTCGGTACTTCGATACTTATGATTTTTGTGGGGGAAGTACCTATACTCATCAAACATGACCTACTTTCCTAAACTTTTTGAATGATGAGATTTCATCTTTGGACCACAAACTAGACATGAAAATTTTTCCTTTCTTTGAAGAACTACAAGATAATGATATAATTGGATTAAATATGTTAATTTTTATAATTATAATTATCATGTGCAACTTGAATTCACCATAACATACCACAAAAATGTGTTATCCCTGGGGCATCATGTATTGTCCATACAAACATTGCATGGAATTGAATTGTCTTTGTCCTATTGGTCTAGAGATGTCATACATAGTGACACCATTCCATAACTCTAGCAAATCGTTGATAAGAGGCTCAATATATACATTCATATCTTTAACTTGGTACTTAGCTAGTTGAATTAACAACAACATTACATAATTATTGTGACCATTTTACTGCAAGATTTATAATTACATGTAGATAACTATTAAATGATAAAATACATAGAACAATCATTGCCAACATAAAATTCTCCCTCTTTATTGACATCCATGGAGTAATGTTATTCTTGATAACAAAAATAGGCCACACTGACTTAACAGATCTCAACTCTCCAAAGGGATTGACACCGTCTACTACCAATAAAAGCCTGAGATTACAAGGTTATTCTTTAAAGTGTGGAAAATTTTCTCCTATTTCTATAAATCCTGAACCATTTGTAGGCATTTGAATAATGTTATCTCAACTTCTATTGTGTGCATGGTAATCCATAAATTGTGCAAGCTACTGCACCTGAATAATCATTGCATACATAGAATAATGTGAATGTAACAAAAAACCTTGCGAGGCATTTTTTTGTTATTTGATCTGTTTGATATCTACTTGTATGATATTTATGACATTTTATTGCAAATTCATATTCTTTATGATATATAATATGATCATTGGGACAAGCATCTATTGCTTGGTACTCCATTCCAATATCTTTCATAGTGGCACACAATTCTTGGTATGAGCGAGGTAGCCTATCAATCTACACCAAAAAATATAAGTTGTTAATATAAATAATATTAATGGTACAAAATTCACCCTTTATTAACTATAATGACATATATGACACACCTTAACATATGTGACATTGTTATGTTGGATAAACCATTCATAACCTTCAAGTTCACCAACAACCATACAAGAGAGAGAAGATTTGTTTTGGATCCTTTGTAAAGGGTCGTGTCTTCCTTCTCAAGTAGAGGTATATCATGGATGACATCAAGGTCATCTTGATCATCATCATCAGCTATGCCAGTACCAAATATGTCATACATCAATGTATTTGTACCATCATCTTCAAATGTGTTTTCTGGCGCATGATCATCATCTTCCATGGGATCATTATCTTCAGCTTCGATATTCTCACCTTCATGTTACTCTACTTCAAAAACCATATTCTTTGGGTTGTGATGGTCCATATCATGTGCCCTAGGGAGCTCAACCTATATAAAAATGATGAACATAAATAATCCATGATCTCATCATCAAGTGATTTCTTATGTATATAAATTTTTAAAATGATATAATGAACAAATTACCAATGGATGATAATCATGTCCCCCTTCAATGTGAATATTCTCCTTGCAATGTCTCTTAGCTATTTTGATTAGTAGTCTTCTAGTGTTTAAGCCCTTACAAAATTTGCAAGGACAATAACATTTTCCATCACCTTTTTTTTTCTAAGTTAGACCACAATCTAGTGATTGTCTCCCTATCTTGTTCTTCACTTACATTATCTGACATGATCCTTCTTCACAGGAAAAAAATTAGGTTATGGAAATTTTTGTCTATAACCTTCACAAACTAAGAAAAACAATGTCGAAAGTACACAAATATACACACAAAGAACCAACACTAACTTTTGTTATAGAATATAGCTATATGCAGCTTTTCGTCTTAGTGGGGTTTCAAATCCCCCTCAAAATCTGAGTGTACAGGGTTCTGGGGCCCCTTCAAAACCTGGTTCTGCATCCCTGTGGTGGCCTATTTCATTTGTTTGGCTCTATCCTTTCAGTCTGGGCAATATTTCTGATCTTTCGCTCTGTTTCGGGTTTCAGGTTTCAGGAACCATGTAAAACCTATTTTACTTAATCAAAAAGTATTCTTATAGAATGAGAAAATAATTTTCACTTAAAATTTTAAGTACCTAAGATCATAATGAGTATGCCTAATAAGCCAAATTCATTCAAAAAACAAGCTCTAATAATCTATATGTAAAGAAAAACAAAGTGGAAATTTGTGTGCTAATAGTGGCTCTTTCTCGGGATATATGTTCTTACATGGACATAGTGAGATCCTAGTTATCTCTGAAGAGTAGACCATTAAAGAAAACTAAACAGGAAAAAAAAAAGAAACAAAGAAACAAAAAAATAACAATAACTAGACATCCCATCCTTAAAGATACTCCATGTTTCTCCTCAGAAAATAAATTATTCAAGTACTTGGCATGTACTGGGAATTCCTATACTTCTCCTCTGGTATTCTACAAGAAGTAATAATTCTCTCCTCCTTTATTCATAATGATATAAGGGCCAAGCCAAAGTGCTTCAAATTTTCCATGTTCCCCCCTGTCTTGATCCTTTGCATTCCATTTTAGCACCCTATCACCAACTTTAAAAGTTCTATCATATGCTCTTTTATCATGTAACAAATTCACCTATTTCTATATTCTGATGTTTTTCTCTTGAGATTCTCTTCTAATCTCATCTAATTCTATTAATTTCTATAGTCTATCTTCCATAAAATTTATATCATCAAGTTTTTCTTTTGTAATGAATCTATATACAAGAAGCAAGTTATCCAAAGGCAGTCTAGCTTTCTTCCCATAGACTAACTCATATGGAGAGAATCCTATATGTTGATCATAATTACTCAATTATGTATTGTCATTGATGTTTACACAAGTACAGTGATGTTTACACAAATGTCTAATCCTATTTGAGCATAGTCAGTGTCTGCCGAGCTCTCTCGGGCATTGAAGATGACCAAAGTGATTTTTAGTTCTAACCGAGTTCACTCGGGCATTACAGTGTTGGCCGTTTGTTGAAGGATTTTAGTGTTGACCGAGTAATACAGTTAGTATCATCCAACTAATAGTGGTTTATATTTTGTGGATAAATGGTCATATGCAGCCGACATACATGAGTTTTATTGTTTATTTGGAAGGATATTAAGGCTAAATTGACAAGGCTTATATATATATATATATATATATAAGGTCAAGTTTGGATTGAAAAGTGAGAAAGAGATGATGTGGAATTGCATGTGATATGAAGAGTGAAGGTGAAATCAGATGGGATTCTGATTAAGGAAATAACATAGAGGACTGAAATAGAATATCCAATCAGTGAGGATCAAGTATTTAATCCAGAATAGAGATTTGAATTAGCAAAGATAGTTTCTTATCAAAAAAGGTCAATCCATTGTTACTTTCCAACAATTGTAGTAGTGATCAAAATCTCTTAACAGAGTAGACTTAAAAGTATTTTGTAAATCCTCTAACAAGGTGACATTTCTACATTGAAGTGTTTGAAGACCTCTCACAAGGTCACTCCTTATAGGGTGATTAAATCCTCTAACAGGGTCACACTTAACAATGTATTATTGTAACCTTTAATAGGGTTGGCTCCTAACAGGGCTCACTTCGGAAAAGTGAAAATCAGTGACTAGTTTCTATTGGTGGGTTTTTCAATATTGGGTTTCCACGTTAAATCTTGGTGTTATCTATGTACATTTTATTTTCTTAGTGGTTAATGTTTCTACAATCAATTACTAAAGATAATCACAGTTAATATCTTAATATTTGCTATGTTAACCTAGTGACAGTGAAATATCTATGTTAACCGAGCAACAATGTTAACCTAGTGACAAGTGGTGGAGCACTATTTCTTGGAAAGAGGTTAGTATCCTGGACAAGCAAGAAATAGATCTGCATTTCTCAATCTACATCAGAAAAAGAATATGTTGCTGCAACAATGAATTGTTCAAACATCATATGGTTCAAACAACTATTGTCAGGTATGAAGGTGGAAATCACAGAACCAATCATTATCTATTGTGACAACACCAGTACTATTAACATTTCAAAGAATCTTGTGATGCATACTAAGACTAAACATATTTCAATAAAGCATCATTTCTTGAGGAAATTGGTTCAGAATAAGGAAGTTAGATTGGAATATGTGAATACTAAAGAAAAAATTGCAAACATATTCACAAAACCATTACCTAAGGATGCATTTTAGTATCTTAGAGGAAAGCTAGGGGTGATTCCCCTAATCGAGGCTCACTAAAACACAGTTTATTGATGCATCAACTGAGATACAAAACAAACTTAACATTTTGATGCAAATATTTAGAGCTTATTACATATGAGTCAGTATAGATAGGCACATTACAATTTGGTTAGATATGTCAGTTGGTGTCTTTGGCATTGGTTGTCAAAGAGGGAGAGATTACTGTATGTCATAATGATTTATAATGGAGGGAGAGATTACTAATGAATTATGATGAAGGGAGAGATTACTATATGTCATATTGATCAGTGAAAGAGGGAGAGATTACTGATGGAGAGATTGATGACAGAGGGAGAACTTTATCAGAAACATAGATTAATGTAAGATGGAGTTTTTGGATGAGAATCAGAATCAAGCTAAGGACATTAATAAAATTTCATTCTTATGTCTGCTACTCTATAATTCTTTGTATTATGACATGTTGTGTTTCCATCAATGCCAAAGAAGGAGATTGTTGATGACAATTATTCAATTGTGTATTGTCATTGATGTTTACACAAGTATAGTGATGTTTACACAAATGTATAATCCTATATGAGCACAGTCAATGTCTGCAAAGATCTCTCGAGCATTGAAGATGACCAAAGTGATTTAAGTTCTAACCGAGTTCACTCGGGCATTACACTGTTGGTCAGGTGTTGAAGGATTTTAGTGTTGACCGAGTAATACAGTTAGTGTCAGCTGACTAACAGTGGCTTATATTTTGTGGATAAATGGTCATATGCAGCCAACAAACATGAGTTTTATTGTTTATTTGGAAGGATATTAAGGCCAAATTGACAAGGCTTATCATATATATATATATATATATAAGGGGTCAAGTTTGGATTGAAAAGTGAGAAACAGGTGATGTGGAATTGCATGTGATATGAAGAGTGAAGGAGAAATCATATGGGATTTTGATTGAGGATAGAACATAGAGGACTAAAATAGAGTATCTGATCAATGAGGATCAAATATTTAATCCAAAACAAAGATCTAAATCAGCAAAGATAGTTTCTTATCAAAATAGGTCAATCCATTATTACTTTCTAACAATTGTAGCAGTGATCAAAATCTCTTAACAGAGTAGACTTAACAGTCTTTTGTATATCCTCTAACAAGGTGCCATTTCTACATTAATGTGTTTGAAGACTTCTCACAAGGCCACTAATTATAGGGTGATTAAACCCTCTAATAGGGTCACACCTAACAGTGTGTTATTGTAACCTTTAATAGGGTTGGCTCCTAACAGGGCTCACTTCAGAAGAGTGAAAATCAGTGACTAGTTTCTATTGGTAGTTTTTCCCATATTGGGTTACAATGTTAAATCTTGGTGTTATCTATGTACATTTGATTTTCTTTATGGTTTATGTTTCTACAATCAATTACTAAAGATAATCACAGTTAATATCTTAAAATTTGCTATGTTAATTGAGTGATACTGAAATATCTATGTTAACCGAGCAACAGTGTTAAATTTATTTAAGACATCTAAGGGACTTGGATTTTTTTTTGTGGTAACTGACTCACCCCTCCCCTCTCAGTTACTCTACTCATTTCCAACACTATAGACTTATTTTCAGTAATCCCATCAGCCCATACTGCTAAATTCAATTTTTTATCCCAAGCCCTTTTAGTTTTGTCCAACATCCTTTTGATTATTTTCAAAATATTCTTATTGCTATATTCTTCCTTACCATTCCCTTGTGGGTGGTATGGTGAGGATTAAGACAAAGTGATTCCACATGACCCACAAAAATATGCAAACTCTTTTCACCTGAAACACATTCTATTGTCAACCACGAGCTTATATGGAACCCAAAATCTAGTCATGATATTTTCCAATGGGAATTTTATCACTAATTTTCTTGTTGCACGCCTGGTTAGTATAGCCTCAACCCATTTGGAAAATTAATATATGGCCACAAGGATCCATCTATGACCTCCACTTAAGCAATTTCTCCTATAAATTCCATCCCCCACATCTGAAAAGGCTCCTCTGTATGCATATGTTTAAGAGGCAAATCTCCATCATATTTAAGTTTTCCTGAGAACTTCTGATAAGGCTCACATTTTCTGGCATAAGTATGGAAATCTCTAAAGATATGAAGCCAGTAATAACCAACATGCAGTATTTTTCATGTTTTAGTCTTAGCTAAGAAATGTCCTCCACAAACTCCCTCATGTAGTTCCTTAAGGATTTTATTTCATCCAAACAGAACAATAAGACACCATCTCTATTTTTCCTATATAAATCTCCCTAAATTAATATGTATCTAGATGTTTGAAGTTTTATTTTTCTCTTCTAAATGTCAGTTAATCCTTCTCATCATTTTATATGCCTCTAGTAATACACAATATCCTTGTACCATGGGCAATGTTCTATTCTTACAATAGTATTTTCTAATTCCACTCGATTCACTTAAAATGATTCTAGGTTTGATTCAGCCATGAGATTTGCCAATCCTTGACCTCTCAAAAGCTTTATAATTTGAATATCAATATTAAATTCCTGAACTTGATTAATCCACCTACATCTTTGGCTAGTGGTTTCTATTTTCCTAAATATATCTTTGAAAACTAAATTAGGTACATAAGAACCAAGTACAGTCTAAAATATTTAACTGCCTTGACCAATGCATATGCCTTCTTCTCATTGATGTCACAATTCAATTATGTTGCTTGTATAGTCTTGCTAAAAAATGCCACAAGTTGTTCATGGCCCTCATTGTTCTTCTTCAACATGACTACCGCTATTGTATGGTAGGAAGCGAAAGAGAAAATTTGGAATGTTTTAGAAAAATCTAGGGATTTAATGATGGGGGCTTCCTTTACTGCCTTCTTAATATTTGTGAATGCTTCTATTGCTTCATAAGTCCATTTGATTTCAGCTCCTTTCTTAAGCATATTTGAAATTAGTTTCAAAATTTATGCAAAATTTGAGATAAATCTTCTAACAAAATTGATTTGACAAAAAAATGATAGAATACCTTTGAAATTCTTAGGTATTCGAATCTTATCTATCACAGCTATTCTTTCAGGGTTTATTCTTACCCCATCCTTTAACATAATGTGTCATAATAGTTTACCTTATGTTACTCCAAAATGACATTTCTTAGGGTTTAATGATATTCCATATTCCAAAGCTCTTAGGAAATTTTTCTCAAGATGCTCACAATGTCCTTTTTCTTTCTTGGAGTATGCTGTCAAATCATCCTGATAAACAACCAAGATGAAATCAATTAAGCCATCAAATGCTACATTCATGGCCCTTTGGAAAGTATCTCCAACATTTGTAAGTCCAAAGGGAATTCTTGCATAGACATATGTTCCCCATGGAGTTGTAAAGTTTGTCTTATACTGCTCTTCTTCTTTGTTAACCTGATTTTAGACTGCGAACCCATCCATCATAGAAAACAATTCATTTCATGTCACCTTTTGTAATAATGCTTCCATGTTAGGCAATGTGTATTTTTCCTTTAATGATGATATATTTAGATTTCTAAAATCTACACAAAGTTTGATGTCACCATTCTTCTTTCTTATAGGAACTAAGTTTGACACCCATGTAGAATTCCTAATTGCTTTTATAATCTCCGCTTTAAAGGAATTTCATGTTGGAAAAGATCCTCTCTATAGGCTTTAAGATCATCATACGACCAGGAAAACACATGACTGTACTTCCTCAATAAATTTATTAAGTTGGCTCTGATTTTGGGAGTGAGATTTTTTCCAATGTATACTTCTTTAGGTGTATGATCATTTCCAAGGTTTATATTTTCAATGTCATCCTTTCTTGCAGGACTTGACTTCAACTCCACCCTATCCTTATTGTCAAAAATCTCTCTAATGCAACTTATCCTTTTGGGATTTTGTTCGTCTTCAAATGTACGACCTCTTTTACAAATAAAACATCTTTCCCTTGATCCCTTTCCACATACACATTCCAATCCATGGACTTGTCTAAATATCGATCTTCACATGTGAGGAATTTCATTATATCATGGTCATCTTCAAATACCTTCCAGTTCTGAACATTGTCCGGTATTCTTGGCCTTGTTTTGATCTAAACTTGTGCTATGTTTTCAAATGGAATATCATTGTGCCTGATAGCCAAGTTAGCCATAAAATCTGCTAGAATATTTCTAGGTTTGTCTATCCAATTAATTGAGAATGCATAAAAAAATTCCACTTGATCCCAAACATCATTCCTATAACATTTGAATTTTGAATTTTTAGTAACAAAATTATTCCTAACTTGAGACACAATCAATTCAGAATCTCCATATACTTTCAGTATTTTTATTGCATAATTATTATCAATTTTAAGTCCTAATAGAAGTGCTTCATATTCAGCTACATTATTTGTACAATCAAAGGTTAAAAGAAAAGATTATTTAAAATATTTTTCAATAAGAGAAATAAAAACTACTCCAACAACATTACCATCTTTTCTACATACCCCATCAAAGTATATTTTCCATAACATTCCTAGATCTTCTTTAGCATGAATTTCAATTTGTTCAGTATTTTGCATTACATATTTAGTAATACTTACTTTGAAATTTTCCATGTCGATATGGAAAAATCAATTCACCTGCTCTGGATCAACATCTTCAATGATGTATGATAATCTAGGCTCGCTTTCAATTCTCACTTCCCTGTCATTCACTGGAATAGTAGCATAAGATAAATCCGATTGAATATGACCACCTAATAGATTAGACCATTGCCTAGATAGAAGCATTCCATAATTGGCAGGTACTTCTACCACAACAGTGTCAATTCTATATGATACCTCAGGACATGAAGGAAATTTAAATTCTACATTTTTCATTATTCCAACCATAGGCACAAATCTATTATCCATAGCATAACATCTTCCATAAGTGGTATCAAATTTCATCCCAAGTTCTTTCATAACTTCTGATGGCATGATATTTAAATCATTTCACAATCTAGAATCTTACAGGTATTAGTTTCTAAATCCTTTTACAAGGTGAGTCTCTAGATTGAGATTTTAATCCTCACATGAGATAAACTTTCAAAGGTCTTTTTTGTACACTCATAGTGTACTAGGAATCTCTCACAAGATGAATAACTCTCAAAAAGATTTTTTGTAAGCCTTTCACAAGGCACCTTCCACACCGCAGTAGAGAAGATTGTGGTTTCCATCCCCACTGTGGTTTTTCCCTCTTACAAGGGTTTCCACGATACCAAAATCTGTGTGTCTGTAGTTGTGATGTTTTGGTTTTCATTTGCTTCTTTATGTTTATGATTGTGATCAACAATAATGGTTAATGCATCAATAATCAGTTTACTATTTTGTTTGTAACTGGTGCTCAAAATTAGTTTAAATTGTTGAACTGGTTACTGCCTTGATTCACCCCCTCTCAGTGCATTAATTAGTGCTTAATACCCAATAATTGGTATCAAAGCATTGGTACTCTTAAGGAAAGTCTAAAAAATTGAGTAAAAGGTCCTAAGTTGAGCACTATGGAGAAAGGAAAAACTCTTGAGCAAGTAATCAAAGATTAAGGAAATCCCTTGCTATAAGAAAGCAATTGGCTGAAAAGTTAAGAGATACATAAGACTATTGTGATGAACTATCAGAAGGAAGTATTTTTGATGAAGCACAAGAAGCCCTAGATGAAGTCATGAAGTAAAATGCAAAATTAGAAAAATAATTGTCAAATGTGAAAAGATTTGAAGGACAATTAGTAGCTATGGGTGAATATCTTGAACAGAGGAGAGCTGCATAACATGCAAGGAAAGAACTTGAAGAAAATTTGAAAGCAAAGGAAGAAGAATGGTATTACATCAAAAAAGAGAATTATATAATTCATGAACATTTTCAAGATTCACATGAATAAAATGAACAAGTTATCATTGAAAATGAATCTGAGAGAAGTGAATGAAAAACTGAGAAATGAAAATGAAATGTTGAAAAATGAATTGAAGCAAGCACAAGAAAAACTCAAGAAAGAAAGAGAAGCATATGAACACATTAAGAAAGGACATGATAGTACACTAGAGATCCTTGAACAACTTAATCATTAAAGGAGACCTAATGACACATCTAGATTGGGATACACTGAAAGGAGTACACAGGAAACATGAGAATCATCAAAGACCAAGGGGAAACAAGAAGAGTCTAAGTCACCTGTCAATGGTCAAGGAAGAAAAGAATCAAATACTACATCCTACAAATATGGAAAGCTAGGACACACATCAAATGTTTGTAGATACTAACTGATAAGTCCTAAAACTCAATCTTTTAATGGATATTGTTACAACTATAATCAATTTGGACATAGAGCAATTGAATGTAGTCCTAATGATAAGTATGGAGCAAGATTTGAGGGATACTGTTAAAATTGAAATAATTATAGACACAAAGAAATAGAGTGTAGGTCAACATTGAAAAATTCTAGATCATCTAAGCCACCGATGAACACTTATGGTAGAAAATAATAATCTAGTGTAATTTGTGCAAATTGTGGAATTCATGGACATATAGAAACAAATTATAGAAGAATGAACTTGAGAAATTATTGTGGACCATGGAGATCAATTGGAATGACCTATTATGCATGTAATAGAGTGGGTCATCTAGAAAGAGATTGCAAAAATAGTATAGTGAACCGGTCACCACAAAATGAAGGAAAGAAGGTTGTAAATGTTGAAGAAATAAGAAGTAACATGAAGAAAATTTGGGTTAAGAAAGAAGGAGGATTAAGTTCATCTGAATTGGAATCTCAACCATCTAGTGTTGAGAACTCACCTTCTAACTAGGTAAAGAAATTAACTTAAGGGAAAAAATACAAATGTTATATCCATCGGTCCCCTAAAATTATTGGTAAATAATCCAAATTAGCATACTAAGATTTGAGGTGATATCACTATACTTAACCTTAACAGTATTATGAAAATGTTACAATCATTGTCAAATATTACTATTGGAAGTGAAATGAACAGTAGAATTATCCATTTATTGAACGAACGGTAAGATGGTTAACTTCTTGAACATGTAATGGTAACTAGAATGAATGGTAAAACCCCAATGGAATTATAAATACATGAGACAAGATCATTTGCACACTTTTATTTCACAAGAACTATTTATGAGCTAGTGTGAACTGAATCTGAGCGACCATCTACTTGAATTTTGTGAGTAACAATTAAATTTGAAGAGTGACAGTGTTAAACCCTACACAAACAAAGCAAGAGTTGAAGTGAAGAATTTGACCGATTGGAGTTGATTTTTTGATTTCGATTGTTGAGGAGAGTTGGAGATGGTGTAACATATGAAATATAGATGGATGTTATGATGTTACCAAAATGTAAGTAAGGATATTTGTTTATTAATTGTTGTTTGATTTTCTTAGAGTGTGTTAAATCCCTTAACCCTACTTTACATTTAATTTGAATTGTATTGATTGTGTGTTGCAATTGTGATTAGGGAGAAGATAAGATACTCTTTTTCTATCCTCAAATGCACAAATGGAAG
>MU225327.1:2870207-2883808 GCA_018584345.1 Thuja plicata | reverse complement strand
AACTTACTAAAAATAGCAAGTTTCCATAAATAGTAGCTCTACACAAGGTAGCCCTTATTGAAAAGAAAACAGAAATATTTTTGGGTGATGCAAGATTGCCCTTACACCCAGGATGCTCCTGCATCAAGATAAATACCCTACTGTGTATAGATTTATCTTTGAAGTTCATCTCTTTTCTTGCATCAACATGAATGATATTATAATAATATGTAGGCTGATGCAACTTTCTAGTCATTTTACTGACCAATAGACAAGGATCTGACTCCTAGTCTTTTTATCAAGTACTCAAATGCATCCTTGGGTAGTGGCTTGGTGAAGATATCAGCTAATTATTCCTTTGATTGAACATACTCAAGTATCACTTCATTTTCTTGAACTTATTCTCTCAAATAATGATACTTGATAGCAATATGCTTTGTCAAAGCATGCATGACTGGATTCTTAGAAATGTTTATTGCATTGGTATTATCATAATAGATAATTATTGGTTCAATAATTTTCATATGCATACCTTCCAGTAACTGTTTGATCCATGCAATATTTGAGCAGTTTGCAGCAACATACTCTGCTTCTATAGTAGACTGAGAGATGCATCCTTGCTTCTTGCTGATCCATGTGACAAGTCTGTCACCCATAAAGAATGCTCCTCTAGTTGTGCTCTTTCGGTCATTAATATTTCCAGCCCAATCAGCGTCGATAAAGACCTTAAGTTTAAATTTTCCTTCTCTTCTATACCATAAGCCATATTCCTCGGTATTCTTCAAATATCTTAGGATTCTTTTCACAGCAGTCATATGTGATTCCATGGGATTAGCATAAAATCTTGCAACTATTCCTACTGCATGTGCAATATCTGGTCTAGTATGTACAACATACATGACTTTTCCAATCATTGATCTATACAAAGTCTGATTTACCTCAGGTGACTTTTCCTCCTTTGTCAGCTTGCATCCAGTTTCCATCGGTGTTCCAACTAGTTTGGAATATTCCATCTTGAATATGTTTAGCACTTCCTTGATGTGTTTGGATTGTGTAATGAAAATACCTTCATCTTGTTGCATGATCTGTAGACCAAGAAAGAACTTGATCTCTCCAAATATGATGTCATCAACAAATATTTTAGCAATCAAAATGTTAGCATTAGTATCTTCTTTCAAATAAAGATTATTGTTTTCACTAGTTCTTACAAATCCAATACTTATGAGATAGGAATGAATTCTTTCATACCAGGCTCAGGGTGCTTGTTTCAATCCATACAAGGCTTTGTATATTCTACATACCATGTTCCTTTTGTCTGGATCAACAAACCCTTCTTGTTGTTCAATATATACCTCTTCCTCAAGTATTCCATTTAGGAATTCAGACTTGACATCCATTTGGTATACCTTGAATCCTTTACATGAAGCATAAGAAAGTAATATTCTCACTCCTTCTAGCCTAGCAATGGGTGCAAAGGCCTCTCCATAGTCAATCCCTTCTTCTTGTGCATACCCCTTGCATACAGTCTTTCTTTGTTTCTGGTGACTTCTCCATTCTCATTCAGTTGATTCCTAAATATCCATTTTGTATCGATGACATTCTTGTCATCTGGTCTCGGTACAAGCATCCATGTCTTTTTTTTCTCTATCTTCTCAATTTCCTCATTCATATCACTAATCCATTCATCATTATCAAGTGCAACATTGACATATTTTGGCTCAAAATCACAAATTAGACATCTTGTGTTTAGAGACTTACTCCTGGTTCTCATACCAACCTTCTTGTCTCCTATGATCTAGTTCTATGGATGGTTCCTTCTAACATATCTGGAAAGTACAGGTTCAATTCTTTGTCTATCATCTTGATCATCATTTTGTCCTTCATTCTGATCTCTATCGATTGGTACATCATCTTGAACAATATCCTGATTTTCAGTATTTGCAGCCTGATGCTCAAGTAAAGTGTCAGGATCTTCATTGTAAACAAAACTATTGTAGTCCTCTAGTTCTTTTGTGCTTTTCTTTTCATTCTTCTATGCAAATTCACCTATCTTTACATTTGCACTTTCAACAATTTTGTTAGAGGCTTTATTGAGACATTTATAAACTTTGTTCTTGGTGGAATACCCTAGAAAGATTCCTTCATCACTTTTGGAGTCAAGCTTTCCATTTCTATCATCCTTTAAGATATAACATTGACTACCAAAGGTCTCGAAGTAACTTACATTGGGTGTGTAACCATACCATAGCTCATAAGGTGTCTTCTTGGTGTCTTTCTTTAATTGTACTATGTTCAATGTGTAAACAACAGTACTAACAGATTCCCTCCAGAAGATTTGGGTGATGCCCTTCTCTATCATCAGTGTCCTTGCACAATCAACTATGGATCTGTTCCTTCTTTCAACAATTCCATTTTTTTGTGGTGTTCTCGGTGTAGAGACCTATCTTTTGATTCCATGCTCATTACAAAAGTTAGTGAATTCATCTAAAATAAATTCCCCTCCTCTATCTGATATTAAGCATTTCAATTCCTTACCACTTTGTTTTTCTACCATTTCATTGTACCATTTAAACATCTTGAATGCTTCCGATTTATCTTTTAGAAACATGACTGTCATCATTCTAGAGTAATCATCAACAAAGAGAATAAAATATATATCACCATAATAACTCTTTTTCCTCATGGGTCCACATAGATTAGCATGGAATAATTCTAGAATGACATCAGATGTATGGGTTTTTCTTTTGAAACTAGACTTTGTCATCTTACCTTTTTGACAATTTTTGCACATGATATTGTCTAGCTTAATCATCGTCGGTAAGCCTCTTACATTTCTCTTTTTTCTTACCTTTATCATGTTGTCAAAGTTTACATGACACAATATTTTGTGCCACAACCATATGTCTTTGTTTATAGTCATTAAACAAGTGGTGTCAGTATCATTTAGATAGAATAAGTTACCTTTTGTATGCTCGTCGGTACCAATCAAACTCCCTGATTTATTGAAGATCTTTGCTTTCTTATTTTCAAATACTACTCTATGACATGAATTATTCAGACGAGAAACACTCAATAGATTATAATTCAATCCTTTCACACAATAAGAATTTTTACATTTTATTAGGTTATTCAACATTATGGTTCCTTTAACTTCAACTGGACAAGGTGTATCATTACCCATTCTTACTGAACCACCATTGTAGTATTCAAAAGTCTCAAAATTTTGTTTGTCACCGGTCATATGGTGATTGCAGCCACTATCTATGATCCAGACATCATTTTTACTAACTTTAGATATGAGTGCAGTTTCTACATACCTTTCTTCATCTTCATCTAAATCATCTTTTACTGCCTTAAACACCATCTTGATGTCTTCATCAGATTCGCTGTCATTATCTTCATATTTTCATTTAGCTAGGTAATTGGCCTTCTTTCCTTTGTCCTTTTAGTCTCAGGTATCTCTTCTTTTTTATTGTTGGTTGCTTCTGTAATCTCGGTTATCACCTCTCTCAAACTTATTTTCAAATGACCTGTCATTACTTTTGTCATCTTTTCTTCTGTTAGGACATCTTGTGGAAAAGTATCCAATTTCTTTACAATTAAAATATACAAATGGTAATTTACCTTTGTATTTACCTTTTCTTCTCTCCATTCTTCTTTCCATAAGTGCTTCAATTTCATCAAGATCTTCTTCTTCACTTTCACTATCACTATCTTTCCTCATAGTGTGTTTACGAATTGATTTACTTATTCTCAAAGAAGATTTGAATGTAGACTCTATGTTTGGTAAGACACTATTATCAAAGTTAATCATCTCAAATGAAATTAGTCTTCCAATCAAACTATCTAGAGTAACATTTTTATTTTCTACTGCTCTCATTTCTTTTATGGTAGATACTCTAATAGCATAAGTAGGTAGTAAGGTTCTTAGAATTTTACTTACCAATGTATCTTCATCTAGTACACCTCCAAATCCTCAGATAGCATTGACTACCTCTTTGATTCTTGTGTTGTACTACGTGATGTTTTCACCTTCTTTTATTCTGAGATCATCAAAATTTCCTCTAAGGATTTCTTCCTTGGCTCTCAGAATATTTTTGTCACCACCATGTACAAGCTTCAATTTATCCCACATCTGTTTTGTAGTTGTGCATGCTTTGACATCTTCAAATTCAGAATCAGAGAGTGAGGAAGCAAGATCTATTATCATGTAGTTGTGCTCATGCTTCTCTTTCATTTGTTCAACTATGAGTGTTCCTGTAGGAAACACATATTGAGTATCTAAGTATTGAGTAACATCATTTCCAATACCTGATAAGTGGAATCTTATCCTGCTTTTCCATGAACCAAAGTTGTCTTTGTTCAACTTGGGCACATTTTGCCTATTCATCTTGTGATCTTTAGCTTGAGTTTTTAAACTCCCTTTCTAAGCACACAAGCTCTGATACCAATTATTAGTAATAAATGAGAGAGGGGAGGTGAATTAGTGTCCTCAAAAATTTATCCTTAAATCAACCCTTCAAACTTAGTACAACAAAATTATACCTCTAGTTATCTTTATTCCTCTAAGATGAATGACTTGAAATACTTATATCAAATTACTACTTGTCAGAATGCTTTGTAAAACCTTCTACTGTATGTTTACCAATAAGAAGTCTTTCTATTTACCGAAACACAACAAATAACTAGTGTACACCGATCAATCTAGATTTACTTATGTGAAATGCAAAGCAATAAAGTAATGACTCGTAGACACATGAGACATGGATTTTTAATGTGGAAACCCTGTTAAGGGAAAAACCACTGGGACCGATACCCCAAATTTTCACTCTTCTGAAGTGAGCTCGGTTAAGAGCCAACCCTGTTAAAGGTTACACTGTTAGGTGTGACCTTGTTAGAGGATTTAAATAGATAGTTTTTCACTTAGTATCTAGCATCTAATGCTACCATCCTTGATCAAACACTCACTTGGCCTATCAATAGGTATTAGGAATATCCAATGCTACTTTGTATGATCAAACTTTTTGATACTCCTTGGGATGTATCTCAATTAGAAAAGAATTTTAAGTCCTTCTTGGTTAAGACACTTGATGCTTCAGTGGTTAAACTGAAACAGTAAATTGATCTGTTCACATATACAACTTGAATTGCAGATTTTCAGATCTATTGTAAGTACATTACCTTTCTAATCAATGTTATCAATTCAAAACCTTTTCTCCACACTCTTCTGCTCTGTGATGATGTATCACTATTCGTAAGTGTCTGCAGAATTTAGCTCTTTCCTTAGCTTGATTGATTAGGTATGAATGAAGACTTTCTTCTCCTTCAAAATCTCTTTAGCATCTATTCTCTTGTCACTCCCAATGTTCATAATGAATAATCTTGTCTCTGATATAGACATGATTTCACCGTTTCTTGGCTTTCTTTATCTTGGCATGATCCACAATTCTCGCCACTTATATTTATATAAAAATCTAGTTTTATCTCGTATAGATCTTCTTTCCAAATGGACAAAGAAAATTTAAATCCTTTACTTATCTCTGGATTTATCTTGTTGATTAAAACAATGATAAGTATCAGTTAAGTCTATTTTTAGCTCTTGGCAGCTAAGCATTTTGTCATTTCTGAACTCTCTATTTTGTCAGTCAATACTTCAGTTAGTTGTTAATGACAACTGACTGTTTCATCGGTGTGACTTAAGTTGACTTCAAGATCTTCGTCCGTCGGGCAAAATTGTAATTCTGTCCATCAGGTTACACTGTTCTTTTCTCGTCGAGTAACACTGTGACTTTACTCATCGGTAATGCTATGCATTTGCTCATCGGGTAACACTATGAATTTTCTTTCTTACTATGTCCATCGGTGTGCACTCCATCGGTGTATACGGTCACTTTGTGAATACTTGACTTATATGCATTACTGACAGCATAACATTTGATTCATCAGTTCTTTGAAGTCTTTAGCAATATATCCATGACTATACAAATTATATCAAGTTGACATTAATGAAAATATAATATGTTAACTGATTTAATGTCTTGCATTAACTTTCTATGTCTTGGTGATCATCAACTTAACATCTTCAAACATTCAATTAGTTATAGTTCATCAGTTGCTTCATAACCCAATGATAAGGGAGCGTTCTCAAGTATACCTCCTAGGATTTTTATGGTTGAAGATATCCACGCATACATCCACTGCAAGGTTGCAGAGATCAAAGATCTAGAGATTAAAGAAGCTTACCAGAAGCTATACCAAGATGGAAATCTAAAATATGAACACAAGCACATTGAGGTGAAAGGGTTAACCAATGCCCTCTTGTTCTTGAGAGAGGTTAAGACTGATTAGATACACATTGTACTTATCTAGGTATATGATAGAAAAATGTGGTTGGATGAAGCAAAAAAAATACAAAGGATTTGACTCACACTGTAACAGGTTATCCCATTACCGAGAAGGAAAAATCCTTAAAGCATCCTTCTCGCCCTGAGATTAAAAAGTTAACTGGTGCAGTATGGGACAAGAGATGTTTGAAAGTTAATTCAATCACCGACCTAGAGATAAAGTTCAATGCATGTGTGATTGGGTACAAGGTATTCCAAGCTAGCCGAATGAACACCATAGCATGTGGAGCAGTTGACACTGCTTATAAGATTGTGAAGAAGGGACTTCAAATGGACTTATCCAAGCTGTTATTAAAGCAACTGGAGAAGAATATGAGAACTATTAGATCAACCAGATCTTATTCATGTAAGTTTGGTTCACTCATTATGTGCACATTCTTCTATTTTTTAGAAATTCTTCCCCTCTGTCGGTAATGTTAATTGGGACACAACCCGACCAATAACTGCACATATTAGTGAACTCATTAAGTCAGTAGGGGATAATTTCACATCTATCACAGATGCATACTTCACCACTTTCAAGGATAGAATGTGGAAGAGAATGATAATCCTTGCACAACTGGTGGAACAATACAAGGATAACATATGTTTTATAGTGGACACTGACACCACTCTAATCAAACCAGTTGTACTGAGAACAACATGGTTACCACCACTGGACTATGAGATACACATTGATCAAGCCACAAATTCTATTGAAGCTCTACTAAATGAAGTAGTGGACATATCATTGAGCAGATTTGGAACATATGTGGAAGCCATGTCTAGAATCAAGATAGGCTTAGTAGTGAAAAATATAGACTGAAAGAAGACAAAGATAATTAATACACTTCAAAAGAATTTTTTGGTAAATGATGAAGAATTGAAACAATATGTCACCGAGGGATAGTCATCCATTAGTGAAGATGAAGAGTTAAGTGACTCTGAGTCCACTGAATCAGATGCACCATCAGCCAAGAAGGAAAAGGTTACAAATGTAATAGTTGCATCAAGAACAAGGAGTAAGACTACAAAAGAGGCAGACTCATCATCGGTAAAGAAAGGTACTATGAGGAATTATCAGAAAAGAAAGCCTCAAACTGGGCCATCAGCACCGAGACAAAGAAGGAAATATATACGAGGAAAAGAGGACAAGGATGACACTGAACAAGATGAGAGAGAACAAGGACTCCAAACTGAAAAGATTAAAGTTCTTAAAATAGTTGATGAAGTTCCAGAGTCAATCATCAACACAGGGAGCATATCACATCACAAGATTAGACAATGGCTAATCTTGTCTCCCAGAGATTAGAATAAGATAGAATAAGTCATAATTACGGAAATGGTTGCATACAAGTATGCATGAATACAATTCAACAAGAATATGCCACAAGAGATTAATCACAAAATATCAGCAAGATGGACATATGCCTTGCACATAGAAAAATAGATAAGGGAAAGATCCCTAGTTACACTCATGCCACGCAAGTCAATAGTTGAAGAAATTGATTCAACAATGAAAGAGCTTGCAAATAATTTTTTAGCAAAGATGAGAGCATACAAAGTACTAGAGGGTAGATTAGAAGACCTTGACAAAGAAATCAATGAGATTTGAAATGAAATATTCAATGCCCCCAAGAAGATACTGGATCTAATTGAGACATCTCACAATGAAGAGAAGGAGGCCACACCGAGCCCAGAGCATATCTTCATCAATGACACCGAGGATGTCAATCCAGTTGATTTGACAACAGAGGAAAGTAAGGCCATGAATGATGTACCTCAAATATTAAAATCATTAGGGGAAACACCAGACATCACATTAAATGATATAACTCTTATTAATTTTGACGATGATCCCAAGAATGATGAAGATGTAAATGATGCAACCAAGAAAGAAAAGGAAACGAATACAATGAATGTTGCACAGGAAAATATACAAGGTCACATGCATTTATTGATACAAGATATCAATATAATTATTGAAGAAAAGGAAAGACACTTGAGCTTGATGCAAACATGCCAAAGGGTAAAGGTGATGACCATGTGGAGCAAGAGGATACAAATGAGGAGAAGAAAGATGCAAGTGGAGAGGAGAAACTGAGTGATACCACTGATAAGAACATTGAACAAGACAAGGCTGCAGATAAAGACAAGGTTGATGTAGAGACATCTAAAACCAAATGTGAGGTTGATACTGAGAAACATACAAAAGGCACCACACCTCCCACACATTCACCAAAATCAACAGAGAAAGAGAAGGCTCTTGCCATAATTCTTCATTCCCTTGCTTCTAGTACTATTTCAAAGAAGATGAAGAATAAAAAAGCACCGGTCACACTTGAAGAAATCATTGACATACCTGACTATTATCCTAGGACACTGGATCCTGAGTCACTGACCAAATATGGAGAAATTTGCAAGAGAAAGGCAATACATGACAAGCTCAAGGAGTACAAAAATTCCCAAGTCCTAAATAATACAAAGGAAATACTATTGCAGATAGTACCTGACACTCAAATTGATCAAAATGCACCAATACTTGATCAATTAGCACTTCTCACTGAGGCCATTACATCATAGAATGTGAAAGTTGACAAGGTGATTGAAGAATGTGCAGAAGAAAAGTGTCAATACAAGCTCACATAGAAGATTAGCCAAGAAGTGACAGAAAACAAGGTAAAATTTTTTGAGCTAGTTACTACATTGGATTCAATACTATCATAAGTAGTCAACTTAGTTCAAAATTTGTACACACTAGAGCATTTCACTACTGACATAGTGAAAAGATAACTAAAATAGATGAAGATCTTAAAGCTAGTGCACAAAGTCTCACAACCGAGGAAAATGCATTCAAATTGTTGTATAGTTAGAAAATGGAAGCACTTCCATTGTAGAATTGTTTAGCCTTCTGAGTAAGTGGTTTTGGGTCATATAAAGCACCTAGAATGGGTTCTTGATCTTGACATGGCTTTCCCCCTAGTCTGTCCCTCTTTCCACTCCTTTTTACCCTAATTTTTGCATTCTGAACTGCAGACTGGTGATTCTGGGCTTCAAGGTTAGGGTTGAACTTTTGGGTCTATGTCAACCTCAACCCTAACCTAGGTCAAGGTCATCCTCAACCCTGACCTAGGTCAAGGTCGACCTTGACCTTGACCCAGGGTCCAGATCTCGAGGTCTCACAGTTTCTGGATGTCAGTCTTTGCAAAAAGTGTTTTCCCACTTCCGGGTTGGCTGTTTCGGGTTTCGAAGCGTGGATTCCTAAATTATATTTAATATAGGTCTTCTCCTAAGGGCATGGGTCTAATTGGAATTTAATTATCCTATGTCAGCCTCCTTAGAAGATTGTGCCCTAATTTCATATAAAAGGGAGTCGTTCTCCCCTAATTTTTGCTAAGTCCTCTATTGAAGCCTATGCATCCTTGAGCAATTGAGAAACATCATCAAGTGAAGATTCAAGAAATAAATCAAGAAGTATTAGCAAGGATTCATCCACCATCAAGCCTTCAAGCATTCAAAGAGACCCATGGGAGGCCATTGAAGGATTCAAGCCACATAGTGCCCTTTTGGTGATCTCTCCACCCACCTTCTTCTAAGCCTATTACAAATTCAAGGACCCATTTGAGACTTGGTGTTGGAGATCTACAAGCAAAAGATTGAAGACATCCTACCTTTCTACATTCCACATTTTGAAGCATACTTGTGGATCCACGGATTAGAATCCGCCACAAGGACTTTTACAAGCAAGGTGAATTCGTGCATTTACTTTGTTTATCTTTATGCAATTTCAATTACATATATTTGAGGTTAATTCCAAAAATGGGGTTTGAATAAGGCAAACCCCTCCCCCACAACAAACAAACCTCTTTTTCTTGCAAGTACAGGTTCAGGACTGCAGATTTGAGACTAGATCTAGATACCCTTTTCGGCTTTCTTTCAGATGGCGCGAACAGATTCATTGTCAGACCTATACAGGTCAGGGTCAACATTATTGGGTCAAGGTTGACATTTGTGGGTCAAGGTCGACCTTTTTCATAAAATGACATCAGAATGGATCATCTATCAGTTTTTCCAGAAACAGTCTACAGACCTCAGAAAATAGCATTCCTTGATCTGCAATTTTGTAAGGTTGATTCTTCTTCCTATCCTTTTCAATTATTGTAATTAAACATATTCATTTAATCAATTAACATAATTTAAGATCCCCTTCTTTGTTCTCTTTCTAAATAGTTGATTCATTTGTGCATTAACTCTTCTTTTGGGTTGATCAACTTGGATCTTCCATTTGTGCATTTGGGGATAGAAAAGGAGTATCTTATCTTCTCCCTAATCACAATTGCAATACACAATCAATATAATTCAAATTAAATGTAAAGTAGGGTTAAGGGATTTAGCACACTTCAAGCAAATCAAACAAAAATTAATAAACAAATCTCCTTGCTTTACATTTTGGTAACATCACATCATCATATCATCTATTTCATATGTTACATTTTGGTGAACCCGCGATAGACAACTCTTTCTTTTTGGTGTTAGATTTACATTATTTATGTTAGATATTGCATGTTCTTTAAAATTGCATTTAAATTCAATAATTCAAAATTTTGTGTTAGTTCATTTGCATTGTATTGGTGTATGAGCTTTACCACATCTAGTCCTACTTATAATATCCCAGTTAGAAGAAGCTATAGACTTATGGGTTCCTTTGATCTTGAGTCTTCCTCTCCTTTCCTTAGGATCCTGGATGACAATTTGATAACTCATGATTCTAATCCTTCCATAGAGCATAACTCTTCTCACTTGTCTCATGATGAGGATGATGCTTTAAGAGTTCCTCCTAAACAAGTGCAAAACCTTTCAACCGAACTTGATAAAATGGGAAATTGGCTTATCCAAGAAAACCATAATCAAGATTCTATCCAAGCTATAGAGGCTCTTAAGAAAGTTCTCTGTGATAATGATCAAGGTATTAATTTCTTGCATAGTATTACTCATCTTGTGAATTTGAATGTTAAACCTTTAGCTCAAGAGGCTCAAGAGTTAGGATTCACACCTAGTATCACTAGTGTAGGACCTTCTTCTGTTCCTCTACCTAGTATTCCTACTTACACTCCTCCTGTGATAACAACTTCTCTCCCAAGCGCACCTATCCCTGTGAGTGCTCCACCAGTATGTTTACCTACCTCATAACCTTCATATTATAGTGTGCCTTTTACTTATACCAATCCTATTCCAACTGTGGTCCCTAATGTTCCACCAGTTGTGTCTTCTATTCTTGCTGCTTCTTACACTTTTCCTAGTGTTCCTAATATTTCTATGCCACCTGTTTCCTCTAATGATTCTACAATTATTAGTTTGGCTCAAACTGTGTCATGTTTACAACAACAACTTGCATCTTTGACTCAATCTAAATTTAGCATTCCTACATGTGATATGGATAGTCCTTTATCCCTAGACATCATAGATACTACTGTCCCTTAGCAAGCTGATATGCCTCGTCTTGAGAATTATAATGGTAAAGGTGATCCTGTTACTCATGTTAAAACATTTCAATTCCTTTGTAGTGATTATGCTCATGACCATAGGAGTTTAGCTAAATTGTTTGCTAGAACCTTTCGAGATAAGGCTTTACAATGGTATTGTTCTTTACCTCCCTATTCCATTGATTATTTTTCTAAACTTGCCAATTCCTTCATTCAACAATTTCAAAATAACATTGGACCACAAGTGTCCTTATCTGATTTAATGCATTGTAAACAAAACATTAAGGAAAATTTGATTGATTTTATAGGTAGACTTAATCATTTGTATGCTCAGATTTCTTATCCTATTCCTGATATTGATATTCAACATATGTTTATATCAAATTTACAAAAAGATATCAGAGATAAGATTCTACTTACTGAATTTACCTCCTTTCAACAATTATGTGCAGCACTTCACCATTATCAATTACAAGTGAGTCAGTTTGAGAGCAACACTCCAATGGATCCTATTCTAGTTGATAAGAGTGACAATGCTCCTAATCCTAATAAGTTTCAAAAACCTAAAAACTATGTCAAGACTAATAAACAGACAAATGCAGTTGCTAATCAAGTTGAGGCTACATCTAATAGTGCATCTACATCCACTCCTTTCCGTATGAATCGTATGTTTAATCCTCTCTCTAAAACTGTGCATTCTATAATGAGTAGGTTGTTAAGTGTTAGTATGATTACCTTGCCTCCTATTCGACCTCTTCTTCCCACCATGATAGCTTCAAAATCCTTTGATTCTAAAGCTTTCTGCCAATACCACCGCCAGAATGGCCATGACACTGAAAAATGTTACTCTCTAAAGCATAAGATTCAAGACTTAATTGATTCTAAAGCTTTGTCTGTTGATAATTTTGATGGTAATGGGAACAAATCTGTTTCTACTCCTAATAAAAACCTTCAAATCTATACGAATCCTTTACCTACACATGGTACTAATACTATAGCTCAACCATCTTCTATAGACATTGTTTACGATTCAAATATGGATGAACTTAATCATATTGTTAATCATGCGGAGAGTGTTGTGCCATCTAAACTTATTGTTCAAGATCCTTCACCTCCACTTCAATTTCCAATTCCACCAAAAACTCAAAAACAAACTAAGGATAAGCAACCTAGGGAACTTTTAATTACCTTTGATGGTTCTAAAATAATTAAGGCTCCCGATGGTCCCCTTTATATCTATGCTAGGATTGCTAAGATACCTACTCGTGGTTGTGTAGTTGATCCCACATCTTTAATAAATGTCATTACTAAGGAAAATATTTTTATGAAAGGCTTACAACGTGATTTTTATGATTCATCTGATGCATGGATCCAAACTTGTAATGGCTTTCTTTATCCTGCACTTGGTTCTATCAATTTATAGGTTGAACTTTGCGGTAAAATTATAGATACTACCTTCATCATTATTCCTACTTTAGATCAATTTCAAATCAAATTTGGTTTACCTTGGATAACTGCTATGCATGCTATGTACTCTCCTATTCATAAATGTCTTAAGTTCATTCATAACGGAGAAGTAAAAACAATTAATCATAGTTTGTATCAACCATCTAGGCCTAGAGATTGTGCTACTCTTGATTTCCTTTGGCCTTCATTACCTAACTCATGTCCTCCTCGCCCTGATGATCTCTTTCGTTCCTATCAAGCTTACAAACATCACAAAAATGCTGAGTTAAGCATGCCTCGGATTGTGGTG
>MU225327.1:2837750-2861403 GCA_018584345.1 Thuja plicata | reverse complement strand
TATATATATATATATATATTTGAATATATATATATATATAATGATTTTCTTCTTTGGCTGGTTCCATACCTGCGACCAAAAAAAAAAACAAGCTAGGGTTTAGAGGAAAGAAGAATAGAGAAGAAGAACTAGAAGATGATTATTTTGACTATCTCATATTTGACCCTAACCCTAATTTCGAATTAGGGTTAGGGATTCCAAAATGAGGGGGAAAAGAAATAACATTGTTGTTTGATTTTTTTTTGTTTTTCCCTTTGGATTATAGAGTATCTCTTTATGGGAGGTTTTTATCTCATTGTTTTTATTTTTATAGGGCATTTTAATTAGGCTAATGTAAGAATTATTTCGTATTGTAAAATAAGATGATTTAATAAAATGTTTAGTGGTTAGATTATATTAAATATGTGTAGTATCATCAAGGTAATTAAATTTAAATTAATAAAATACATTTTTTTTTTACATTAAGACCATTAACTATTAGAAATATTATTAGTTGGCCCTCTATAAATTAAATATAAAAAAAATAATTACCAGGATGGTATAGTCACACTCAACAGATGAATTAATAAACATTATTATGTTTCTTTGAGATCGCCTTTTAAAATGAAATTCGTTGAGAATCAAGGATTCAGTAAAATAAAATATTAATTGAACTATTGCAATTTAAAAGTTTGACTTTAAATTAATCGTAATCTTTTAACTAGATTTTCTAGCCTTGGAATTTAAGTTATAAGACTCTATACGAAATCTTATTTAACATAGCCATTAATTAAACAATAATTTAATAATCTAAATGAGGAATTTGATTGGGGAGAGTTTAATTAAAAATTTAATTTAACATAGGGACTTATAATGTTATTTTTATGTGGCCAATATATGTGGCCAGTATACTGATCATTTTAAAAATAATATTATGTAAGTGTTTTACCCTAGGGTGTTTAATAACAAAATATCTATAAACTATCAACCCACTATATTACCAATCGTCCTTGGAAGCTAAGCATAGGGAGCCTCCCTTCCCACATCATCAAACTCTATTAAAATAAAAGGGGATGACACGTATAACCATAGAACCTTACTAGGCACCGTCCTTGAACAATAGCCTAGATTTGACTCTAGGAAAATCTGTTATTAATCATAACACCTTGTGTAAATTTAACCCTAGAAGGCGACCTTGGGTTGAGGGAGGTTGACATACAGTCATGATTCCCCTTAGACCCTCTTGACTTTGATTTTACCTTTCAAAAAAAAAAAAGTTGTTGCGTTTTTGGGCGCGAAATTTTTGGGCATGACAGAACATAATTTGTCACTAGTATACAAGGAGACAGACAAGTGCAATGGTCACCTAAAATATCTTAGCACAGTGATCTCCGAGATCAGTGAACATCGATAGAACTATCACTGACAGAAAGTTCACAGACATCACCGAGCATAGACTACAGAGCATACCGAGCACTGGTCTACCAAGAGACAATTTTATTTCTGAGAAAAGTGGATCTGAGACTACACGTCAGCTAAAGCACTTTAGTTTTAAATTAGCTTTATGATTAGCTGTAAAACCATTTCTCAAGGATCATGAAAAGCATATGTAAATTTTTAAATCAGTTTAACTGATTACAAACATGCAAACTACGAGATCAAGGTCAAGTTGTAAACCTTTGATCATAGAGTTTTTATTGTAAAGCGTGAAATCTAATTAGGTCAATAAATTGTATATATAGATGTATAATCAATCAAGAATATGATTATTGTAGCTGTACCAAGGACATCTATGGATCAGACAGAGTTTTTCATACAGAAGGACACAAAAAGAAATAATTTAGTTTTGAAGAACTAAGATTCAAGGCTACCGAGAAGAACAGAGGCATTACCCATCACTATAGGTGATACATACAGTTTTAGAACTTAAAGGATCTCCATTCAGTAATTCAAGATTGCATACTATCAGGTCATAATTATTTTTGACTACTCTCCAATAATTGTAGCAAATAGAAGAAATCCTTTAAGAAGGTGGACTTAACAGTCTTATTGTAAATCTCTTAACCGAGTGCACACTTAACAGTGTTGTTGAAATATCTTAACCAAGTAGACCTAAAAAGTCTAAAATGTTACTCCTAACATGGTAAGATCATCATAAGTGATCACACTTGTAGCCTTAATTGACACCTTCCATTCTGCAGATAGTGAAGCTTTGTGGGTTTCATCCCCACCATAGTTTTTACCTTCCAATAGGGCTTTTCAGCATTACCAATTGTTGTGTCATGTGTAACTAAGTTTCATGAATGTTTCTATGAATTTTTACATGAAATTAAATTTATATTATGATATTACATGAATAAGGTAGAAAAGCATACGGTCGATAATGCAAGCAAAGATTACTAAAGGTTAAAGTGAAAAAAGTTTTAAGGGTACTGATTCACCCCTCCCCTCTCAGTAGACACCATTCCATTATTCTAATATTGAGTAGGTTTCACGATCAATTCTTATGGTTGGATGAGAACCAAAAGATCACTAGCAAAGTAATTAGAAGGGTTACAGGTTTTAGCACCACTGGTGAGATTCCTACCATGAGAAAAATTCCTAGAGAATTGGTTACAGAATTGACAAAATCTCAAAGAGACAAGAGAACCATGATTGTGATGGATATCCTTGATGATGCCATGATATTTGCAGTGATGGTTGTTGGTTGTAGATTTTATCATTCAAGCAGATACGACAACATTCATCATGGAGCGGTACCTGCTGAATATAAATTGGTAAGTGAGAATGCATCATACAATCTATGTGAGTTTCTAGCTAGTTATATGGTTGTTAATAGGGAGAATATTACAAATGAAAAGAAGAAATAATTCAATTATAGGTCTTTTCTTGTATGTATTTTATTTTATTTACAAAATTACTTCCCTAGGAAAGGGAATGTTAAATTGAAGGAATATAGACTTGTGGTAACACATATCTCTAATTATATTAAGGAATTGGGAGACCAATTTGATACTCATATGTGGGGGTATTTCAAGAGTTTTCAATCTGCAATGCACAACAAATGGAGGATACCACCTGGTATGGTTCAGAAGTATAAGGATGAAATATGTTTCTTAGTAGACACAAGCACTTGTGTACTTCAACATGTTGTGCCCAGAACATTATGGATGCCTGCAATGGGTTATGAAATATATGAAGATGAGATTGATAGATATGCAGAGGTATTACTGAGTAAACCTATAGACAAAATAAAGAAAATGTTTGGAACATTCAAGGAAGCTAGCTCTAGAATTGTGTTTGAACTTAAGAATACAACAATATACTGAAAGACAAGAAGAATGATAACAAGATTAGAGGCTAAGTTTGGAGGAGTAATTTATACATCACAAGAAGCACTGGAGATCCCTTCAACACCATCTATACAACTGGTAGAGGAAAAAAAAAAAAAACCTAAGAGAACATATAGGAGAAGGGAAAAATAGAAAGTAAAGAAGACTCCTACTAGAATAACACCATCAAGAGTAGCTAAAGGCACTAAATCTGCATAAACTAGACAGAAGGCTAAGACAACTACCGATGATGGTGAGGAAACCCCTTCAGAAAAGGAAGTAAAAGAGGTAAAGAAAACATGTATAACTTCTAAAGGCATTTCTATTTATGAATTTATACAAGCCATTGAAAATTCTGGAGGATTAAGTGGAGTTTCTAGGAAGTATGATTTATGTCATAGCGATGAAATTAAGAGAAGAATGGAAGATGCAATCATAAAGAGCATGAAAAAGTTCAATAGAGGTCCCATAGAAATTAGAGGTCATATTTTTGGAAAAATTTTTGACATAATACATGGGAGATGGAAGACTTCTTTAAATATTGAAAATGAAGTAAGAGAGAAAACATTGATGGAGTGTATACTAGATTAGATGTAAATGAAATTAAATCTTTTTTTGAAGCACACAAGTATACTTTCCCTATCAAAATAAAAGTCACTAGGATTATGATAGGAGAAACATAGGGTCTGCATGAAGAAATAATTAAATTATGGAAGGATTACATTGAAAGATCTAAAAGAGCTCAAGAGGAAGGAGATGAAGAGGATGAAGGTGAAGAACCTGAGTATTTTGATGAGGAAGAAGAAGAGGAATCATAGAATGATGAGGTAGAAGTCATTGAACTACCTGGTTCACCCTCTCTACCCAACACTTATGTTCCATCAGAGGAATTTGGGCAAGTTCTTGAGGCCATTCCTGCACAAGCAAAGGAAATAGAGAAGCAAGAAGAGAAGAAAACATCGAAGAAGAGGAAAGATGAGGTAGCTATTGAGGAAATACCTTATGAGGAGATAAAGAGACCACTGAGAGTCACACTTACACCTTTTTCTACACATTATGCTATACAATTGGAAACCCCTACCAATGTCTAGATAGAAGCAACAGAAGAGCAACCAGTTAAAATAAATTTGGAGCTTGGTGAGTCAAAAAAGAAGAGGAGAAGAGTGAGTATACAGATTCCCAAAGTATCTGAGGAAGAGGAAGACAATGAAGAGATGAATTTAGAAAAGATAGATTTCAAATTATTGATTCATAAGGAAATCATGACACTGTCAGACAAGTCAAGAGTACAAGCTGTGA
Source organism: Thuja plicata (assembly GCA_018584345.1). NCBI lineage: Eukaryota > Viridiplantae > Streptophyta > Pinopsida > Cupressales > Cupressaceae > Thuja > Thuja plicata. The sequence continues at coordinate 2,856,793 of MU225327.1, read as the reverse complement.
AGAACAAGGAAAGATTGGAAAAGAAGGAGAGAGTAATCAAATTACCAAAGGAAATATTCCACACTCTAGTATCTGATGCTGATATCGATGAAAAGGATAATATCATTGATCAACTAGAGAAGTTAGAAAAGGTAATATTGGAGGATACATCATTATTGAATATAGTTTCAATGTCAATAATTGAAGATTCCTATGAGAAGAAAATGATGGAAAAGGTAAAGGCCAAGATTGAAAAAGATAGAAAATTTGTAGAAAGAAGCTGAGAATGCAAAAGGTAATCTGAAAATTATTGGTGAAATATTAACAAAAGTGTCAAAGCTATCCAAGTTTACAAGTAATATAGACAAGAAGGAAGAATAATTTTAGAAGGGATTGGATGAAACAATTAATAAGTATGATGTAACTTCTATAAATGCTACAGTTTATGCAACTAAAGTCAGAGAGCCGGGAGGTAAGCTAAAACTAATTCAGAATGAGCATGAACAAAAGGTGAACACTTTATTTGATTTGAATTCATTTTTGGCCCCTACTGCTGATATAATGATAGTAATGTTAAGAATGATAAGTAATTTATTGGGAAACCTGAGCCAACTACAGTGGATGAATTAGAAGATCTATCAGGTAATCTTATGGGTCAAAATATTGTACTTGCACATTTAAGGGCAATTTGGGATACTACTTTGAGTGCAAAAAAGAAAACTTACACAACTATATTTGACAAGTTGTAGTGTCATTTGACTTAATTTCACTTTACACCTTTGTCCTTGATGAGAAAAGGGGTACAATAGGATGAACAGAACAATATGGTGAACATGTAGATGGAAATTTTTTGGATTTTTGAATTATTATGTAAGGGGGAGAAATGGAATGGAACAATATTGTACATGGAGTACTATCAGTTAATGAAATGGAAATATTTTGGTGAATTTTTGTTGTGAGTTACCTTGAAAAATGTGTTATGTAATTTTCATTTTATTTTTTATTGTTCTGTACACATTTCAAATTGACAAGGTTTGCCATCAATGAAAAAGGGGGAGATTGTTGGAATTGAACAACTAATTGGGAAAGACAACAAATAATGATACCTATCTAATCAAATGTTTTCTTTGATGGTCAAACATACTAAACAATTTATCATCACAATTAACCACGACCGGTAATGAAGAATCAAATCTTTATAACCTAAAACTGCTAAGTGACACAACAGTATGATGGAAATATGATGAATGAATATGCAGATCGAAGTATTATGAGGAGTAGTTTTATAGGATGATGTATTATAACATGTTAGAGATTAATTTCATGACCGAAATTTTAAATGTTAATGTCTTATGTGGATTTGAATGATTAATTAGTATCTTGGAAGAAACACTGCAACATTATTTCTTTGATCGCTAAACAACACATCAATTCAGATGTCAAGATGAGGTTTGGTATGAAAGTTATTTGAGTTTTCAAGATTCCATTGGTTTAATTGAATGGATGATTAACGATGATGTGGAACATTCTACAAGAAGTTGAACCTAAAGTGTAAAAAACCTAAAAGAAAGTTTGAATTCTAAGAGAAAAAGATATTATTGTCTTGAGATTGGTGAATTGAGTGAGAGGAGAGATAAAAACTTAAGAGGAAAAATCAATGGTGTTGATTAAGAAGAAAAATAGTAACAAATATTATAGAAGATTATCTCTGAGAAGGATACAGAGGTTAGATAGTTTTGTGAAAGAAGAACAATTGCAAGATCAATCAACCACCGGTACAGAAGATTGTAGAGAGATTGGAAGGAGAGGTTTGAGACATATATAGTATGGAAGTATGAGAAGATATAGGAATTAAGGGATCTTACAAGAAAGGAGTGATACTATAGATCAATCACTTGTTGTTCTCTGACAATTGAAACAAGTTAAATCCTTTCACAAGATAGACTCTTACAGGTCTTAGTTTCTAAATCCTTTTACAAGGTGAGTCGCTAGATTGAGATTTTAATCCTCACATGAGGAAGAATTTCAAAGGTCTTTATTGTACATCTCATAGTGTACTAGGAATATCTCACAAGATGAATATCTCTTAGAAAGAGTTTTTGTAAGCCTTTCATAGGGTGCATTCTACATTGCAATAGAGAAGATTGTAGGTTCCATCCCCATTGTGGTTTTTCCCTCTTACAAGGGTTTCCACGATACCAAAAATCTATGTGTCACCTATGTCTACGGTTGTGATGTTTTTGTTTTCATTTATTGCTTTGTGTTTATGAGTGTGATCAACAAAATGGTTAATGAAGACATAAGCTTTCCATTAGTATGAAAGGAAAAACATTTTTGAATCTGTCGATAACACCAACACCGAAAGTCAGGTTTAGTGCAAATCGACAAATAAGTTCAAGGGAACCCGACAACACAGTGCAACCCAAAAATGTTACAAGGGAACCTGTTGGGACTGAAAAAAGCAGTAAGGGTTTTTGAAGTACCATGTTAAAATTTTCCATTTGACCCACTAAAGTGCTTTTCGAGCCTATATGCCCTGATGCAATTCTGAGGTCTACCATGCATGTCAAGTGCTAATCACATTTTTTTTGACATTTGAAGACATCTAAGTTCGTTATTTTCAAGTTTTGAGTTATTTCGTGATGTCTTGTTTTAGGCACTTGTCAAAATCTACATTTATGCCTAAGTGTCAATCTGTTGTAACTGGCGTAGTTTGCCTTTGAATATCTTGCACCCAGAAATGTTTCATGACCCGCCACTTTGGGGATGTTGAGTATGTGTATCAGAGAACCTATGTTTCAAACCCCAAGTCATATGGATATGTTTTGACTAGTTTTCAAACCCCTCAAAGTTGGTAGTTTGTTGTTGTCATGCATTATGTAATTGATCAGAATTTTGAGTAGCCCTGTTTGACTGACTGTAACTTTTGACCTTGTGACCTAATTGAAAAAATTCCTCTTGTAATCCATTATAGAGGTCAAATAATTCTTTAGTATCCGTCATCAAGTTATGACAAGTTCATTTGGTCAGTTTGCTAAGCCCATTCCATTTGCAATTTCTATCAGTATGCTGAACTGTCAAATGCAGATTTCTGAATGACCTACTTTGAGGTCTTACAATTTTACACCCGGTTGAATGAAATGGATAATTGAAAGATTCCCTATATTCTAGGCATGGAAATGTTCTATCTTGATGATTTTTAGATCACGATGAATCCGTTTGTCCAATTTTCCTATCCGATTCCGTTTGCAGTTTCTAACAATTTGATACAAATCAGTTGCACAGTTTGGTCAGAGGCCCTGTTTGTGAGGGTATATCTTGAATACCGTGATTGGTCATATCAGGAAAATGGTTGTCCTAAATTATAGACCAAATTTACTTTCCATTTTTCTAGGTCACAGATCCTGAGGGTTTTGTTTGCACACTTTTCAAGTTTCCTTTCATTTGCAGAAATTGTTATTCTTCATCTTTCCTATTTTCTGCATTTCCAAGTGGCTACTTTTGAGGGGTTTCCAAATGTGTCTGGATAATTGTCAAGAGGTGCCCTTTTGGATCTATATCATCCACATAGCATACTTCTAGTATCCAGAAGCTTGGATCCTCAGGAGATCATTTGACTTGTTTTCAAAGTCAAAACCAAATGCGTTTACTGCTATCTGACAAGGTGATTTGCAAAATTGTTCTGAATAGGCAACTTGGGGGATTAAAATATTTTCACCTGTTTGGTTTTGTCAGCTATTGCTTTGCAGTATGGAATAATGTTAATCATAGGACGCATGTGCCCAGCGCCGTGTTCCAGTTACTTGATTTCGTCAGTTTTTGAAACCAGCCCCGGAGGCCAGATGCCATTAATGAGTTAAAGTTGCAGAATTGTAAAGTACCAAAAGGTGAAAATGGCAATGAATTTATGATGAGAGGCTGCACAGTGTTTTGGAAAGCCAACAAATTTGTTAAAATTAAGCTTAAAGTACATTGCACAAGAAATGATTCTCTCGAAGGGATCAACTTTGCAAGCTAATATGTTGGTGTTGGGTGAATGTTTTAACAATAAATAATTATTGTCTAGAAGTTTGTTACCATGGGAGGGCATGATTCCCAATTTCCTCCAGTCAAAGACAATGCTTCAATGGACAATACTAGTATTATGCCTAATATATAAAAATATTTTTCAAACCAGGAGAATGCACTATGTTCAACATTCTCTAGGATACTAGGTGCTACAGATGGTGTTGTTTTGCTTGATGAAAATTCTCACTCAATCCCTTACTTTTGTAATGGGGGATATTACTGTTTTAGTAATGGAAACAAAGTTGTAGCAAGACAAGATGCTCCTATGGAACAATTTATTAAATTGTGTGTGTATGAAGGGTGTTCAACAAGGTGGAACTATTTTGGCGTCAAAGGAATCATCAAGGGATTTGCCAAAGCCCATATCCATTTCAGAAATTTCTACAGACACAAAGATGGGACTGTAGCAACTAGCAAAGGTGGAAATTTATCTCTTGATGCTTTGGGCAAGGCAAAGAAGGAAAATACAAACAAAAGGGGTTGCGTGGACTGTAAAGGAGTCATTTCCAGCATTCACCTTACGCGTGGAATGATGAAGCATACACAAGGCATGTTCATTATTTAAAGGCTGCGCAACAAATTGATTGAAAGGACAACAAACACTTTTAAACAATGCAAGTTGGATGGTGTAAATCCATTCCCACAACTTTTGTTAACATTCCTCAGCAAATTAAACAAAGTCCGCACAAGCCCAGATGGAGGAAAATCCAGCACATGAAAACAGACCTCCAACCTAATGCAATTGGGGTGTAAAACCAAATTCTACAAACATTTAGAAACTTCCAAGTAATGCATCGCAGGTGTAAAAGCCAAGTTCCACAACCTTCACCAGCATGAATCCCATGCCACCAATGCAAGAGTATACACATTGGAAGATAAAACTTTGGAAACAAACTCTCAAGTAATGTAATTGGCTCGTGTAAAGCCCGATTCAACAACCTTTGCCAGCGTACATCCAAGCAGCAAATACCAATCGCAGGTGTAAAGAAAATTCCACAACTGATTTCGGCATCCTCCCAACCAATGCAAATCATGGCAGTGTAAACAAGACACGAACTGTTTGACAAGAAGCCTTGAATTTATGGATGCCATCTCATGAAATGCAATGATTGCATGGAGGAGTCAAAATAGATTTGTTGACAAGGCTTTAGTAACTTTCAAGCTAATGCAAAAGATAGGTTTTTATATGTGCTGGAGGGAAGACTGTCTTGGAGTCTCCTTACCATCACAATTTTCTTGTCCATCCTTGCTCACCACAGTGCAATATAAGAAGGTACAGTGGAGGAAAGGAAAGAAGTCTTTCCAGACATCCAATGCATTGCAATTTGAAAATGGGGGCCTGCGCTAATTTTGAAATGGGTTGCTATCATTTATAAATGGAGCAAAGACATTATGAGCCCAGCATATGTTTTGATGGGGTTCATTTTTGTTAAAGCTCACTGGAAAATGTTGATTGGTATATATCAAATCCAAATGCCATTGTTGCGTTAAAATTGAAGGGAGTTGTGCATAGTTTTTAGAAGGAGATGCTGCATTGATTTTGGCAACCTGCGTGGAAGACAAATGAAAGAGTGGGATAGCATGCAAAATTAGTAAGTGGAGGAGACTAGGTGAGGTCTACGTTGACTATGGAGTTTGATATTCAAAATAGCAAATGCCTTTTGGATCCTGCGTTAAATGCATTGTGGAGGATTGTTTTTCAAACAAGACTTAATTTCAAATGTCTGTGTAGCATAGTAAAGAGGCAAAATAGTTTGCTGACAAGGCAATACCAATATGACAGGTGTAAGGAACAACCTGGCAAGAGGAGAAAAGTTTTCAAACAACACATTTCCAAAGGAGGAAGCCGCAGAGGTATAGCAAGAGGCATAAAACTAAAAAATGTGAAGAAGCATTATCCCACATTAAGTGGGTAAGTGTTTTTCTTCATGTTTATATGCTCCAGCACACACAATGTAATATGAAGTGAAAAGAAAGGAAGTCCATGGTGGGCCTCTTGGCCGACTGGAAGGCTTAGTACACGCAGTGGGCCCCACATTAATTTTGGTCAAAAATACACATAAAGCTTAAAAAAATTCAACAGAACCATTAGTCCATGTGGCACAAATGACAAGTGGCGCCCAATGGATCAGTCAGCAAATCAGAGGATATCACGTGGCGCCAAGTGGCGCAAGTCAAATGTAGTTTAGAGGCACCAATCAGAAATTGACATGTGGCACCAAGTGGACCTGCGAACTAATCAAAGCATGACACTTAGCGCATTCTGGTGAGATGTGCAAATTTCATATATTTTTATTTTGAAATTATTTCAACAAGTGGGTTAACAAGTGAGCATCTTCCACAAGATCCAAAGGTAGGCTTAATGGCTTAATGGAAAGATGCACACTATCTAACCATTAAGCCATTAAGCCCTTGCAACAAGTGTCACATTCTGGTGCATCCTAGGGAAATAATCAATTAATTGAAACAATCAATTAAATCCATCACAAATGGAAAAGGGTTAAAAGGTGAGCAGCTTTAACAAGATCCAAGGGCCGGCTTAATGACTTAATGGAAAGATGGTCACTATCTACCCATTAAGCCATTAAGCCTAGGTGACAAGTGTCATAATGAGACAAAATTTGGAAAGAGGGGAATATTAAACTTTAATTTGTCTCATTTCAATAGTTCAACTATTGAAATATGATTAAATTTAAATGAAAATATTTCAAATTTTAAATGAGAAATTATGCACGGGAAGGCCAACTTCAATTAAAGTTTCAGAGGGCAAATCTTGTCCAAACTATGGAGAATTATATGTTTCCGAAAAGGTCTTGAAATGAAGAAGATGATTTTGCAAACCAATTGAAGGAAAATAAAATCAGATTTTTACAGTTTCAGTTTGAGTTGTTGCAGATATTTCTTGGGGATAGACAGGTGTCGGTGATGAATTTTGTTTTTTCCTTTCTCCTATATCTGGTTTTTTCTCCACTGTAATAGAGGATGTTGAAGCTACTGGGCAGCTTCCAGGCTATGGAGTCTTATTTTCTATGTCTCTTTGTTTTGCAAATGTGTATATCCAGATGAATTTTAATGAAGGATGAAGGAAATCCCTATTCAAAACCTGTAAGATGTCTTTATATGTTTGACTTTGATTCTTATGTATTGATTTGTAAGGCACTTCAATACATCAGCTATAAGGTAGCTGTGAGATTGTTTCTGAGTCTCTTTCAAGGAGAGAATAATTCTTAGGGGCAAAATCTGAGAATTGAATGTCTGTATATGAATCTGATGTCCAGATTTTGAAGTGAAAAGGGTGATTTGTAAGGCATTTCACTTGGGTTTTACGAGTCTTGATTTATGGTTTTCTGGGAATGCATGTGTGTTTGACTCTGTTGCCCAACATATAAGGCACTAGTCTCTTTTTGTCTTGCAATTTCTTCATCAAACCAATTATTCAAATCATTTTAAATTTCTGTATGAGAGCTGGAATGTTTATGTCTTGCATTCTGTGAATGTAAGGATACATGTTAGTTTCTTTAAAGAAGAAATCCATAGGTTATCCCTCCTTAAAAGGAAGAAGGATGAAAGTCCTTGTATCACTGGTCTTAGCTATATTGACAATCATAGTTTGTCTAGTTAAGCTTTTCATTTGGTTGTGCTTGATCATTTGAAAGGTGTTTCGTAAGTTGGTTTAACAAAGATACATAGTAAATCAGTGTCCACTTTTATATATACTGTGTAATCAGTAATCATTAAGTGGTAAAACCTACCTGAGTATATGTGGAGCTCAAAAAGGAAGAAGGATCTTATCCAATCCTTAGCAATTAGGCTTTTCTTGTATCTAAATCAGTATTAGGAGGCATAGTGTTCAAGCAGTCATTTCAAGCACTGTGATTCATACAAGAAAAATCCCTAACAGAACCCAACAGAGCAAACCTGACAGAGGAACCTGAAAAGAAGATTACAGTGCAACCCGCCAGAACAGATGACAAAGGAACCTGATAGACCAAAGAGCAACCCGAGCACCACTCTACCAAGAGACAGTTAGAATCCTGAGAAATGTGGACCTAACTTCCACGTCAGATAAAACACTTGTTTTTTTATATTTAGATTTTATAATAGATTTTAATCCATTTCTTGAGGGACAAGCAATGTGATTGTAATTGTTTTAATCAGTCTAATTGATTGAAAACATGCAAACTAGGATATCAAGGTCAAGTTGTAAACCTTCAATCATAGAGTTATCATTGTAATATGTGAAACTCGTATAGGTCAAATTCATTGTATAAGTAGATATGTAATCTATCAGAACACATGTGTGTGATGATGATTATAGCTGAGGAGCACATCTATGGATCAAACTAAGAGTTTTATGCAGAAGAACAACCAAAGATGAAATTAAGTATCAAGACCAAGAACCAAGGCTACCAAGCAGAACATAGGTATTGATCAATCACAATAGGTGATTAATATACATGTAATCTTTATTGGATCTATAATCAAAAATTAATGTAGATTGCATATACTCAGGTCACTAAATATTTTTGACTACATTCTAACAAGTGTAGAAAATAGAATAAATCCTTGAGAAAGGTGGATTTAACAATCCTTTGTAACTCTTTTTTTTTTCAAATTGATTTATGGTTTTGATTGTGTGTAATTTTTAGCATCAAAACCATAAATCAATTTAAAAATTCTTTGTAAATCTATTAACCAAGTGCACACTAAATAGTGTTGCTAAATCTCTTAATAGAGTAGACCTTAACTAGTCTCTACATAATACTCCTAACAGGGTAGATCATCAAAAGTGATCAAATTGTAAGCCTTAACTAGCCCCTTCCATTTTACAGATAGTAAAGCTTTGTGGGTTTCATCCCCACCACAGTTTTTACCTTTTAACAGAGGTTTTCTGCGTTACCAAATCTTGTGTCAAGTATCTATACATTTCATGAATGCTTCTATGAATGTTTTACATGCTAAATGAATTATGATTTGATATAACATACACAAAGATAGATAGAATAATATGGTTGTTAATACAATTGATTACTAAAAGGATTAAGGTTAAGTGGTAAAAATTTTGAGGGTACTGATTCACCCCTCCCCTCTCAGTACACACCAATCCATTATTTCCAACAATTGGTATCAGAGATAGCTTTCTTATTTGGAAAATTTTAAAGACTTAAGAGAAAATATCATACAATGGGAAGGTACAAGCTAGACAAGAGTATTGAGAATCAGAAGTTAGAGATATAGATCTTCTATGAGCAATATAAAGAAGCTAGAATCAAGATGAGACAACTACTAGATGAAAGAAATATTATGCCATCTCACTGTAATGAAACAGACTATAATGAAGAATAGATACTAGATTTATTTGAGTCATCACAATCTACATCTAGCAAAGCATCAGACACATCTGAAGAAGGCATTACAAACCTAAATAAAATCTATCAACATCTGACTAGACATGTAAAATCACTGCAAATCGGTCAAGAGACACAGATGGTAAGAATGATTGAGGTTATGAATAATGCTAGACAAGATGAGCAAGAGAGAACACTGGATATTGATGATAGAAGGAAGATTAATGAAAAACTACAAGAGAAAGAGTCATAAATACAAAGACTTACTGAACATCATCATGAGATAACCAATCAGATTATTCTTATGAGTCAGGAGGAAAACTGAATGAACATAGAATTGAATGGAAAGATGGAATCTATTTGTGATCTAAGAGAAGAAAATGAAAGATTAAAGCATGAAGTCATAATTCAACAACAACACAATGGAATGATCAAAAGAGCTAAAGAAAGCACCAAAAGGATGGATGATTTTCTGGATGGACAAAGAAGAGTCAACAATAATACCAGACTAGGGTATACTTAGAATGAAGAATCACCATACCAAGTTTATCCAAAGAATATCTACACAAATCCAAGACCAAGAAAGTAGTCATGCAATCAATGTGGAAAACCAGGCCACACATCAAATGTTTGTAGGAGAAAAGTAAAAGGTATTCCTAAATCCACACATTCATTATAGGAGATTGTTATAAATGTAACAAGAAAGGACATAAATCATATGAATGTAAATCTAAGGTGAAACAACCAAAGAAGGAAACCTACATGGACAAATATTGTCCTACTTGAAAAATGCATGGGCACACATCTCTTGAATGTAGGAAGAAGAAAAAGCAAGCATGGAAGCCTAAAGAAAATAAAAATGGTTATCAACCAAAAAGAGTCGGTAACTCATATGTTTGGGACTAAAATACATGGGAAAAATGCAAAACATGTGAAAGATTTGGACACATAGCTGCAAACTACATGATAAAATGAATGAGAAAGTCTAGGAGCTGGACTAACCCAAGAATGACATGTTTACACTGTCATAAAGTTGGTCATCTAAGAAAGGACTATAGAGACTGAGTGACAAAGACCATAACTTTTTCCAATAGAAACACCATTGAAGACATCAGGAAGATGAGAAACAAAATGTGGAGGAAAGATACAAAAACTGATGATGCTGGACCAAGCAATGCAATATGTGATACCTTATCTAATGGATCTAGTGACATCACCACCCTCACCTAAGATGAACAAGTAAGTATGGAACCGCACTATACCAAGTTACACTTTACATCAGTTCCATTATACATACTTAAAATACCAAATCAACATGATTAAAGATGCACTATGGTATAACTGGTTGTAAATCTATAAATTCAATCTCGTCAGTTAATGCATACCAAAATGCATCGATTAACATTCAAAATCTAAGTTTACAAAGCATACTAAGAATTGTGGGTGTACATATGAAAACCAAGATTAATCAATGTAGCCTGAGACTCATTGGTAATCAAGTAAAAATCATTGTTGTCTTTGCCACTTTCTGAGCACCGTCAGTAAACCTGTGAAAGGTCAAGTAAGTTATCACTTACCCCGAGCTGAAAGTTTGTGCGTAACCCAATCACCATTGTCTTCAACACCCAACAAGTGGGTAGAGCATTAAATGTTCTACTTAGGGCATCGTCTATAAATAGGGTGACAAATGAGCTCATTATTCACAAAGCGATTATGAAATGGAGAAAAGAAGAGAAGAACGAAAACAGAGAGACCAAATTGTAGAGCACTCCAAGAAGATTCAAGGCATTCAAATTCCAAACAAACAACAACTACAGAAGGCTAAAGTAAGTAACAAAGATCATCGAGCTCGCTGTTTTATTTTATGGGAAAAGCCCTAAAATCATGAAATCATGGCAACCACTTCCTGTGAAACCAAGATCAAGAATGCTAAGGAGAAAAAGGTTAATTTGATCAAGAACTCCACTTGTGAAGAACCAAAGTATAAAATCTGTCCAGAGGTTTCTTCAAAACTTGACGACTCTGGTACGTTCTTGAGAAATCCACCTAGGGTTTTATTAATTAAAGATATGCATTCCTACATACATTGCAAGATCGTCGAGATAGGAGATCTTGAAGTTGATCAAGCTTACAAGAAGATTTGTACTAGAAAAACCATTAAGGAGGAACACAAACACATAGAGGTCAAAGGGGTGACTTGTGCCCTAAGGTTCCTGAGGGAGTTCAAAACTGAGTGGATTCTGGTAGAGCTGAGTAGAGTGCACGACTGAAAGATGTGGCTAGATGAGAGAAAACCGATCACCATAGATGTGATATGTACTATGACTGGTTATCCTATAACTGACAAGGCCCAGGCTCTCAAACACCCTTCTCATCCCAAGATAGAGAAGATGATAGGTGCAGTATGGGATAATAGAGGATTTAAGGTTAACACCATCACCGATCCAAAACTCAAGTTTGGTGCATGTGTACTAGGGTACAAGATATACCAATCCAGCAAGCTAAACAACATAGCATGTGGAGCAGTTGACATTGCTTATAAGATTGTAAAGAAAGGTCTACAATTAGATCTATTTGAGCATCTACTAAAGCAATTAGATGAAAACATGGGGACAATTTGGTCCACAAAGTCTAATTCATGTAAGTTCGGATCACTCTTAATGTGTACATTTTTCTACTTTTAGAATTTATTTCCATCTATAGGAAATGTCAATTGGGATGCCACCCGACCAGTGACCATACAAATCAGTGAATTCATCAAGTCACTAGGTGATAACTTCACATCATTTATGGATGAATACTTCACTGGATTTAAGAAAAGAATGAGGATTTTAGAACAACTGGTAGAAAAGTACAAGACTAACCTTTTATTTATGGTGGACATCGATTACACTTATATCAAACCAATTGTACCAAGGAAAGCATGGTTAGCACCACTTGGCTATGAAGTAAATATAGATCAAGCCACCAATGCTATTGAAGTATTGATAAATGAACCAGTGGACAAGTCACAACCTAGGTTTGGAACCTATGAGGAAGCCAAGGAAAGAATAAAAATAGGCTTATTTGTGAAGAAAATTTACAGAAAGAAAGAGAAAATGGTCAAGACACTGAAGAGAAATTTGTCGGTAAATGATGAAGAGTCTGAGAAAAAGGACCATGCCGAGGGACAATCACCCATCAGTGAAGAAGAAAAGTTGAGTGACTCTGAATCTACAGAGTTTGATGCACCACCAGTGGTATCAAAGAAACCAAGGACTAGTTCTGCATCGAGGACTAGAAGTCAGACAACAAAAGTTGCAACTACATCACCAATAAAGAAAGGACAAGTGAAGAAAGGTGGATTTAACAATCCTTTGTAAATCTCTTAACCAAGTGCACACTAAAAAGTGTTGCTAAAGCTCTTAACAGTGTAGACCTTAACCAATCTCTACATAATACTCCTAGCAGGGTAGATCATCAAAAGTGATCAAATTATAAGACTTAACCAACTCCTTCCATTCTGCAGATAGTGAAGCTTTATGGGTTTCATCCGCACCACATTTTTTACCTTTTAACAAGGGTTTTCTGTGTTACCAAATCTTGTGTCAAGTGTCTACATTTCATGAATGCTTCTATGAATGTTTTACATGCTAAATGAATTATGATTTGATATAACATACACAAAGACAAGATAGCATAATATGGTTGGTAATACAATTGATTACTAAAAGGATTAAGGTTAATTAATAAAATTTTTGAGGGTATTGATTCACCCCTCCCCTCTTAGTACACACCATTCCATTATTTACAACAGGTTAATGCATCAATAATAAGTTTACTTTTTTTTTTTGTAATCGGTGATTAGAATTATTTTAAATTGTTGAACTAGTTACTACCTTGATTCCCCCTCTCAGTGTATTACTTAGTGCTTAATACCCAAAAATATTTACTGCTGCTCCTGAGTTTATCATACAATTCTTAACTAATTTGTTGTTAAATAACAATGTAAGATAAAAAAGGATCTATTGGTGTTCCATTTTTAGTAATAGAGGTTCCTAGATAAGTAATTGGTGGTTCTTTCATTACTTGTTCCTAATTAGACTCTTCTTTAGAAACATCACCTACATTAGACAATATTTTCAAAGTTATTCTAGAATTTTCATCATTTCAAACAAAGGAACATAAATTTTAACCTGTGATAATGCATTAGATATAAAAGAATTACCAAATGAAGAATTTTTATTGACCCTTGACTTGTCTATTGGTTTTGTTAACCTTGGAGCTTCTACCTGTTGTTCCTGCTTTTGAGTGTCATTTTTTCTCTTCTTCAAAGTGCTCACCTAATTGTCATTCTACTTTGGTACTTTGGAAAATATTCTAGTAGGCATTCCTTGATCTACATTCACTGTCATGTTCCTTAACTAGTATTTTATCCTTGCTTTTCCTAAGGCTGCAACAATATATGCTTCCTTTTCTTCGTTGGTTATCTTCCTCAAAGTTAGGATTTCATCATCTGAAAATACTTGTTGTGCATTGTATTGCTGGTTTATCCTTCTTGAATCACTGCCTGGTATGTATTCATCATCAGAACTATAATAATTATTTCCCCATAATGGCTCTATTGAGATTGTATTTACCATAGGTTGTTGATCTTCATCCCGATTTTCTTCATCAAGTAAACATGGGGCTATAACATAGTTTTCAGGATCATGTGGCAATCTACAAGTATCACAACATGGTTCACTTTATATCAAATGATTATTTCTCTTTAATAGATCATGGGCCTCCTTAATACTTTTTTGTCTTTTAGGCTTCCCATCCTTCCAATTTGTGTTATAAGGCATATCATGTAGTTTAGGCCTGTCATTATTGTAAGTTGATGGCCTTTCACTTATATTCTTCTTTACCTTCAAATCCTTAAGCATGCCCACTATTTCCTTTAGGTCATCTTTCTTAGGGGCTTGAGGATTATAAAACTCAGGCTCATCCCCTTTATGCATCCTGCTAGAGGCTTTTCTATCATTTTCAATAGTAGTAGCAATTTTAAAAGCCTACTGCAATGTTGTAGGTCTATGTGATCTGATCTCATAATGAGTTTTACTGTCAAAAGAACTTAAGTAAAAATCAACTAGGAAAGAATCAACATGCCTAATATCCCGTGGTATTCTATTCAATACTTTATTAAATTCTTCCATAGATTCATTAAAGTTCTTAATGTTGGTTAGTTCATGGGATGTAAAAGAAGTGTCATTATGATCACCAAATTGTTCAATAATATGAGTTGCAAAATCATGCCAACTTGAGATTGATCTATCAGGGATCCCTTTGTACCATTCACCAACATCTTCTACTAAGGACTATACAAAAAATTTCATAAATACATCTTCATGGTGTATTTCAAATTCCTCAATAGTATTCTTTAAATTGATAACATGTTTAGCTGACTCTGTTCCATTTCCAGTAAATTTAGGGATAGCAGTCCTTAATTCATTCTGAATAGGATTTGGATACCCTACTATCCCATTAAAATATATTTTCCTATATCTTTCTATTACCATAGGATCTCTTATTCCAACATTAATTCTACCACAATTATTATTCCTTTAACCATGATTATGATGATTCATATTTCCCATGTTTTTCCCTCTATGATTATTTCCCCCATTATGTTGATTACCACCATTTTGTTGCCTTAGGTTTTCAGCATTGTGATTTCTACTATTATTTGGTTGTCTCCATTGTCAGTTTTTTTCACCACCATTGCTATTTATATCCCTTTCTCTATTGTTAGGCTCAAACAATAGATTATTGTGACTATTATTGAAGAATTGTTCACCATTCTTCCTTTGAGGAGGGATATACTTAGGAACTCTATTATCTTTAGCCCTATATTCTATTGATAGATTTAGATCACTTTTATGTATTCCCAACTTACCCAACACTTCATCTGGTTGTGTTTTAAGGACTTTGGCCATTTTCCTATCAGTAGTGTCTAGATTAGCCAACTTACAGAAAATTGCATCAAATTGCTGATAATATTCTTCATCTTCTTCATCTTGATTTATTTCTTGCATGGGATTATGATCATCCTTATTTATGTGAAAGAAGGGATTATGATTCTCATCATAACCTTGAGGGCCATCTTCATGAAAATCTACTCTCTCCCTATCAGAGAAATCCTTAAATTCTACAAATGTCATCTATGAATCGTATGTCTTATTTCTTCTAAATTTCTTTTGAGATTTACCATGGTGTGATTACTTTTCCCCTTATGAAGGGGTCTTCTACCCCACATGTACTTCAAGGAAAAATGTCTAGGGTTATCACTTACTCTCTTTCAGGAAAAAATACTAATCATAAACTAAATTGTAGAGTCGCCACCTGTTATGGAGGAAAAGTTACTTGCTGGTCTTCTGGGTTCTTCCTTCCAGCAAAGTGAAATTTTTCTTTTCACCAGAGATTTTGAATAATGTTTTTACAAAAAAATCCCCAGTGGATTCGCCAATCTGTTGTGTGACTGAGATGGGGAAATCTGAACTATCTGATCTTTGACAAATCAACACCAAAGCTTCTAGATAAACTTGAACAATATTTTATGAATAAATCTCCTACAGAGTTGCCAATCTGTTGGTTCCCAAATAAACAGATTGGAAATCCTATGAGCTTTCCTACTCAATACTCAGATTTTCCAACTGACTTGGCCAATGAATGAGAGGTATCGATTATAATCCTCCTCCCCTGCACTTTAGGCTTTGCAGAACCAAGGCATGTGGATCTATACCTTAACCTAATATCTTGGTTCAAGGCTTTTTGTAGCATATAGAAATGTATATAAACCTTGGGTGATCTCTCAATATGGCAAGTGAGTTCTTGAAACAGATCAAATTGTGGTTCCCACAACACCTAGAATAACTTCTTAAATGGAAATGCTTGTAACAATAAATACTTAGATGTATAAATGATTCATGAAAATTGAATATGATTTCTCAATTTAGATTTATTTGGAGATACTTGATTAAATTACCTTAGATCAATATTAGACCATTGCCTTATCCTTTTTTGATTATTATCAATTCAACTAAGTGACCCTACGTATAACCCTATGAGACAGTTTTAATAACTTACACTTAAAGAAAGACCATCACTTCAGAGGCATCTATATGCATTAATAATTTAATTTTTTTTGTTATAGTTAGTATTATGTATTTTAAATTCCTCACAAAAGACCAACAAGACAGAGTGAAGCCTTGACAACCAATCTTCAATCTTATGATCAAACTGAAACTTAATTCAAATTATAATGACATAAGAAAGTACATTAAAGCATCTAAATAAAATAGATTATGTAAGATAAGATAATAGAAAATGTTTTGAAGATTTGTTATTATTCTGTCTTACATTTAAAGGAATGTTGTTTTAAAATGTAGGGGGTAAATAAGATGTTCTCCTTTTATCCTTAGATACACAAATGAAGGATCCAAATTGATTAACCCAAAAGGAAGGTTCAATGTATAAATGAATCAATCATTTGGAAATAAGAGCAAAGAGGAAGATCTTGAATACATGTTTATTTGAATGTGTGATAGGTTTAGATAGATTAAAAAATTTAATTGAAATGGATAGAAGAAAAGTACTAACCTTGAAATGTTGCAGATCTAAAGAATGCTATTCTAGGGGGTCTACACTCAGTTTCTGGAAAATCTGAGACCAGATGTAGAATAGAAATGCTGAGACAAACAAAACCCATAAATATTTTTCCATTTTGACACAGTTCTGATTTGTACCCTCAAATCAATGTCACCCTTGACCCAGAATTTCTGATCTTGACCTAGGGAAGAATCAACCTAAAAAGTCTCAGATTGAAATTCTATTTTTGAATCCTGAAAGTTTGTCGAAAAGGGTATCTGAATCTGCACTCCAATCTGTTGTTCTGAACCTGT
Source organism: Thuja plicata (assembly GCA_018584345.1). NCBI lineage: Eukaryota > Viridiplantae > Streptophyta > Pinopsida > Cupressales > Cupressaceae > Thuja > Thuja plicata. The sequence continues at coordinate 2,839,476 of MU225327.1, read as the reverse complement.
ACCTACAAGAAAAATGGTTTGTTTGTTGGGGGAGGGGTTTTCCTTGGTCAAACCCCATTTTTGGAATTAACCTCAAAGTATAATTGAAATTGCATAAGTAAAACAAAGTAAATGAACAAATTCACCTTTCTTGTAGAATTCCTTGTGGCAGATTCAAATCCATGAATCCACAAGTATGCATGCACCAAAAATGATGTAGAATGTAGGATGTCTCAAATAAATTGCTTGTAGATCTTCAACACCAACCTTGAATGGGTTTTTTAATAGGAAGAGGCTTGGAGGAATGTAGACGGAAGAATATTCAACAAGAGGGCTTCATGGAGCTTGAATCCTTCAATGGCCACCAATGGATCTCCTTGATGAAAGAAGTGCTTGATAATGGATGAATGCTTCAATGACTACTTGGCTTGCTTCAAATCTTGCTTCTCCACCTTTGTAATTCACTCTTCAAGTCTTGAGCTCTTGTGATTATCAAGTCTTAGATTGTTCATGGTTAGAGAAAATGAGAGGAGAAAGATTCCTTTTATATGAAACTAGGGTACAATCTCTAGAGAGGCCGACATGGGAGAATTAAATTCCAATTAGACTCATGCCCCTAGAAGAGGATCTATATTAAATATAATTTCATATTTGTTATTCTGAAGACCGAAACAACCGACCCGGAAACAGGAATTAACTTTTCTAAAGACCGACATTCGAAGACCCTAAAATTCTAAAATTTGAACCTTGGGCTTGGAAAAGGTCGATTGTAACCTAGGTCAAGGTCGAGGTCAACCTTGATCGAAAAAGCTCAACCTTGAACCTAAGGTCAAAGTCCCATTTTTTTAGTCTGGGGTGCCAGAAATAGGTTGGAAAAAGTGGAAATGGGGCAGAATACGGGGAAAAAGCTAGATCTAACTCAGGGACCCATTCAAGGTGCTTGACATGACCCCAAACCACTTACTCGGAAGGCTAAACCAGTCTACTATGGAACTGCTTCCATTTTCTAACTATACATTTAGCCCCCACTTTAGCAAGAGTATAGACTCGACGCAAACTCTTGGTATAGGAGATCATAAAGAACATATAATCTTATTGGAATCAAAAGGGACAAAGGAATCCTCAAGCCCCCAAGGGACTTAAGTCTTTATCAACCCTAATATCACGATAAGAGAGACATCACCTTGTTAAGGAGAAAGAGAGAGGGTGTGGTTACCTTGCCCAATGAGAACTTATGTCCCATTGTGAACCACACAAGGAAACAGTACAACTAGAAAGATGGAATTGAGCTTCCTAGTGAATGTGGCTACTCACTAGTCAACCCATCAGGGAGCTTCATTCTTAAGGACACCTTCCAACCTTAAGGGATAAAAACATTATAAATTGAAACTGGAGGGATCAAGAGATCTGTGTAAATTTAAATTGGAGGGATCAAGAGATCCTACAAGGTAAAATATCCATGCTTTAAGGATTAGTCTTTAATCTATAAAGGGAAAAAGTTTTAAGTTTTGAAAATATTTTGAACATGCATGTGTGCAAAAAGTGAGTAGAGTGTATGCCCCCATGTTAAAGTCATTGCTAAAACTTTAATAGGAGCAATGGCTTTGACAGAAACATAAAAAACTCTACTGATTATGTTTCCACTACGAGATGCCCCCAAACGAAGACAAGTCAAGGGAAATACCACATAAATATAAAAAGAACACAGAAGGGGTCTACCTACTGTGGGGTTAGTATGATATATATA
>MU225327.1:2802546-2823795 GCA_018584345.1 Thuja plicata | reverse complement strand
TGTCCTTGGTGTTATCAAAGGCTTCATCAACTTTATCCATATCATTATCTAAAGTTGTCATAGAAATCTTTACATCATCAATCACTATAGTGTCCTCTGTGTCTTTAGTTGTCTCAGTAGTTATTGTTATTGTGGGCGTAGAGACCTATAGACCTGTCATGGGCGCAATCTAAATTACTGGAGTTGTATCCTGTTTAGGAGGAGCTGGAGTAGCTTTTGTTGTAGGCGTCGTTGGTGGATACATGTGTCTGTCTATAAAGACTTGTGCAAATGCTTTTTCAGTCTCCTTTCGAACCTATTCATATTCTTTGTTCATTATCTGTAAAGTCCTTGTTTTACTACAGAGATGAGGCTTTATAAGATCTAGCAAAATGGCCTTCTCATCATGTGAACAAAGAGGGATAAGAGTATCTAGAGTTTCTTCTCTAATCTTCATGTCTTCCTCAATAGCATGTCTTTTCATAATTTCCAATATATTCCAGAAGTTATCTGGTATCACTGTCTTGAGTTCAAGAACTGATTTCTTAAACTTAATCATATGAGATATGATCATGTAATGTATCTCTGTCTTATCAACTTCTTTATATTTGTCATAGACCTTTGAGAGTGTATCCAATCTACCTTCATTTATAATCCTATTCTTCAATATTTTCAAGCTTGGTCTGAAACATACCTCAGGAGGTGCTTGTGTATTCTTTGTAGTGCTCCTTGTGTTTCTTGAAGATGGATGACCTGTGGCAGCTTTTTTCCTTCCTCTGGGTTTTTTGCTAGGAACAGAAGGTGGAGATGTATCCAAGTGAATGGTGGTAGCAGGCGCAGATGTACTCTCCTCATTTTTCTTCTGTTTCTTCTTCTGAGATTCATCAGTCTTCTCAATCTTAACTTTAGAAAAAATTTCTTCTTTAGCCTTATTAAAATCTTCTCAAGTGACTCCATGAGCTTTCAGTATGTTAGATGTGGTTTTGGATGCTTTCCTTTTATTAATAGCAAGTTTTAGTTCAATGTCCACTTCATCAGTCTTTTCTTTGTATGTTCCCCATCTAGGTTCATTGGGGTCTTTAGGTGTTGACAATAAGACCTACGCATATCCTTCCAGCACATGGTCTTCAACTTCATATCCTAGTGGATGAATCCACTTAGTTCTAGGCTCAACAGCCTCCATGCATATGCAATCTGTTTCAACTATAAAACAAATTGTATCCCTGTACTTGTCAACTATCTTCTCAGATAGTCTGACCCTACTCTGCATTTTAAACCTAAATATTTTTATGTCCATATCCATTTTATCTCTTGCACTGCTTTCTACTGTGGCTTTGAGAGATATTTGAGTCATTGTAGGTTTGCTTTTGTCTGGATAGAGATCTGCAACCTTTCCTACTATATGATGATACAAATAGATGATTAGAGATCCAAACCTGAATGTTTTGTTTATATCATGTTTGATAATTCTGATGTTGTCAATCTACTGTCCATGCAAGACCTCACAAAGGTTGTACTGGGTGTTATCCTTTACTATTCTGATTGTTGCAAGTATTGTTGCTGCAGATACACTATTCAACTTGCTTGCATGGTGAAACTTGTATCCAAGTATCATAGTCATGAGTTTTATATCATTTTCCTTGATGGGGTCTACTGTCATACCACGCCTATCACTTTTTGACAAACAAAATTTCTCAATCTGCTTCTTAACATCTTTACCAGTGGGAAATACTGGTCCAGTCAATTGATGGATTAGGTCTGTGGTGATACGGATAGGGACATCACCAATCCAAAATAGATCATCATGAATTCTGCTCAATGAGATTTTTACCCATTCTGGTTCTTCAAACTCATGCGCATTTGAATACTCAATGATAGGGTTATCTTGTAGGTGCACGAACTCATCTTTGAATGTGAAGTCCTTATTTAGCATTGATGCCATGTGAGAGGCAATATAATCATCTCCTAGTGATTCCTTCTTGCAGTATATGTACGCGCGGATATTTTCCATGTGAACAACACCAATCGGTGTTTTAGAGAAAGCTCCTTCCACATCATCCAATATAGACTTGAATGGATGCTTCTTAAATACGAATCTCTTCCTTTCTACTACATCAAATACAACTAGGGTCACCATTACTTACTTGGTGATCATTTAAGTAGGGTTTCCATGAAATTCTAAAATGGCGCGACGGCTAGGGCTTCATTTCAAATGGATTAATCATTCGTTCCAACTTTCAAACTACTATGCCTTCATACCTGGATGTCTTAGTGCTCCAATGCTCTTCAATTTCTATGCTCTTGAATGTAATTGTGAAAATGATCGACTACGAACTTATTTTTATACGATCTGCCACATTTAATGCTTGCAACCATAAATAGAGATCTTCACACTTTGATCCTGATGTAATATAGATAATGTGTGAATGCATACAACTATAATCTGAGCTTCTAACCATGAATCCAAAGGCGCATACTCTGAAGTGAGTACGCAGCTGCGCAGGGGTTCTGAGCTAGAATAGCTCCCCCTAAGACCAAGAAGGTCTTATTCAGGCAGAAGTAGAGGGTGTGTCCACTGTGGATGCATCAACTACTTTGTCAATATCTTTTTCCTTCTTTACTTCAACCCAAACTTTGCTTGAATCTTCCTTTTCTTTGACAAAATTGAATTCTCCTTTCTCTTCAAATAGAGACTTTTTGGGATCTTCTTGATTCTGGGTTATGGATCTGCAAAACCTTGAGATATGTCCAGCATTTCCACATGTGTGACAAATGATAGGAGGTCTGATGTTTTTCTTCATCATGCTGCATTGTTTTGTTGTGTGTCCATTGTAGTTGCATATCTGACATGTAATGTTCTACAAATTCTTTTGGGGTTGATTTCTCTGATTGTTTTGATTCATTCTTCTTTGATTTTTCTGTGACTGAGATCTGCAATGTATAGCCCTATGACCAAATTTATTACAAGAGAAACAGTAACCTTGAAAAGGTCTTACCTCTTTGCAATCTCTTGCCAAATGCCCATGTTTATGGCATGCATAGAAAGTTCTATTAACTTGTCTAATTTTCCTTTTTGGTGGTTCAGATATAACCTCTGTAGTATCTTCAACTTTCTTAGCTTGTAAAGATGTTTTGAGTGTTTTTTCTTTCTCTTGTGATGATTTGATTTCATCTTGTGTTGTACTGAATCCAAGACCAGTAGTGTTCCCTTTTTTTCTTTATGCATTGAGCTGGGATTGAATCAAATCAGAACTTGTGTGGAGTTTATCAATCTTATCCTTTGCTTCTATTAATTCAGATTCCAACTTCTTCTTCATGTTCTCTAATTCCAATATTTTCATGTTTGCCTATATAAGTTCATCTTCCAATTGTTTTCTTTCTTTGATCTTGTCTTCAATGGTGTTCTGGCTATCTATAAGTTGTTCCTCCAGATCTTGAAGTTTATCCATTAGAGATTTATTCTCTTCATTAAGATTTTTGACCATTTGTCCTAGATCACTTGTAGAACAATCTTTCAGATCTTTCCTTAGCCTTTTGATAAGTATTTGAGAGCCATCATTTTTCAATCTTAATTATTCATTTTCTTTCTCTGATCTGTCAAGATCTTCAAGAGCTACTTCAAGATTCTTTTTCAAATGTTTTGCTTCAGCTGGGTCCATGATCTCCTCAAGTGGTTAAACTTTCTTTCAGAGGACCAAAGCTCTAATACCAATTGTTAGAAACACTAAGAGGGGGGGGTGTGAATCAGTGTTTATCAATTATTTATATTTCAACCAATTAAACATATATCAAATGTGCATTCAAAGAATCATAACACAAGAACACATAACACAAGATATGATTATGAAGAACCTTTATCAGAGGAAAACTCTGGTGGGGATTAGTACCCATAAAATATTATACTAGGTATAATGAACCTGTTAAACTTCCTTTGCCCTATTAGAAGCAGTCTTTACAAATTGAGTACAATGACCTGGTTAAAGGTCTGGCCCTATTAGGAGTCTTTTACAATAACCCTGTTAGGGGTGGATGGCTCACTACCTAGGCTCACTTCCCAAATAATATGAAGGCTACAACCCTCTAAATGTTGATATGCACTATATCAAATGAACTGTTGTAGTGACACTGTTGTCTGATCAGTTCCGTGTATGCGTGGATGCTCTTACTCCTTTAAAGAGCTATATCATCTTCTGACTTCATTATATTGACCCTATGTAACTTCTTACATAATAATTGATTTCTCTTGCATGCTGTAACATAATAATACATTACATACTTATATCTTTACAAACGAATAGGCACGACCCAAAACATAACACTTAGTCAGCCTCTTAACAAAATATACAATGCTTCCAAACAAGTCAGCTCAAGCGTGTTTACAAAAAAATTAATTACATCATAAAAAACTTATAACTAAACATGCATAGCCTTAGTATCACAAAATAATACAGCTAATCAAAACAGTAGTCGGCTTTTGTGTTATGTATTCTGGATTGTTTCCTAGACTGCAGTGTACTAATCTGTCTATAAATTTTTCGTACTGATGTTCCATATCTTGCATGTTTGGATATAGCATATACACACACCATAGAGTATATATCTAAGCACACCTAATCTGGTGTAGTCTCTAACATGCGCGCTGATGTGCTGATCACTGTATCTGTCTGACTGCTCTATATTCTATACTACGTCTTTTTATCTCTTAAGTTATCTTTGACAGAAACTTAGTATGACTTTGTTGCCATGATTAACAACACAAAATAAGCCATGCTTCCTTAGGAAGTCAACTTGCCAACAACTTTTCCAAAGATTGACATCCAAAAACCCTAAAATTCTAAAATTTGGACCTCAGGCCTAGAAAAGGTCAATTGTAACCTAGGTCAAGGTCTAGGTTGACCTTGACCCAAAAATTTCAACCTTGACCTTGAGGTCAAAGTCCCATTTTTTTGGGGTGCCAGAAATAGGTTGGAAAAAGTGGAAATGGGACAGAATAGGGGGAAAAAGCTAGATCTATGTCAGGGACCCATTCAAGGTGCTTGACATGACCCCAAACCATTTACTCAGAAGGCTAAACCAGTCTACCATGGAAGTGCTTCCATTGTCTGACTATACAGATTATCATACATAATAAATCAATTAAATGAAGAAATGAATACCAACAAAGATGAAGGAACATCTGAACTTGTATTAAAATAAGTATAAAGTAATCCAGCTGGTTACAAACTATATGACTGTTCTTCTCGAGCCATGTATTTCCAAGAGACAAATCTAAAATGCATTGTAAAGTAAAGTTGTATTCATGGTTCTATATCTTGATCTAGACAAAAGATCCTCCTTATATAGATGAGGATTTAGTTCTACATGAAAGGGCATACCCTTTCACCAAGAGACATAATTTATGCTAACTAATAACTACTTGACTAACTGACATAACAGATGAATTACATAAAAACTCATTGAGACAACATTTTGAAAACATGTAGAAACATTAAATAATCCCTCAAAAAAATTTCACATCTCTTAATACTCTCTAAGTATCTCTCAGAGGCATAAGTATTTGCATCAAGGATGATATCCATGACTATGATCTCCAACATGAAAAACTGTTCCATCTATGCAGTGGCTACTTTCAACTCTATCCCATTGGTCTGAGAAACATCCAGGGCAATACTGAGGAGACCTTAGAATTCTCCCATCCACTTATCCTTGTCCTTAAGATCCCCCTCCTGACCAGCAAATATTGGCAGTCCTTTTTTTTCTTACACCTTTGAACTCTTCATATTCTTCTTTCAACTCTTCATCAAACTCATCATGTTTTTCAATCACCTTATTGATCTCTTCAATTTATTTTGCATCTACCCCTTCTAAGTTCTTTTCATGTAACTTCACACTCAGTCTGTTCTTGATCCTATTATGAGCCACAACATTATCCATATTTTTTTTTCTATATGCTTCCCAAAGATTTTCCAATTTAGTTTTTAGTTTCTCAAATCTTTTGTTTAGTAGAAAAGCAACAATATCATTTCTTACACTTTGCATTTACTTAACCAACCCCTATTTTTCCCTTCTGGATTTCATCACATCTTTTCTTCCATTTTGAGTGGTCTGGTGAGGAAACCATAGGAAAAGGTTGTCCAGTTACTTTAAGGATCTCTTCATACATTGCTTTATACTAATTCCTTTCCCTCACCACTTTGATTATTTTCGCTTTGTTAAACTTAGATATATCCACACCTATATTAGCAGAGACAATGGGATCAATTTCTCCTACTTTCAACTTCATCATGTGAGTGAAAGATTTATCAACATAAATAATCTTAGGCCCACAACAAAAATTCCTCTTCATCTTGATCAAACCTTGAACCAGTGAAAACATCATTAACAACCTCAATATCCAACTTGAAATCTTTGTTTTAAAAATGACGTAAACTATAAAAAATGAATGAAGCAGTAAGGTCCCATCCAGGAAAAAAAATTACACCCACCTCTATAAAAAATTATCTACTCTTACGTGGATTCATGGTGAAAATATCAACATCTATTGTTAGAATTCATAGAATTCTATCACCAAGATCCACTGTAGTACTGTCACAAAAGAAAAGAATGCAGACACAAATCAAAATGATTTGAAAGATGAAATATTCATTCAGAGAGGGAATAATGAAATACAATGAGATAAAAACCTTATAAAGGTTATCAAAACCCTAAAAGGGGAGAAATCTAGGTTACATGATAATAATTTATAAAGAATTAATTATTACATGCCTAAAGTTAAGCTTAAGTAATCTAGAGATAATAAATGACTTTACTAATTAAATAAAAATGATTTAATTAATAAGTGAAATATATTATTACTCTAACACCCCCCCTTAAGATAAACTTAGGGAGTAGCTAAAACCTAGAAACAACTACTTAAAGTAGGAAATTTGGGTCCTGGCAACAAGGCCTTATCAGGTACCCAATCACAACCAAATCTGTGTAAAGGGGAGAAATAGAGAAAACCGCATGAGGAAAAAATCTACACCGAAAAGAGATGGGAAAAGCATGATGAAAAATACATGAAGGAAGGAAGGGCTCTCCTCACTCAGACCCCCCAAGGACAAATTCCTTCACCCATAGCATGGCACACAACTGAAGATAGCACAAAGATGCCAAACATTTAGTGAAGATGTCTACAACCTGCTCCTTTTTAGGTATGTACTCCAAGATGAGAGCACCATCGTGAATCAACTATCTAATTAAGTACATGTGGATCTCAATGTGTTTGGTGTGTTAATGCTCCACTTGGTTGCAAGAAATGTGTATGTCACTCTGATTTTCACACCAAAAAATAGTAGGACTATCAGGAGGAAATCCAAACTCAGCCATCGACTAGCGAAGCCACAAAATCTCCTGATTGGCTAACATTGTTGCTTGGTACTCAACTTTTGTAGATGATAATGTAGTAGCAGACTGCATCTTGTAAGACCATGTGATAGGACCAGAACTAAGGAAAAAACAAAGCCAAAAGTAGACTTTCGATCATTAGCATCACTAGCCCAAACTGAGTCAGTGAAGTCAATGATGTGTGGGGAACCTAAAGTTTAGTGAATGCCATGATGTGTAGTGCCCTGAAGATACAACAAAATACGTTTGGTAGCTTTCCAATGAATCTCATGAGGATCATGGCAGAACTTAGAGATAAGTCCAACCATAAAGGAAAGATCAGGATGAGTGTGTGTCAAGTACAAAAAGATTCCAATCAATTGTCTATACAAAGTGGAGTCCACTGAAGGTGTAGGAAAAGTGGAATAAAACACAACACCTGACTGTAATGGTGTAGGTACAGGCTTCCAATCAAGCATGTCAAATCTGTGAAGCATATTAAGATCATACTTATGCTGAAAGAGTGAAATCCCATTCGAAGACTGAATAATCTGTGTGCCCAAAAAATAATGCAGAAGACCGAGATCATTCATCTCAAATGCTCTATCAATGCTCGTTGTATACCCTAAATCATGGAGGATGAGCTACCGATGATGAAAATATCATCAACATAAAGCACAAGTATGACAACGTCAACCCCCTGACATTGAAGATACACTATGTGTTCAGAATGACAACATGTGTAGTGTGTAGAAAGCAAGAAAGAGTCCATCTTCTCATACCAAGCTCAAGGTTCTTGTTTAAGACCATATAATGAATTTCGAAGCCTGCAAACTAAGGAAGAGTCCTGCACAAAGCCTTGAGGATTCTCCATATAGATCTCCTCCTGGAGGTCCCCATGCAAGAAGGCACTCTTCACATCCATTTGAAATACTATCCATCCATGTGAAGCTACAAGTAAGAGTACAAGGTGAATAGAATTCATCTTGGCAACAAGAGAAAAGGTCTCAGAGTAATCAATACTCTCCACCTTAGAAAAACCCTTTGCAACAAGACGATCCTTATACTTGTCGATAGAACCATCTGCAACATACTTGGTATGGTACAACCACTGCACTGAACCAACTTTATTCCTTTTGGAAGAGAATACAAATCCCAAGTATGATTCTCCATCAAAGAATAATACTCCTCATCTAGAGCCCTATCCTACTTTGTGTGACCTGTCGCCTCTGAAAAATTCTAAGGGTCATCCAAAATGGAATGACTCAGAAGGTTAGAACTAGATGTCTGAACTCAATTTCAATGTTTATCTATAGGATCACCTACCAAATAACCATTGCATCAACTATAAAATGTGCCCACTGGGGCATAACTGGATCAACCACCTGCACTGAACCAACTTTCTTCCTTTTGGAAGAGAACACAAATCCCAAGTATGATTCTTCATCAAAGAAGAATACTCCTCATCCATAGTCTTATCCCACTCTGTGTGACCTGTCACCTCTAAAAAATTTTGAGGGTCATCCAAAATGGAATGAATTAGAAGGCTAGAACCATATGTCTGAGCTTGAGTACGATGTCTATGTGTAGGATCACCTTACCAAAGAACCTGCTGCATCAACTGTAAAATGGGTCCACTGGGGCATAACAAGATCAACTAGTAGTGGAGATGGTGGATCATTATCAAGAGAAAAAGTGTTCTCAAGAGATGAAGATGGAGGAGTAGATAGTGAGGGAGAAGTTGGTGATGAAGAATCCATCAGAGGATAGCGCTCATCAAATTGGACATCCCGTCAAAACAAGACCTCTCAAGAATTAGCATCAAACAACCTATACACCTTGGCATCCTTATAGTAGCCAAATAATATGAATGGTTGGCTCTTCCTCTCCATGGATTTCCTTTGAGCATCTAGAATAAATGCCCAAGCCTCACTACCAAAAACTTAGAATGTGGAAACATCGGGCTTAATCTGAGACCAAGCCTCCTTAAGAGTCATATGTCGTAATGCCTTGTGAGGCATCCAATTCTGAATATAATTGACACAATTGATTGCCTCAGCCCAAAAAGATGGTTTCATAACATGAGGCTGAAGCATACAATTTTTCATCTCCTGCAATGTTATGTTCTTTCTCTCAGCAACACCATTCTTTTGAGAGGTGTGTGGAACTCTCAACTGATGTTGTAAACCATGCTCAATGCAAAAATCCTTGAAAACCTAATTCACATACTCCCCCCATTATCAGTGTGTATCCTCCTGATAAAAGACCATATTGCTTCTCCACAAATGTCTTGAAGACACGAAAGATATCAAAGACATCATATTTGTACTTGATAAAATATACCCAAGTACACATGGAGAAGTCATCAATGAAAAGGAGGACATAGTGATCCCCCAAAAATGGAGTTGGAAATGGCATGACATCACTATGTACTAAATCCAAGGGTGCCTTGGCACGAGTGGCTGAACCTGTAGGAAAAGGATCATTGTGATGTTTTCCAAGAGCACAACCTTGACATACACCATCAATACATGAAATCAAAGGAAGCCCACTCACAAGTTCCTTTGTACTCATCTTATGTAAGTATCTATAATTGAAGACCAAAATGCTCATGCCAAAGTCAACTCACTGTATCTTCATGTGCCACAAGATAGACCCCAGAACTATCTCAACTCTCAAAGCCATAAAACCTATATAAGAGAGACTGGGGATCTACACTCCCAGTGGCGACAATCATATTAGGATCATGGAGGTCTTGAATAACCACATCATGTGGTGAGAACTCAACTGTCTTCCCAGAGAGAGAATGCCAAACATGATAAATAGAAAGGAGTTTTGTCAAAATGTCAGGAATAAGAAGTACATCCTGAAGACAACCTCCTGAGAATGAGACAGTACCATAACCTATAATGACAAGTTGTGCTGAGTCACCAATGACAATATGTGAAGTATGAATGGGTGCAAGTGTGGTGACTAGCTTCTGAGAGTGTGACATGTTGGTAGAGGCACCTAAATCAATAATTCAAGTGGGTCTAGAAGACAAAGCTCATGCAGAAAGAACATGTCCTTTCCCTGTGGAAGAGGAAGATGGCTGAGGTGAGGTGATATGATGTTGTTGCATGGATCCCTCTAGAGAATCTAAGCATTTCCAACACCTAGAAACTAGATGTACTTCCTTGCCACAAAAACTACAGGGATCACCTATGTACTTCATAGTCTTGGAGGAAGACTCACCAGACTTTGAAGATTTCCCTTGCTTGGGATGGGAATGTGGCTTAGAATCAGACTTAGGAGGCATCTTGGAGGAATTCTCACTGCCTATTGAATCTTTCTTTGGCTTCAATTTCAAATTCTGTTTCTCCTTAGATGTTTGGGCAACCAATGCTTGGTTCTTTGATCCTATGATAGAATCAAGCTGAGATAGATTTTCCTACTCACGAGTCAAACGATCATAGAACACATCAAATGTAGGCATGGTAAATCTTGGACCTAGAGCATCCATGGTGGAATGAAAGGTAGAAAAAAATATCTAAAAGGGACAACAAAGCTTAGAAATAATCAGGTAAATCCTGTAAGATAGATTTGATATATTTGAATTTCATTAAGAAATCCTCAATAGAAGGAAATGACTCAGGACCCAAAGCTGTCAATTTTGCCTCAATCTGAAGTACCCTAAAGTCATTGACTATGCCAAAGAGAGTTTAAAACTTCTCCCACATATCAAGAGGAGTATCACAACTATCAAGATGAAAGAGTAGACTTTCTGAAACATGCAGAGAAATCACACCCATAGCCTTATCCATCTTGTTCATGTAGTGCATGATCTCATAAGGATGAGTCAAAACCAGCTGAATGGTATCCAAACAAGACCATAAACTGCATGACCTGAGAATACTAGTCACACAAGATTTCCACAAATAGAAATTATGTGGAGTGAGAAGCTCAACTAATGCTAAATCTGCGATTGTTGCACTGCCTTGACTTTTAATTATTAGTTATCTTTTAGAACTAGACAGAAGATACATATGGGTTTATGTTTTTTGATTTTGAGTGTTCTAGGTTTTTTTCATATAAATGATAGAAAGAAATAAAAAAACAACCCCCCACAAAGAAAAATATTGAACCCCAGTACAAATTGAAAAGCTAGAAGGAGATAGAGGGAAAAAATGCTTCAGATTTAATGGGAAAATATCTGATCAATTTTTCAGAAAATAAACCTCAAATCTGAAGAGAGATCATCAAGATCTTTCCAACACCTATTCATGAGCGAAATACATAGTCCATATGCCCATTTTGGAGGCCTGGGAGTGAAAAAAAGAAGCCCTCTCTTTGACTTTCAAAAAAGGCCAACAAAGCATAATTTTTTTTAATGAAACCTCTATATTTGGATAGATTTTGGAAAGAGATTTTTGATGATATATGGAAGTCCAAAAAAATCTGACTGTTTTCTCTAATTATGAGCAAAAAACCAACAGGAGGTCAAAAGGACCCTTGAGAAAAAAAGTAAGCCCCCTTGGGGCTGAAAAATGGCAGGCAGTTGGTTACATGTCTCTCGACATTGGTGGGCGGTGGGAGGAGTGCAAGTGGCGAGGTGGCCCTTTGGTGGCAGAGTGCAGAGGAGCGGTGGTGGGTGGCGAGGGGTGGCCTGTAGAGACCATGTGGTGATTGCCTCCAGTGGTTGGCTGACTGGTGAGGCTAGCGATGACTGCTTGGAGGAACCACGATGACCACTAGGTGGTACAATCGGTTTAACTGGCAATGTATAAAAAATATGTCAAAAATCAATTTTAAATTGACTTTTTCAAAATTTTAATTTTTTTTTTAAATTTTCCTCATAAAACGTGCCCAAAAGGGCTTACATGCAATTTTTTTTTCCTTAGATTGCAACTATGTCCAAATTGGACATACCATATATAGAAATAGGGTTTTTTGGGCCTTCTAGACACAATCATGAGGTCAGTTTGTGCCCAAAGTGCTCTAAAAAATAGCTCCCCCAGATCCACACAAAAAACCTCTCTAAACTTGAAACCCTCAGAGCTTCAAAAATTCTTCAAAAATCTAGGAATGGGATGCAACAACAAAGCTCTGATACCATGTTAGAATTCATAGAGTTCTATCACCAAGATCCACTGCAACAAAAACCTATCACAAAAGAAAAGAATGGAGACACAACTCAGAATGATCTGAAAGATGAAATATTCATTCAGAGAGGGAATAATAAAATACAATGAAATCAAAACCTTATAAAGGTGATCAAAACCCTGGAAGGGGAGAAACCTAGGTTGCATGATAATAATTAATAAAGAATTAATTATTACATGCCTAAAGTTTATCTTAAGTAAACTAGAGATAATAAGTGACTTTAATAATTAAATCAAAATGATTTAATTAATAAGTGAAATATCTTATTACTCTAACATCTATATCATCTGTGAGTTTTTTCAATAATTCAGCTTTATTCTCTAGGGTTATGTTTGGGATAGATTCCCAAAGTTTCTTTCCTTTGAGATTATATAAAAAGGACTTAAATTCTTTGGACCTCACAAAAACATCATTTGAAACAAAAATAGAATACTCATCCAATCTAGTATTTTTATAAATTTTCAATTTAGTCACAATCTTCTCATCTTTACCTAGCTCTTCTTCCACATCTTTTGCTTGCAATCTAGAAATGCCTTCTCTATCATCTGGCTAATTTTCTATTGTTTCCATCGTTTCATGTAAGTAATCTACCAAACTCTACCTCTCCTTACAAGAGTGGATATAGCCTTCTGGATCATAATTCCTCCTTGGGCTATGCTCAAATAGGTTGGATTCCTTCATTAATTTCTTCTCAATCACCTCATATGCTTTGGTTGAAACAATGATAAAGTCACTGAAGCTGAGAGTTCCTGGTAGAAATGTTTGTTTGCGTAAATCTCCAAAGTGTTTAGCATTTGAAATACTTAACTATCTCACAATCTCCAAATAAGCTATTCTATCTGGAACAATTTTTGGTAACATGTACAGGGTTCCTTCAAACCCATAGATCCTAAAACATGTGAAATCTTGGTACACATAGCAATCTCCACAATTATGGTTCACAATTTCCCTCTTATAAAAATCTGTTGGCCTCCAGAATGCCTTAATCTCATCAGAAAGAGATTTATCACAGGGAAACCCATACATTTGATAAATTGGATTCACAATCCATTCTTCAAACTTGATGTATTTTGACCTCATGTATCTAAAATTCTACACAGAAGCCCATAACTGTACCGATTGCTCTTCCCCCTCTTTGCTCCTGAGATTCAATTTTTATTCACCTGTCCATAAGCCCCTTTTACATCCATAAAACAAAACCAAATGCATCAATGTGGAATAATATTTGATCTTAGGGCACTCATTATCTCTGAGATTCAAAAATTCTTCATGCAACTTCTCCACTAGATAAAATGCATAATCAAAAGGTCTTAGCTCATACATTTGAATACTTGATGCTAGAACCATAGGCCAAAAATTCATCAGATCAAGTACTTCTAAACCTCTGAGTTGTCCATAAGACATAAATGTATACTACAAGTAATACCTGGACATACTTAGTTTGAAGGGTGGCTCATCCCATATTGTAAG
The DNA here is from genome assembly GCA_018584345.1 of Thuja plicata. Taxonomy (NCBI): domain Eukaryota; kingdom Viridiplantae; phylum Streptophyta; class Pinopsida; order Cupressales; family Cupressaceae; genus Thuja; species Thuja plicata. Next base: position 2,809,839 of record MU225327.1, on the reverse strand, counting down.
TTTTTCCAGCTGGTTCTTGTGAATGGCTAGCTTCCAACTAGCAATATAAGTATCCATCCTACAATATTCATTCTCTAGTTCCACAAAATCCAAGGGTTTTTTGTAGCTAGGATCTAGGTTATATACTTCATCAAGAGTATCCACAGAAAGTCTAATGAAATTTTTTTGATTGGGGTCTCAAATGTATCTTTCTGCTGAATTATAGTTTCTCACTAGAATCTCCAAGACTTTCAAATTTAGAAAAACATTTGGGACAATCAACTTAACAAATTGGTTGTCCATGAGTTGTTCAATGGAACCTCCTTGTCTCTCCTCAAATAATGAAAAAGGAAAATCTCATATCCTCTAACCCTAGTCCAAACATCTCCAACATTCTTGTATTTGTCTTCCAATTGGTCCGATTCTGGCGGATGTTGCTTGGACCATCTTGATTTAGGGTCTAGAGCCTGCATTTGGTCAATCATATCTTTGTTCAGCTTTCTAATTGGAGCACTTTCCCCTATTTTAGTCTTCTTCATATTAGACTTTGTACTTTTTGTTGGCCTTTTATTCCCCAAGGAATTGGATACCTCCATTTATACAATTGTAACTTCTTATGTATCTTTTGTGAACTACTTCACTATCTGCAACCCTTTTCATTTGCAAAATTCTATGTCGGACATTCTCAATTATATGATAAATGCATCAAAGTGAAAACTTGTAATGATAAATAATTCATAAATTTTTCCTCGTACGAATCCTTAGATCCAACAGATGCACACATTTAATATAAATGCTTCATTTTAGTTTTGCATTTCAAACTGACATGACAATGACTCCTCATTGGGGTAAGTCTGTCCATGTGTATTTGTCTTTGGCTCCATCGGGGTAACTCTCTTCCTCTTTCTCCAAAATCTTTGTGTCACTTTCCAATCGACATAGGTAATACTGATAAGCTCATCGGGGGTTGGCCAAACTATTGAAATGATATACCAATGATGATAGTTATACTGATGACAATTTATTGGGGTAACTCTATCCAAAATGGTATTTGTTACATCGACATATGCTCATCCAATGACTATACGAAAAATTAGCTTCACTTTTCTCATCGGGATAATAAAAGTCGATGACTTCTTTCTCCTTTGATCGGCCTAAGTTAACATGTTGATCTCATCAGGCATCAAGGAAACCCAAAATAACACACCCCAATCACCAATCCTACGCCGATGACTTTCATCATTGTAAAACCTTCTGCTAGACATTCCTCCCTTTGTATTCATCCAAGAGTATCTTATCGATAGCCTCATCGACTATTAGCAAGACAAGATTTCCACTTTTCCGCTAGTGTCTTTTTTGCCGATGGGGTTCATCGATGTAGGTTATACCGAACTGATGTATTCCCTTTGCTTACTTGCAGTTGTTGGCTTAACTCACACCGATATGTTTTTTTCCCTATTTCCCGTCTCTTTATCGGTATATGTTATCCCGACCACATGTTTCTATTTTATTCTAAGTGTTTCTATCAGGTTGACTCTTATCGATAATGCAAATCTCTACCGGTATAACTTTTGGCTTCTCCCCATGCATACGACTATTTATAATCTACTTAATTGGCTCACATAAATTGAACAAAAACTCTTTTGCAAGTAAGAGATTCAGTGTTCCCTATTATCCTTCCTTTTGGTACTTTGTCTTGAGGTACTTCAGACTTTGAAGCATACATTTTGGAAAAATTTTGTCAAAGTGAAAGCCTACCTGTACAAACCAACTGAGAACACCATATGCCTCTTCTTTTAAGGAATCTTTGTAACCATTAAGAAGAAGATCTTCATAGGTAGTCATGATCACATTTGCATTTTAATTCACTCTTAGAAATGTTTAATAGGCTTCCTCTCCTTCAACCTCCAACTTGAGAAGACATCTTTCCACCCTGTCTTATCTCAGTGCTACCATTAAACTGCCCAGCTAATGGTTGGTTTTCAAGAGCCAAATCACATATGGATGAGAACTGATGTCGTGAGATCATTCATCTACACACAAAGAGGTAGCAGTAGCTATTCTTATAGAATGAGAAAATAATGTTAACTTAATATTGTAATTACCTAAGATCATAATGAGTATGTCTAATAAGCCAAATTCATTCAAAACATGAGTTCTAATAAATATATATATGTAAAGAAAAACAAAGTGGAATTTTGTGTGCTAACACTCGGTACCTACAAACATATATCACAAATTTGAGCATGTACATACATATATATAACAGACAATGGTAGGGATCGGTCAATCGTGTGGATCTTGCAAGAAAGTAACTACATCTTCATCCCTCACCATATCAGGCACATCAGAAATAAATATAAAATATACAGGACAACCATACACATGCAAGTATGGTGTTAGTAAAAACTATAATATACATAACATCACCATCTAAAAATAATCATCATCGTCTAACCAACATCATGATTTAAATCAAATACTCAAAGTATCAATGTACTACATCATTATCAGGTATTTTAATCACATCAAAACATCATCAAATATAACTAAAGATCTAATATGCACATGAAAAGTGGTCTAAAGGAGTTTGGAATCCTAAGCTAAAATGGTAATAGAAGGGTGGGTATTACAATCCTTCTTATTTAACTTCTAAAGCTTCTGTCTAGGACCCTTCTTTGGACATCTAGTAGCCAAATGACCAATTTTACCACATCTAAAATATTTTAAAGGTAACATATGTTTGTACTTGTTAGTACCTTTCTCCAGTCTTGTAAAGTTTGCTTCAAATCCTACTTCATCATTGCCGTCAAAATCTTCATCTGATTTTGTTGCTTTGAAATTTTTCTTTGACATTCTCTTTTCTCTCCCAAACTTCATTAGTAAATTTTGTCAGAGTGCCAAATAGTTGTTCTTTATTAAATTTTTTTGGATCATACACCTCCTCAATCATCAAGATCTTATTACTGTAGCTATCTTGTAATGTCATCAAACTATTTTCCATGAACTCCTCATCGATAATAGTGCCTCCTTGGTTCTTGAATTCATTCACAACATTCTCAACTCTCTAAAAAATATATCTTAATGCCTTCACCATCTTCCATTCTCATATTCTCATAATGTCTCTTAGGTGTAAGCTTCTTAGATAACTTAACCCTATGATTTCCTTCATAGATCTCTTTCAACTTTTCCCAAACTTCATAAGCATGTTTCAAGGAAATAACTTTAGCCAATTCAGTCTTAGATAAAGCACTAGTAATAGCATGCTTTTCCTTTTCATTCTCCTCATACACCTCGACTTCATCTGAGTGGTAAGGCCATTATGAGGAAACACATACTTTGTCTCTACATGCTTCCAGGTCTTGTAACCAACCGAAACTAAAAAAAATTTCATCCGATCTTTCCATGAACTATAGTCTGATCCATAAAACATGGGAATGTTCAATTTATGTGCCATCATATTTTCCTCAAGAGGTTAAGATCTTTATTGAGGAACCAAGCTCTAATAGCAATTATTGAGTAGGCCAAATAATTGAGAGGGGGGGGGGTGTGAATCAGTTATTCCCACTCAACTTATAATTTTTTTTCTTTGTCGGTAAACTAATAAAAAACAATAATAAGAAGTTTTGATTTATCAGTTAAGCACATTAAAGATCCACAAGAATTGTAAACATGATAACATAGGAACATCGACACAGAGAACACCAAGATTTACGTGGAAAACCTAAACTGGGAAAAACCACAAAGAAGCTAACTCTCATGAAATTAAAGCACTTGTTAGGGTGACACCAATTAAGGTTATTTATACAAAGGATCACTACTAGTTTTGCTCACTATAATTTGAGCTAACTACCCTTAAATATGAATAGTCTTATTGTTGATACACAAAGGCTCACTGCCAATTACAAAGAGGCTCATTGTCAACACAAAGAGGCTCACTACCAAGAAGTATGAAAAGAGATTGAATCTATGAATGAGATCACCAACACTCTTCCACCTACATGAGAAATATGCAGATCTCCTGAAACAAATTTTCTATCACTTCGCATACAACAAACACATAAGCCACACAAAAAATATAATTCCTTGCTCTTCTTATACTACTTGATGCCACCAACCATGTCGAACAAAAACAATTTGAAGCAGGCTACACCAATAAATTCCCATGGCGGTAAGGAATGAAATGTGGACCACCTCAACCAAAAGAACTCACCTTGCACAAGAAAACATGTAAAACCTTCTCCAAATCCATCAGTTCCAACAGTCATGATGAACATGTTACATAATAATAGTTTGGACTGAAACATGAGAACACTTCAAATAGGATCGACCCCAAATAACTGATCCATCATATGTTGTACACACCAAATCTGAAAGGGGATACAGATAGATATCTAAAGTAATTTTTTCGGTGAACACTACTACCAACACACATATTATCGATACAACTACAGATACCACCAAGACTATCGCTACACACCAACTAATACAACCAGAACATGAAAATGCATAGAGTATGTTGACATTAATGACAAACATATGAAAGTGTCAACTTCACTTTCTAACAATATGGGTTTTTGCTTGGGAATGTTAAACCTGGAAAGTCAACCCAAAAGACATGTTTGTGAGATCTCCTTACATTTCTAGATTTCGGCCATGTAGATGACGAATTTTTTAACCCAAAATTGATGAAACAAAAGTGGTAGCTTAAGGAGATTCTCAACTCTCCACCAATATAAATTTTGTCTAGTTTTCAGTTTAATAAATAATTAGTATTTTTTTCTAATTGGATTACATCTAAAGTCCTGAATGATAAATTGATTAAAATATGTCTATAAATTTCAAATAGTATAACATTTTTCAAATCTGAAACATGTGTCACATTGTATGTTTCATACACTAAAAGAAAAAAGTAAAAAAATATTAAGTTTTAACCAAGTTATGTGGTCAGGCACACGAGTTTTTCTATTCTGATAAAATTATAGTAAAAAAATTATAATTAATTAATTATTTAGAAAAATTACAAAAATATGCATCACATCTAGACATGAGTCTTCTACTTATATCCCGAATCTTATAAAAATATTATCATTTGATTGTGGTTAGGGTGGTCACATACACCTACTTCTTATCTTTTTCCTGAAATTTACGTACTACTACATTGAAATTCCAATTTTTCACCAAATAGATTAATGTTTTTTCCAAAAAACTAGTAGTTTAGAAACTACATTCGATTTCCTACATATTTTTTTGTCACATATTTTTTTTATATAAGGTTGATAACCTATTGAAATTTTCATGTCAAGTTGCCTAACACTATTTTTCTAAAATTTCATTGCCACTTAAGGGCATAGTTTGGCCCCTCATGATCCTCCTCATCGGTCCATAATATCTTGTTATAATTCCTGTAATGAATATGTTGATGATTATTTATAAAAATACCAAACATTACTACAATAAGTATCAACTACAAAAAGGCAATTTCATAATTCTCTTTTTAAGGTATATATCCTACTAGTGGCATTAAAGTTGTATAAAAAAAATAGATCTATTAAATATAAATTTGTTAAAAAATAAATTGATTTTAGAAGTTAAAAAATCATAGGCTTGTCTATTTTCATGACATACATATTACTAGACACATCGTCATCTATTGAATGTAACTAAATTATTGGTTCTCATTTACTATCACAATCCAAATGTTTATATGCAATCACAATATTGAACTACTTAATATATAAATATTATATGGAAAGGTTAACAAAGACATTTAAAAAAAGATTAACAAAATTATCTCCTATTTTGCAACTAATTTGTATTTCCAAACCTAAAATTGCCTAAGTTTTCCTGCCCTGTAACTTTTCAAATTCTTTGTACCTTCTCCCTCCATGGGTGTTGTTGGGGGGAGGGGGTGGTAGCAAGTGGGCCCCTGTCAAATCTGGCAGAACCTGTACCTTTGGCATTGATGGTGACAAGTGATGTGAAAAATGAAATCAATGCACAAAGAAACAATATCAACAACAATACCAATAATATACAATATCTTTAAAAGTCTCTCTAACAAATCTTTCTCAAACATAAAACAATATCTCTCCCCCATAGTCTCATACTTTTTTCACACGAATCTCTCCCCTTTTGACATCAATGACAAAGGAATATATATGCACTAAGTCATAGAGGCCAAAAAATCTGAACAATCACCACTCAAAATTGAATGAACATCTCTCAACCATTAACCACTACTCAATCACTACTCCCCTTAAGAAGTAGCCATCAAAAAATTCAATCCAGATTAAGGATAATTTGTAAGCACACTGGACTGATGCATCTCAATGCAACTCTAGTTTTGATCAAGAGGGGCAATCACCTCAAGCTTACCTTAGAGATACTCAAAAGTATCATTTGGAAAGGGCTTTGTGAAAATATCTACAATCTTTTCTTTTGTAGACACATACTCCAATCTGACTTTTTTCTCACTAACTTTGTCTCTCAAGAAATGATACTTAATAGAAATATTTTATCTTTGAATGAAACACATGGTTTTTTGAAATATTGATAGCACTTTAATTGTCACAATGAATAGTAATAGGCTCATCAATAATCACTCTGACATCTTTCAAAATTTTCTTCATCAACATTAATTGTGTGCAATTAGTAGCAGCAATCACATATTCAACTTCAGTAGTAGATTGTGATATACAATTTCATTTCTTACTTTCCCATTAAACTAATCTCTTACCCAAAAAGAATGCTCCACCACTAGTGCTCTTTCTGTCATCCACATTACCTGCCCAATCTACATCAGTGAATGCACTCAATGTAAAATCATCATATTTTATGTACCATAAGCCATAATCAACTATCCCTTTCAAGTATCTGAATATTCTCTTAACAACATGTGATTCATTTGGTTCTGCTTAAAATCTAGAAACAATGCAAACAACATTCATAATTTATGGTCTAGTTTGTGTCAAGTATAGTAGCTCACCGATCATAGATCTGTATCTTGTCTAATTTGCATTAGGTGTATCATCAATCTTTGTCAATTTACAACCAGTAATTATAGGAGTACCAACATGTTTTGAATCATCCATACCAAATTTCTTCAATAAATCTTTCACATACTTAGACTATGATATGAAAATACCTTTGGGTGGTACCACAATAGTGGGTCACACTTTTTTGCGTAAACGGACATTGAACTCTACATTTTGAGAAAAACTTTCACATTCGGATGCATATTGTCGTTAAACTGTTTGAAATCGGAAGACGAAGTAAACTAGAGTCTTTTAGGATTTTCTGTCTAGATTCTAA
>MU225327.1:2739577-2750255 GCA_018584345.1 Thuja plicata | reverse complement strand
ATTAATGATTAAAAACCATTAATTAATAGATGAAAATTAGTGTTTTTAATGTAAAGTCGCAAGCCTGTCCATTTTAGGGTGTCTACATTTGCCCCTCTTTGATGCGATGTGACTTGTCACAGTGTGTTAAAGAATTTTCAGATTTGATCCTGCCCCAGCTTGCCCCAGTGATAGCAAGTGGGCTATATGCCCCCTCAACAAATTAAGCATTGAAAATGTGTCAGATGAGCATTAATTTGTTGAAAAAGTGAATCACTATATGATGATGATTAATGCATTCCTATGTTAGTTATGATGTTATTGATGATGCATGCATTGATTATATGATCTACTATGCACATGTTTTAGATTTTCTTATGCAATAAATGAATGCAATCTACAATGTTTTTTTTCTTTTCTGATGTACTTTAAATGGCATGAATGCAATCTATTATGCGTAAAATATCTGAGTAATGCATATGTTAGTTAGAAAGAAGTTAGTTTGGATAGATGTGTCTCTGAGATTGATCTAATAGATGGAATGATAGAAAGGATGTTCTTTTTGCACTTTTGGATAGATATGATTTGATAGAAAGGATGAATGTCCCAAGTCGCTACCCCTATTTCCAATATTTGTCATCATTGCATCTTTTTTTGTATTTTCTGATATTCTGAAAGATCGTCGAATGATCCAGATCACATACCACCTGGATATTGCCACAACCTCTTGATAGTGGAAGGATTAGAGAGATTGAATAGAAAGAGACCCATAGTGCACCCAAATATTGACCATCTGGATTCAACTATGTTCCCTGCTTGAAAAGAAAGAGAGCCAAAAGCACCTCGATATTGACCATCTAGATACCGCTTGTCCTCTGAATTAATGTAAAACAAAGAAACCAAGATAGAACTCCTATGCAACCAGAGTCCATCTAGATAACATTGTGAGCTCTTGATTTCTGAAAGGGAAAGCCAAACAAACAAGATAAAACTCCTACGCCCCTAGAGTCCATCTGGATAGCATCATGAGCTCTTGTTTGCAACATAGAGGGAAAGACCATAGAAACCAAGATAGAACTCCAAATCACTCATAGTCCATCTGAATAGTGTTGTGAGCTCTTGATTCTATAAATCAACAAGCAAAGAGAAGGGATGTTCAATTCTTTCCTAGGGTTAAGCTCAGATCATGGAACTGCACGGCTGCAGAATAAGTGACAACGCCTACCGCATTTATCCTAAATCATCATGGCCCTGAAATTGAAGTGAACATTCAATAGACATCAATCAAATAAAATAATTCATGATCTATCATAGCTACTCTCCTCACATGGTGGATCTTGGAGTAGCGTAAGAACATAACCCCAAAATAAGACTGACATCTGACCAACTTGACTGACCTAGTCAACATTTTTGTGTGGTTCCTTGATGCATTTGGATTCTCTTGATTGGCTCAACTTTTTGGATAAGCTTTGATTGGCATGATTGCTTTGATCATGTTGGCAGTGGATCGAGCTATGTCAGATGGGCCGAATGTGTGTTCACAAAGCTCATGATTGTGACAGTATTGATTAATAGATTTGATTGCTTTGATCATGTTGGAAGTTGATCAAGCTGTGTCAGATGTGCCCAATGCTTGTTCGCAAAGCTCATGATTGTGACAATTTTGTTTGATAGATTTTGATTTGATCAATTTGGCAGCTGATGAAGCTGTGTTAGATGGGCCTAATGTTGATTTGCAAAGCTAATGATTGTGACAATTGATTGACTGGGCGTGCTTGCCCCTTGCTTTCTTGATAACCGAGTTGGTTTTATTGCTTTGGGATTCTTGCAATCTTTTGATTGTTTTTGATGAAGATTGATTTTCTCTTGATTTTTGATCTTTTTAGGATTTTTTGATGAGTTTGCCGATTTTTAGGATTTTTTAGAACTTTTGGAATCACCCCCTAGTCTGGTGGACCAGTGTTAACCATGGGTAAGTTATGATGCTCAGAGGGGTTTCGTGCTTCTGGGATTGCTTGGGATAGTCAATCTTGCATTTTGAAGTGTGCTCAAGCTTTTGGAGCTCATTGATGGTGAAGCTGGATTTGAACACTTGGCGCCTGTTTGTCATGTTTTCACCAAGGTACCTACTCAATAGCGCCTGATTGCCAGGTTTTCACTTAGAGAGCGATTTTGTTTTCTCTTTACTTTTTTTTCTTTTTTTCTTTTTTTCTTTTTTGATTGTTGCCAAGGTGCCTGATTGCCAGGTTTTCACCAAGGTAACTTTTGTATTTTTTTATTTTTTTAGTATTTTCCAGATATGTAGATAAATGCCTTAACCATAGAGACCTTTAAGGGTAGAACCTCTTTAGGTGCATGTTGTTGATGTAGCCAGGGAGCTGATCTACTTCTGGTGTTGCTAGTATGAATGTCCCACCATGAGTAGAGTTGATAATAACAAATGGTCCTAACCAGTTAGGCTCAAACTTTCCAGGTTTGACTCGCTCTGCTTGATTCTTCTAATTTTCCATGAGGACAAGGTCTCCTACCTCAAATGTTCGTGGCTTCACCTTCTTGTGATAGTTTCTTGTAAGGCGATTCTAATAGCCTTGTAAGTGGTCGAAGGCATGCTACCTTCTTTCATCTAGTAATTCTAGCTCACTGAGTCGTGCCACTCTATAGTCTTCATCTGAAACCAAGTTCTTCAATGATATCCTAAGGGATGGGATTTCTACTTCGAGGGGTAATACCGCCTCTGATCCATAGACTAGGGAGAAAGGAGTGGCTCTTATGGGTGTTCTCACACTAGTTCTGTATGCCCATAATGCGGGACTAAGCTGTAAATGCTAGTCTCTCCCTGATTCATTCACTATTTTCTTCAGGATTTTCAGGATCATTTTATTTGTAGCTTCGGCTTGGCCATTCCCTTGAGGGTAGTAAAATGATGAGAACCCTTGTTTGATGTGGAACTATTCACATAGGTCTTCAACATCCTTGTTCTGGAAAGGTGTACCATGATCTGTCAGGATTGTTTGGGGGATCCTGTATCGACAGATGATGTGGTTAAGTATGAACATCGCTATTTTATTTTTGGTGATGTAAGTGAGGGGAATTGCTTCCACCCACTTGGTGAAGTACTCCATTTCTGCTATGATGTACTTGTGTCCATTTGCTGAAGAAGGTGTGATTTTGCCTACCAAGTCAAATCCCCACATTGAAAATGGCAATGGCGATGTGATAGGATTTAGTTTCTGGGCCAGTGCATGGATGAGGTCTCCATGAACTTGACATTGTCTACACCTTTGGACATGCTTATGTGCATCTATCTCTATTGTGGGCCAATAGTATCCCATGCGGATTATTTTCTTAGCTAAACTGTTGCCACCTTCGTGGGTTCCACATATTCCTTCATGTACCTCGTACAAAGCTTTCTGGGATTCCATGGAAGTGAGACATCATAGTAATGTTCCATATAGAATTCATCGGTATAGAGTAGTTGAGAGGATGGTATGCCTAGAGGCTTGGCAGATGAGGGCTTTTCGCTGGTTCCTAGACAAGTTTGGGGGTAAGACATTGTTTTGGAGATAGGTATAGACATCTTGGTACCATGGGGATTTAGGACCAACAAGGACACACGCTGATTCTATGATAGATGCCTAATGTGATGGTACCAAGATTTGCTTCACTAGAAACTAGAATTTGGTATCGTTACCTGGCATATCAATCAGTGATGCTATGGTAGCCATCGCATCTGCCGCTTTGTTCTGTTCTCTTGGGACTTGCTCAAAGAGAATGTAATGAAACTTGGTGCGCACTCATTCTATTTGTGCTCTGTATGGTATGAGCTTCTCATCTTTGGTCATATAATCATTGTTAACTTGACTAATGACCAACTGTGAATCGCCAAAGACTTTCAGGTTCTTGATTCTCCATTGAATGGCTATTTTTAAACCGATGACCAGTGCTTCATATTCTGCTATATTGTTGGTGCATTGGAAGTTAAGTCTAAAATACTTTGGAATTGTATCATGAGCTGGAGTGATAAGAACTATCCTTGCCCCTGCACCATGGTTTGTACATGATCCATCAAAATAAAGTTGCCAGACCTCAATCGCCTGTTGTAGTGTCATGATAGATTCGTCAGGAAAGTCAGAGATAATAGGCTGGTGGTCTTGAATCGGTGCCTCTGCTAGTTTTTCTGCGATTACTTGTCCTTTGATGGCGTTTCTGTCTACATACTCAATGTCGAACTCGCTTAAGATCATTACCCACTTGGCAAGTCTTCCCGTGAGTGTTGCTTTTCTTAATAGGTACTTGAGAGGATCAATATGTGCAACCAATTTTGTTTGGTGACTCAACATATAGTGCCTTAGCTTCTGGGAAGCAAAAAAAACTACTAGGCATGACTTCTCAATCAGCGTGTATTTTAGCTCATATCCAACCAAAGGCCGGCTTAGATAGTAGATGGCCCTCTCCTTTCCTCCATCATCATGTTGTGCCAAGAGCACACCTAACGCTGATTCTGTCGCTGAGATATATAGAAGCAATGGTCTATGTTGCACTGGTGGGACCAATATAGGAGACTTTAGAAGGTAGTTTTTAAATATTTGAAATGCCTGTTCACATTGCTCTGTCTATATGAAATTGATGTCTTTATAAAATAGATGTTGGAATGGGTGGCACTTGTCTGCCAGTTGAGCTATGAAGCGTCTGATCAATTGGAGCCTTCCTTGTAACCCTCTTAGTTGTCTCAGGTTCGATGGTGGGGGCATGTCCAATATTTCCTTGACCTTTGTCGGATCCACTTCGATTCCTCTGTGTGATACTATGAACCGCAATAATTTTCCCACTGTGACACCGAATGCAAACTTTTTTGGATTTAGTCAGACTTTGAATTCCTGCATTCTATCAAAGATGGGTCCCAAAACCTATAGATGATCCTTTCGAAGTATTGATTTGGCTAGTATGTCATCCACATAGTCTTCCATTGTCTTGTGGATGAGATCGTGAAATATGGTTGTCATTGCCCTCTGATATGTTGCTCCGGCATTCTTTAGACCAAATGGCATGACATTCCAACAATATGTTCCCCAAGGACATGTGAAAGCCATTTTGTGTTGGTCCTCTATCGCTATCCTTATTTGATTGTAACCTAAGAAGCCATCCATAAGTGATAGCATTTGATGTCTTGTAGTTAGGTCCACTATCATATCGATGTTTGGTAAAGGAAAGTCATCCTTGGGACATGCTATGTTGAGATCCTGAAAGTCTGTGCAAATCTGTATTTGACCACTGTGTTTTGTAACTAGTACCAGATTAGACATCCAATCCGCATATGGTATAGGTCTGATGAATTTAGCATCCAGGAGCTTTTTCACTTCTGCTTTGACTAGTAATGCAACATGAGGGTGCATCTTTCTTAGCTTCTACTTGACAGGTTTAGCATTGGGTAGCAATGGGAGATGGTGTAGCACCAACTCTGGGTCTAAACCTAGCATATCTGAGTAAGACCATGCGAAATTGATCATTCTTTCCTTGAAGAAACTGATGAATTGTTCTCTCTCCTCAGGAGTGAGTGATTTTTCCAGGTATATGTTCCTTGGGTTCTTGTCATCCCCCAAGTTGATTTCCTCTGTCTCTTCGGCTAGTAGTGTTGATTTCTCCTATGTTAAGGGGAGGAGTTCTCTCTTTCCATCTTCTAGCACCTCAGAGCGGTTTTTGCTAGAAGATACACCTTCTTTTATCTTTTACTCTTTTGTTCTTTTTTCTTTTGTGGACTAGAAAGAGGAGCTTCCTCCTTGAAATATGCTACTCTGTCTAGGTTCATGGAGAATCCTGTAGTGTGATCTCCTGACAGAATGCCTTCCCTTAGTCCCATGAAATGAGCTATCACCTCGTCATTCTTGAAGACATCTAGATCAGGTGGCCCTTGTTGATCCCACTCTATAAGCTCAAGGTGTACAAGACAGACACTTTCACTAATGTTTGGCTCTGGTTGACTAAATGGGACTGCTGATATGGTGCCTACGAAATTGGACTGTGATATGGATGCACCACTTGAGGTTTGATAAATGACATGTTTGTCTATATAGGGTTGTTTGGTGATGGTCAGTTGTTCAAATAGGTCTGCAAGGTTTATGATAATGTCAGCTCGAGGGGAAAAATAAGGGATTGACAGTTCAGAATCATGTAGGGATCTCCACTCATACTCATGGGAGTTAGTCTCAATGGAATGTTCGTTTGATGTCTCACTTTGTTGGTTATCGTCGATTGCTATGTGTAGGTTTATTTGGGATTGTGTGGTTCCCTCTTCAGTGGGCAACAACTGCGCTAATATGTTTCTTATTAGGACATGCTCAGTGTTGTGCCCCCGATGCATCTCTGCTACTTGCTCTTGATTGACTTGAATGTCTTGGATCACCAGACTAGTGCTTTTTTTTCCATAGCCCAAACCTCTTGTGTTTCTTTGGGTTGGTGGTAGAGGCAATTCATATATTCCTTTTTGTCTTGCGCCCATTCCAGTTGTTCCATCATACCCAAATATTTGTATCATTGTGTATCCATTACCATAGTTTGACAAGGGTAATGGTGGTCGGATTGTCTCAGGGGAGTCTCGGTATAACCAGGTATTGATGTCTTTCTCAAAAGGATTTTCTTCCGCTATGTCTCCCCACCAGACAAAGGTTGTGGGTGGACATCTGAATAGAACTGGCTACGGAATTTTCTGTTACAATAACAGGTTGTGGCATGCCATGAGTTCTTGGGCTTTGAGGCATGTGCGTGATGGTAAAAGCCTCTTCATATCTCTATTCACTACATCCCTTGTCCGTGATGGTAATCTTGCCTTCTTTCTCTGTGACATCTTTAAGATTTGAATTTGAAGAGGAGGAGATACTTGCGTCTTGGTTAATGACTACTTTTCCTGCTGCTTGTGTGACATCTTTGGGATTCAAAACTGAAGAGGACAAGATGCTTGCATCTTGGTTTGATGGTACCTGGTTATCAGTGTTGATTTGGACCGCATTGCAATATTGGAAGGGATTGGGATCTCCCTCTATGATGATCTCCTCTCCCTGGTGAGGGAACTTGATGCATTGATGGTATGTTGATGGTACAGCTTGCATTTCATGTATCCAAGGTCTCTCTAGTAACATTTTGTATCCCAACTCAAGGTCTAAGATTTGGAAGGGTGTGCTTTTTACCACAAGACCAATGCGAACAGGTAGAATGATAATACCCTTAGAGGACCTTTCCTCTTCATCATAGGCTCCGATATTTATCCTCCTTATGACATCAATGCTTGATTCTGAATAGCCCAGTTGCTTGATTAACTTTAAAGTACAAATGTTTAACCTAGCTCCACCATCAACAAGGACCCTACGGACAACGCTTTTGTGGATCTGGACAAGTAAGTACACGTAGAGGATCATTATGCAGGGGTTTATGCAGTGGCACATCACAGTCTGTGAATGTGGCATGTTTGTTAACTGTTATATGGTTGACCATCATTTGGAAGCTTTCAGGTGTTATGTCCCTTGGGACAGCTGCATTTTGAAGTGCTTGCTCAAGTGCCAGCTGCAGAGATATGCGCAATAGGTCAAACATGGAGAACTGGGTAGGTGTGCACTTTAGTTGGTCCACTATGATTCTTTGTGGATCAGAGTTTGCTATAGGATTGGCTGATGTAGTAGTTGAGGATGGCACTCCTTACAAGATGACTCTAGCATGACGTGTTGTTATAACACAATTGTTACCTTGGCCTCTGATAGTGATTGTAGCCACATGGTTATCTGAAGGATTGAGGTAATTGATGACATTATCACTGTTGGCATATGTATAGTTAACTTGTTTCGTTTGTCCACCAGACCCAGAGGCTTTTCCCTTGTTGTGATCATGAAAGGTATCATTGAATATAGTGTGATCAGTTGTGCCTTTGGTTTGAGTATTCATCACATCGATGATCCCTGTGTCAATGAGATCTTGGATAGCGTATTTCAATCGATAGCAGTTGGCCGTTTTGTGCCCTTTCACCCGATGAAACTCGCAGAAATCTTTGTCATTATACTACCTTGGTTTGTTTTCATCTTATTCAAAGTCCCTAATTTTTGGGAGAGTGATAGTGTTTGATTGTATCAACTTGCATAAAGCTGATTCTATCGGCTCACCTAATGGTGTGAAATCTTGTTGCTGGAATTGAAACCGTGGCTTGCGTTGATTATGTTGTTGACTGTTTGACATAGCGGCTGCTTGTACAGGGGGGGGTTGGTTTTGGGTGTATGCTTGTGGAGTGGGCCCTGTGGGTTTTTGGTTTGCCACAGGTGTGCCTTGCAGTGACACCTTGGGTTGCACATAGTTGAGTGTCTTTACATCAATGACACCATTTCTAGTGACATTTTTGTTCTTGTTCCACCACTTAGCTTTTTCCATTGCATTCTTATTTTTGTTCGTTTGTGTGGGATCTGCAAGGATTCCTTGTTTGACCAAGTTCTACTCACAATGAAATCCTCTTTCGATGAGTTGTGTGAAGTTCAAAGCTAACTGTAACTCTATTGTGAATGACATGTCTGGGATCAGATTGTTAACAAACATGACTATTAAGTCTTGTTCAGGCACATCATATGTTATACGATTTTCTGTATTCCTCCATCTTTGTAGGAATTTCACAAAAGACTCTCCATATTTTTGTTTAATGTCGCAAAGGTCCTTGATGCTGACCTTGCGCTCGATGTTATGATGGAAGTGAGCTATGCACTTTTCAGCCAATTCTCCCCAAGACTGAATGCCATGAGGTAGATGTGAGAACCATTCCATTGCTGGTCTGACTAAACTTTGTGGGAACAGTCGCATTAGGTATGTCTCATCATGAGCGACTTCGACGCAACTAGCAAAGAACTCTCGGATATGCTCAATAGGGTTGGTACTACCCCTGTATTTGTCAAATTTTGGTAACGAGAAGTGGTTTGGGAATGGAGACATGTGAAGAGAATGATCAAAGGGGTATGGGTATAAATCCTCTGCGGTATAGGATTTAGTTTGCTCCTGATTTTGCATATCCATCATTTGGGTTTGAAGGGTTTGCATTTGTTGCATTAGCATGTCCGTTTGATATTGAGGCTGATGTGTGTGGACATTCCTTTGTGCCATGGTGGATATGAGGCTGTGCCTCTGTGTCCCTTGAGTAGGAACATAGGATTTCATCCTAGGGACTTGATATAAATTCCCCACTGATTGATTTGTAATTGGAGGGACATGAGTAGTCCACGGTGAGTTTTGATGTGTTTGTTGTTGTGACTGAAACTAGGGTTGATAATGCTGGGGTAGGTATTGCTGGTGTTGAGGTTGGGTTTGAAACTGGGGTTGTTGTTGCTGAGGTTGGATTTGAGGCAACTGAAGCTGGGGTTGTTGTTGCGTGGGATGGAACTGAGGCAACTGAAACTGGGGTTGATGTTGCGGGGGTTGGTTTTGAGGCAACTGAAGCTGGGGTTGTTGTTGTAGGGGTTGGTTTTGAGGCAACTGAAGCTGGGGTTGCTGTTGCGGAGGTTGGAACTGAGGCAACTGGAGCTGGGGTTATTGTTGTAGAGGTTGGATGGGTGTTGGAATGGGCAAAGGTGTAGCTTTGGGCGGGCCTTGACTGTAAGTCATTCCGGCAGAGATGGATCCCTGTGGGCATGATGTGTTGATCCCAAGACTAGTGTGAATTGATTGCAGCAGGGGCATAGTTTCAGAACAGTTGGTGTTTGGTGGGATGGAAGGCATAGCATGAGAGCTTGATTATGCTGGCCATGAGACCAAAGGTGGAGGCATACTAGTGACCATGGGTGCACTTAGTTACGAGCCTGTCATGCCTTGAGTAGATGATGTGATGGCCTGGGTCGGGTCATTGGTTTGATTGGACATAGTCTATGTCGATGTGGGTAAAGCCAATGGTGGAAAGATCTGTGACACAACATGTAGTATATGAGGAGTGTGAGTAGTGTTTTGACCTGTGAGAGGGTTTTTGGGCCATATAGTTGATACACTGAATTCAACGGGGAGTTTGACTCCCTTCTTGATTAACATGGCCAAGTAACATTTAGGATTCCTCTCTACAACAATGTCAACTACTTTTGTGGAGTAAGCATCTTGTTCCACATCTTCAAGTTCTTCTTCTGTGATATTTTGGAAAAAATCTGCCCCATGGGGTTGTTCAATGAATAGAGCAGAACTAGTATTCATGAAGGGATCGTTCTCTTGCTCTGTTTCCCAAGCGGGGAAACAGTTGATATATGACTCATCAGGTTGAGTTCTAGCCTTAGACCTTGTGTAAGGTCCTCCATGAGGTGTTTGAGACATAGTGCGGTCCAAGTTTTGTAACTAAAACAAGTGATATAAAGCAAACAAAGAAGAGGAACCTTTCTAAGAAAAGTCTGAGTTATGTTTTGGACAAGGGTAATTCTAAGGACAGATTTTGATATAACTTGATCTCAAAGTGGTGATGATAAAAGATAATATTTTCCAAACTTTGTCTTAGACAAAGTCAATTTGATAAAGATGATGATGTTTGATATGATGAGATCAAGATATCTTGAGTTTGAGCTTTTGAACTAACAATGTTTTTTGACAATAATCGTGCTTTATAGAGAAAGGGTAATCTTTAATGTTTAGAGATTCACACAATGTTCTTTGCATTTTCCTGGGATAGACACTAGTTTTGGACACCAAATGAAGAATTCTTTCAAGG
>MU225327.1:2704549-2729094 GCA_018584345.1 Thuja plicata | reverse complement strand
TTTGGGGGTTTCGATAGAAAGTACTTTCGATCGAAACTAATTAGTTTCGATCGAAATTACTTTCTATCGAAAGTACTTTCTTCATTTAACATGCATATGGGTCAAAATCCCACTAAAATCTTTACTAGCTTAGTTTCGATCGAAACTAACTTAGTTTCCATCGAAACTAGGTTAGTTTCGATAGAAACTAAGTAAAAAAGGTAGTTTCGATCGAAACTATTAATGTTTCGATCGAAATAATCAGGTACTTTCTATCGAAAGTACCTGACTAAATCCTCCCACCTCGTGGATTCGTGAGGAATTTCTTCCTCCGAAAAAGTGTAACCCACTATTGTGGGATCACCCATCCATAACATATATGATTAATGAGTTTAACCCACTCTCTTTTCCTTTAAAATATTTCAAATTTCTTTTTTAAGTGTTTATCTCAAAAAAATTCAGCTTTAACTAGAATATCACCAGAATTTCCCAGAGTTTGAATTGAAATCAATACATTGGCTAGATTACATGTACCATTATCAATCGAACTTCTATGAATCATAAGGTGCTCTTTTAAGTTATTGAGATGTTTGGGTCTCAACATAATTATCTAATTTGTATTGTCGTATGTTTTTCCTTGTACGCTCCTCATTTCCAAAATATTCACAATTTATATCACTTACAATATATGGATCAATTTTATAATTAGAGTTACTCTTAGTTCCAGTTTTTCTCCAACATTACCATATGTTTATCCTTGTACATTCCTCATTTACAAAATATTCACAATTTTAAACATAATAATCGATATACATCTAGCTTATAATAACTTACAAATACTTTCCTATGGTGTAACCCTTGCACCTCCTCCGGGTGCAAGTGCTAGGATATAGATAAGACAAAGACAAAGAATAAGCTTTGGAGAGTAATTGTCCAAAAATATATATATTTGAGAAATAGCTAATTAGTTAAATTCAATTCCAAAAGAGTAGGTAACTAATAAAACATATCCTCTTAAAATAGAATTGTATTATAAATACTAAGTATAACATTCATGAAATTTTAAGATGTCATAAGATTATGATAACTATTTTAACTTCATGACATGAGACAATAAAATTTCATATCTTACATAAAGTTTGCTAATCAAATGTGAACAAGACAAAAAAAAAAGTACCTAATAAATAGCCATTTTAATATTAGCACCCTTTCAAGTACAATTTAGAAAAAAGAAAATTAACCCACATTATCAAGTAGAGGGAGAGATATAACTCCCAACAATTTTTTATTTTTTTCCTTTATGTTATTATTTTAGAAAACTATACAATATTTAAAAAGCTTTATAAAGATATGAAAATGCATATGAATCAATAAAAGAACTATCATACATTTTCAAATCTATAGATAAACATTATAACGAAAAATAATTAATAGAAATGTAAGTGTATATACTAAACGTAATGTATATGTGCAATTATATACATAAAAAATTTGTTTGTAATTTTTAAAAATTTACAACTGAATGGGCATATAAACTAATATATCAATATGTTGCCAATAGCATCTGGTTTAAGGGCAATGTCCATTTTGTATGCACCTAAATAATATTGAGTTCAATTCTTCTTAAGTTATATATTTATTTGAATTAAATAAAGAACATGTTAAATTAATATACTTTGAATGATATTTTTGAAAGATCGAACACAATCTATCGACTTCACTGCGTACGGTTCTCATTTGAATTATTTTTGTTTTCCGGCAACGGCTCAGAAATTGCAGGCTACGTTTCTGATTGGTTAAATACGGTTCTGTACAGTTAATGGGTGAATTAGGGCAGGTGCAGTTAATGAATTCCTGATTTTATCACTTGGATTTGAACTAGTCAAGCCAGAGTTTAGAGCGTGATTAAAGATGAGTTATACAACCATTATTTGAAGTTCATCACAATTTCTGCATTACACCACTAATACTGTACTGCAGATCTGCTTTACGTCCATTATCTGAGTGGGCAAACTGAGTACAGAGTACAGAGTACAGTGAATGGGTGAATTAGGGCAGGTGCAGTTAATGAATTCTTGATTTTATCACTTGGATTTGAACAAGTCAAGCCAGAGTTTAGAGCCATTTGAAGTTCATCACAATTTCTGCATTACACCACTGATACTGCAGATCTGCTTGACAAAAGAACGCATAAACAGGAATGTCGTCTCCTGCTAAAGGTATCCTTGTGTCACTGCTTTCTTCAACCATCTTTTGTTTCTTTTGTTTTTCTGAGTGAACAAGATATTGATTGTGTGGAACTTGATGTTACCCAGGGTATCCACAGGGAAATTGTGCAGCACCGCCACATGTGGGGGCGCCGCCGATGCAGCAGCCGCCAGAGAAGGAGCAGTCAGGGTGCTGGGGATGGAAGTGCTGGTGCGTACTTTCTTTGCCTGCGAGTTGTTCTTCGTTATAGAAAAACATATATTTAGAAATTTTGAATCCGATTTATATTCTTCATTTTGTTTGGTTCGTTCTCATATCTGATATCTGGTGAGAAATTCGGAGATGAATTTATGAAAAAGAGTTAAGGTAGGGTTTTATAGGGGATTTGGGTTTTATAAGAAGAGGAGGTTCTAGAAGTTTGTATCTTTTAACTTTAATATTTAAAGGGTGAAAATGAAGTGGGATTAGAAAATGTAAGGGAATTTAGAAATATTTTTTTGTCATTTGTCAAATATTTATTTTTAGATATTTCTTAAACAAATATTTTAGTACGTGAAAATAACACTACCCATCTCCATAAAATGATATCATCCTATGATTGAAAAATAAAATAGAAAGGGGATTTCTTGTATTCTTATGTTGTGCTAAGGAGGTTTGGAAACGGCGATGCTTGCACTCTCCCCATGATGTCATTTAACAGGCTAAAGATTGATTCCAATGTACATCCTTGCAAAAATGTTTAAAAAAAAAAATAAAAAAAAAATGGAAGAATGTTATTGAGATTACCTATGTTCATATGTGGTCTGTTGTGGTTTTCATCAAAGTAAATAAATATTAACATTTGTGAAATTGTATAATTCCATAAGAAAATAAATATGGGTGATCATATAGAGATATTATAAAAGTGAGAATCAAACTCTCAGCTCCTATTTCAAAGATAATGTCCTCATCACCATGAGTCTCTCTCTCATTTTTGAAATGCAAATCATTTTTTTATAATAATAATAAAATATCTAAATCTTACCTTTACTTTCCTATTAGGATACACCTTGAACCCCTATAGATACAAGTGCTTTTCTATTAGGGTACACCTTGAACCACTATAGATACAAGTGCTTTTCTATTAGGGTACACCTTGAACCACTATAGATACAAGTGCTAGTTAATAATCTATTTGGTAGATTGTTTTAGTTTATGGGAGGGAGGGGAATTTTACGGGGAGTTTTGGGGAAGAAATCTAAGGGAAACAATTTGGGGCTTTTGGGAGGAATTGAGAATAGTTGATGGATTTCGATCTGGTGGTGGATGGCTATGGAAATAACATTGGTAATTTGTTAGTGGTAATTTGTTTGAAGAATGTGTGAGTAATTTTCAACTTTAGAATTACTTTTGCAAATAAAGGATGTTGTGGGATGTTTATCAAGTTGTTTTTGTCCATGTCTATCTAGGTGTAGCTAATAAAAAATATTGTTGCAATCTTAGGGGATTTAATACAAAGCATTTCCTACAATATTGGTAATTTCAGATTTAAATGATTGTTTAATTATTTTTTTCATGCTGTTATGTTATTATTGGTTTCTTTAACTGGTTCAAGCAATAGTGGGGCTGTTTTAGATTTTACGCTAAAAATTTAGGAACTTGGTTGCAAAAAAAAAAATATATATATATATATATATATCTTAAGAAACATTAAATGGTTCGCCATGCCTGTCACATATTTTTATATATGATCAACTCGCTTTCACAATCAAATCTTGTGCCTGATTTTTTTCTGCTTGTAAATCTTGTATTTTTTTTAGTAAGTTCCAAATTATTACGTATTTTTTTTCTTGATGTCTTATTTTGTAATAGACATATTGGTGACAGTTTTTTTTTACAGGTCTACAAATTTCTGGTTGTTTTTTTCAATCTTACAAATCTCCAATAAATCTCTATTTTTGTTCATCTAAGTTTGTAATCTTGAACACTTTTACATGTTTGTTTCTATTTTTTTACTCTTAAAAAAGAGAGTTCTAAAGTTTTTGATTAATTTAAATGTAATTGATTTTTTTCTATAATTTTTTAGATTTTATTTTGTTATTTCACATTTTTGAAAATATAATTTCCTATCTGCCTTGCATGCACAAAAGCATACCACTGCTAATATAATCACATTAAAGAAAATGGTTTGATTGATTAAGATGTCCATTGTCAAGTAGAAAATACTTAAATATTTGTAGAGGTGATATATTCTACCTTGTGGTCATATAGAGGGTTAATTATAATATTTTCTCCAGATTTAACTGTGTAGGATTTGATTGCATCCTACAGTTGAATATTTTTTTCTGTTTTTAGTTTTTGAAGTGGGGTTAGAAATTTCTCTCAGCAGCTTAAGAAACTTTCTTGTCAATCATTTGAAATTTTTACATATCTATCAAAAAAAATTTTAATAATTCAATAGTTATATATTCAGTCGAATTGAATATGAAAAAGTATGGTATTCATAAAATCACCAGCACTTAAATTTGAAGTTTAAACTGCACTAAAACTATCAACTTCTCTACAGTTTTGAAACTTGAAACTTTGAAAGTTTAAAATACATTACAAAATTCATCAAACTAATATTATTAACACTCTTAAAAAACTGAAGCACCTTTCACAAAACTGCAGCTTGTTTTTACAATATTTTAACTAATAAAAATAATATATTTCTGCGCTTCCGTGTTTTGTTTAAACCTCTTCTAATGGCTGCACTATAATTGGCTTACAAGGGTTTCAGTATAGGAGTATTATCAAGAGATCTTATGGTAAAATCTTAACATCTTGTTATAGTTTGTCAATTATTTTGTAAGGGTTTTAACGGTGAAACACTATTTTTTTTTGGATGGTTTTATGGTTAATTTTCTTTAGTGCTTTAGAATAGTTTGTAATGGTGTTTTCTTTTTTCCTGCAGTTTCCAAGCACTGTGTTGCGCCTGTCGGATTGCTACCTGTTGCTTTTGCTTTGACCCAAGTTCTCTATGTTGAGAATACTTGTGAGGGGTGCAAAATTCAAGTTCTTTGGTCAATGCATTTGCAGTCTGCTATCAATAGAACTAATATCTTGTTCTAACTACCAATCACACCATAGGGTGCCGAAGAACTTGTAGCCTGCATTTTTTATGATTTAGAAAATGTGGATAACAATTGGAAAATTATGATTTTGAGAAGTATGAAATCATTACACAGTAATAATATACATATATTTTTTTGCCATTTGAAATTGTCATAACCCAAATTTCGATTCTTTAAATATATAAAAAAAAATTCAAAGCTGTTGCGAAATTAAAGGAAAAATGACACCTCAACTTGCACCTCTCCCACTATTCGCTCCAAAAAATAGGAGAAGGTGAGTGGCAAATAAATATGGGAGTGATGAAAGTAAGGGGGACGTTGGCATAGTTTAGTAGGCAAAAACAGACGGTTACAGGGCCCGTTATGGAGTTTCGAAAAGAAACCTGAAATTACACGCGAGGATGGCATGTTTTATCCATGGTGGACAATGAATCCAAAGGGGTACTTTCAATGCATATATATGAATGGCAAGGACCATAATTCCAGCCCTTTTGCCATTTGTTTATGAGAGTGCAATCATAAAGAGGGGGTTTTTGCTTGTGCTGAGGGAGAGGAAGAACAGAGAGACTGGGAAGAGGAACACAATCAGTCTAGCGATAAAGAAGAAGGAACCAAGTGGAACTGAGACGAGCTGGTGCTGAGTGCTGAGAGTATAAATTAGCAACACCAGGTTCCAAAATGAACGCCTCTACTCTTTTCTTTCCTTTTCTTTCCTGAAAAGTTATGCAATTTTCTGTTAAGTGTTCTGGCTTGTCCATTCTTTTATTTTTTTATTTTGTGTAATCTTTAAAGATGTTGCCTGCGTAGTTGTATGTCATAGAAAATAACTTGATTAATGCAGAATATACTGCGGTGCTATTAAGCTAGGATCCAAATATTGGTTGCTGAAATGATTTATCTGTTGTGTGTCTACTCCCCGCGAACGGTTTCGTTGTTAGTGCTATGAAATAGGCGTAACAACTCATGGGAAAGGAACTTTACACTATTGAAGCACATCCTCCCCAATAAGATAGGCATGAGGTGTTAAATTATATTTTCTTTCCCCACTTGTGGAAATCGAAGACTTATTATGAGACCTGCATGACCAGTTTTAGTAAATACTTTTTTTTCTTCTTTATTCTTGATAGAAAGTCGTGGCTAAGGTAAATGAACTGTAGAACCGGTCAGCACCTTGAATATTACCTACACTGGCTTCACCCACGCCTTGCCATATAAGACAGGATTGTGATGAGATTTGGTAGGTATCCCCTATGTTCTCCTTACTCGTAGCAGCTTACACTGATCATCTAACTTTACCACACTAAGCGCTGAGCAGGGGACGCAATTTTTTTATATCGGTTCATCTCCTTAATGATACTCTACTCGACCATTGCCAATGTAGAACTCCACACTTACAAGAATGGTGCCACATACCGATCTTTTTCTTCTCATGGATTGGTTTCTACAATCACCTCCACATGGTCAGCCCTATGCATGACAGAGAATGACAGCCACGAACAAAAGTCGTGGAGGAGAATATTTCATTGTTGATAATCAAACTGACCACCTTAGAGTTGGAACATAGGAAGTGTGTCATTCTTGTCAGTTTCTCCTATATCCGGGACAAACTCTTATCTTTACTTAATGCATGAACGCAACCTCTAACTGTTGCTTATGATCGCTATAACTTTGCGCGTAGCTGTGTAGCAAGTTTGTTTATCTCAATTAATACATCATGGTTGCAGTATTTTTTTTATGTTGTTGCTACAAAACAGTTTGGTCATAGAACTTTAAATCTGTCTGTATGTCTTCAGAACGGGGCACTCTATGTATTTTTCCTCTGTTTTGTTTATTGGTTTATGGTAACTGAAACATTGTAGCAAATGAAATGTTTTGAAGATTGTTACAAATTCTGTATACTTAGAAGATAAGTCTGAGTGTCTGTGTTATCTTCAAGTCAAATGAAGGAACTATTATTCTCATGCTTTGAGAAAACCGCTTGTGTGTGTACTCTTGTAGCGTAATTTCTTTTCTTCCTTATAATGAAGTGTTGAACTGTTTACCGGGTAGAAAAGAAAAAGATTAGATTTGCAACCTGAACCTTATATCATTACATGAGATAACGAATAATGTCGTTAGAAAATGTATCTACATGTGCCATAGGTTTCAGTTATTTCATATGGAACAATTTGTATTATTTGACATTTAAGGGAAGTAACTTGTCACTAGAGTTTGTGTTAATTAAATTGATTAATGAATTAGATTGGCAGATAAGGCTTCATCTTAATTCTAGAGAGTATAGTGTTATTTGTTCGGGACAAATTTTAGTTTGGTAACTTTGGTTCGAATGGGTGGTATCATTTCATAATCCATTATAAAACAAGCTTCTTAGAATGGATAGTATAAGAAAGGTTTGAATGAAGGAACCAATGATATTTACAAATGTGGATTTTATCGCTTTTGCCTACTTGACTCTTTTGAGATGTTTTGATAGCTATGACTTGATAAAACAATCTTTCACTTGGAACTATCATGAACATGTATGGTATCATAAACGTATGCACTTTTGTTGCATAGTTAAAATTGTCTCAAGCTTATATAGACATTGTGTGATTGTGACGGTGTTGGTAAAAATTTGTATGATTGATGTAAATTGACGTTTGCCTACGTCGATGCATATGTGATGGTTGTATTGTAAGTTCCACAAAGCTAAGAAAAAATTTATACTATATTGCAAATGTGAGTGAGATAGAATTGGGGACCTTGACATGTTGATCAAGAAGAATTGATGCTTCTATCTTCTTATTGATGATATATGTACTTATGTACCATGAAATTGTAAGAATGATATTAGAATATGTTTATTTTTTTGCTGCACAATTCCATTACTCCTCTCAGTTTTGCTTGTTTATACTACCTCGAGCTGGGCTGGGTATCTTTCATGTTAGGAAAGATTTCGGGGAAGCATAACTGCTTCGTGGTAGGGTGGATATGCACTCCTACAATATTCTCGCCCTCATGTTTGTATGTAGCAGGTCTCTGGAGCTCCTATCAAGGTCATCATGTATAGTACGTTGGATCTTTGTATCGACCATTGGTCTATTGTATTTATATTGCACTCTTATGGCAGTCCATCGATGACTCTTGTAAAGCTCTCCTTCTTTGTGGGTTATGATCTTATGTTCGTTGCACTTCGACAGTTTGGTCGAAGTCTCTCTTTTGCATTTGTTAATTCAACAAGTTGGTCGAATTTTATTATGTTTTTAATGTATTATGACATGTGATGTATTGGGGTGTTTCGACAGTTGGTCTACACTCTTCTTTTTTATGGATTCTTGTGTCGCATAATCTGTTCAACAGTTTTTGGTCGAACCTTGTTTTTCTTTCTTTGAATTGAAGGAAAATCATTTGTTTTTGTCGACTTGTACATTCAACGTTTGACTTAGTTGACCGACCTCGCTTGTCTTGTAGATATTATTGATGTGGAATTTATGTCGAGGATGTTGTCGTTACAGAAATATACTAGCAATCCCAAGTTGTTTATTTGTAATTTGCTATCAGATTTTATAATAATAAGGCATGTTGTTACCCTGCTATAAAACTTGGCGGGGGGGAATAGGTGTGAAATGTGTTTTCTTGAAGTTTTAAGTCGAACCATCTCCCATATATATTTTTATCTGGGCTTGAATAAAATCAGAGTTGAGTAAGAGATTTTAAATTGTGAAATTATATCTCGTTATACTGCAAATGCAGTATAGAATTTTGTATACGGCAATTACAATCATTGTTGGTCATCAGTCAGTAGCAAAAGAAGTTTGTTATGCAAAGGAAAAAAGCATAATCAGTGACAGTGATGGTGCCAAAGTAATCACATATATTTTGATCTGTAAATCAGAAGACAT
This sequence comes from Thuja plicata, assembly GCA_018584345.1. NCBI lineage: Eukaryota > Viridiplantae > Streptophyta > Pinopsida > Cupressales > Cupressaceae > Thuja > Thuja plicata. The sequence goes on along the minus strand of MU225327.1, from coordinate 2,719,934 downwards.
GAATCAAATCAAACTTGGCTAAGAGACTTTAAAATGTGTAATTTTATCCCAGTAAACACAACAATTACAATAATTGTTTGTCATGAGTCAGTAGCAAAATAAGTTTCTTATGCAGAGGAAAGAAGAATAATCAGTTAGTAAATTTAAAATTTGAATAAAAAGAGTTAGTAAACCCTACAAATTTAGAGCTCTTTGCTGAAGGTGGAAAGAATTTTTAATTATTTTTCAAAATTTATCATGAATTTCAATTATTTTTTGTGCGTAGTCTTAATTTTTTTTATAATTGGAAATCAGAGAATAGATAACAAGGGCACAATGTCCATCGCTGCCAGTGGCACAGATATACCTTCATTCATTTACTAATTATTCACAAATTTCATGTGTGCTAGCTTATATAAGACTTATTAGTAGATGAGAATATGAAAATTTGAATTGAACAAACATTACCATTACAATATTTTTTTGTTGAGAAGGCTGTATAGACCTGATTCAAGAGGGAGTGGTACACTTGCGAGAGTAATCCCTATCAATTGACTAGGAATTCAAATAGAACAACTAATGGATGAGCTTAGAGGACAAGAAAAGTATTTTCCTTATTGCAGCTCACAAATGATGAGTTCAACTTGTCTTATAGTATAGACGAAGCTATGTGTTGAACCTAGGTGAGGTAGGATCTTTCATATCCAACCATATAGCTGGTTGCTCTTGGGTTATCTGCAAGGATATAATCAACCTACAATGAAACCATGAAAACATATAATTGCTTAGCAAGTGGGTAAACAAAGTTTAGTTAAGACCAAAGGCTAGAAAATGCATAACTTTTGAGTGCATTTGAGAAGGCAGGATATACAAAAAGATCAAATAAAAAAAGGATTTTTCTATGAGCAAATAGAAATCCAGTCAATGATATAGATTTAGTTTATATTTACCTGAGATTTGGCCATTGCTTGAAGCTCGGAGGGTTGCCTAGAACCCATGTGGCAGTGGAGGATTTTCGTAGCAGAAGTAAGGTAATCAGAATAAACTGAGAGGAGGAATGATGCATTTGTCACAAACTGAATATTGTTCCATTTCTGCACATACAGAAAGCCAACTGTAGTCGTGTGCACATTTTGGTTTTATTTCAGGTAATAGTTTGCTTTTTACTGGTAGCCTTGCAATAGAAAGGCAGTTTGCATTCTTTGACATTGCATATGGAATTGCAGAGCATCCAAATAATCACACCAAAAGAATTGCCATCATTGAGTAATTGTAAACAAAGCATAGATAAAAGTAAATTTTTTCATTGCTACCTTGGATGACAGAACTTGAACTCCCGCATACTTGATATCCCAACTGAATTTTTTGATTTCCCACCCAGTGCCACATAGTGTACCAGCATTGTTAATTAGGTATTCCATGTAAGATAGATCTCCACTAGCTTTTTTGAAGCCATGCAGCTGCCCAAAGAAGGCCATCCTGGAAGAGCTACAAATAGATGTTTAATTATCTAAAAGTTATGAAATGAATGCAACTATCATTATTTGCCTTCTCAGACAACAATTAGCTTGTTTGTTTCCTTGAAAGACCTGTTGCAGTGGAGAAGAAAGTAGATCCGTAGGAGTCCTTCATTTTGTATCAGTACTGCACGTACTAGAAGATGTTTGAAATGGAGAGGCCTATGCAAGCTACTCCATCCTGATTCCCCATGACCCTGTTTATGAAACATGACCCTGTTTTGATTTTCAAAATGTGACCCTATTTTGAAACATGACCCCATTCCAATTTTTCAATTTTACAACGTATAAAAAATAGAATAGTGTCATGTTTGTAGAACACGGTCACATTTAGGGAACACAACCACGTTTCATAAATTTTCAAATCATACCCTAGAAATTGCTTTGGATTTAGTTTTGGGAAAGGCTTGGTCAAATGAACCCTAGTCTTGAACCCTAGCCTTCATCTCAATTTGCAAACAAAATATGCACTTTGTCCAAGTATCAAAATGCATTTTTTTTGTAGAATATTTGACTAGATTAGACTTTTGATTACAAATATGTAATTTGTTTTTAAATTTGACTAATTTTTATATTTTTCAATTAATATCTACTAAAAAAGTGTGGAAACTGTTGTCATTATTTTTATAACCTTTTTATTTGGAGGTTTTTTTAATAAAAAATTGTATGACATCTTTAAGAATTTTTGTAAGGCAAACAATGAAAATGTCAAGATTTAGAAGCTCAATATATAGCACAAGAGAGACAAAATAAATGATCAGACTCAATATTGATCAATAATGAAATGGATACAAAATCAATTAAGTACAATGTAGATGTGCCTAAGTATATAGGCAATGCATGAGAACTAGGAGTGATGCAAGAGATAACCTATTAACCACACAAGGTGGAATCACATGTCCACCAAAGGTGGAGCATCCTTCATTGTACAATGAAGTATGTGCAAACATGTGCAACAGTGAGAGGATGATAATGTGATAAGAGCACTAAACATGGATCTCACACATGAGATAACAACTATCACCACCTAAAGTAGACGTTCTCCTACATGATCATGTGCTAAAATGAGATGCAAACTTCTAAGCGTCTCATATGAAAACTACAATGCAATGCATTATCCTAAGTAAACTTAAGTAAAGTGTAATTAGGAATATTTAATTACACCAACACCCCCCTTAAGTTCAACTTAGGGGAATACAGTTAAGCTCACAATGATATATGATAATGCAAGATGGGTCCCGACTACTAGGCCATGTTAGGTACCCATGTACAATATGCAAGTGCAAAAGATATGCAATGCAATCTCTCATAAAGCGGAGAAAGAGGGAAAGCCTCATGGGAAAAACCCTCTCCCATAAAGAGAGATGAATACATAAAATAACTCTCAAAAAAGTATGAGAAGGAAAAAACCCCATGTGAGGAAAAAGTCTCCCTCAAAAGAGAGAAGTAGTGGAAGAGAGACCAAGTAGCCCCCCATCAATCTATAATGTACACCAATGGTAGATGCTCCATGCTCGATGTAGAAACCGCTCCATGAGTGTAGAACAACGTTCCTCCCTTAGGAAGAAACAAAACCAAAGGTGCATGTATGAAGCCTCCCCAATCTATAGTAGGAAACCTCAAAGTATATGGAATCTCTTAAACCTGCTCAATTATCCCCATGTCAATACTGAAAGGTGCCTCCTCCAAATCATGCGTACTATGCCACACTGCTAAAAAAGGCAAATCAAGATCAACTGAGGATGAATGTAGAACATGCTCCAAAGACTCGAGTATCTCCTCTGAAGATAAAGTGACCTCCTCCAACTGTTGTGTCAAAGTATCCACAATCATGTCAACCTCGAAAGAAGGATCAAGTGGAGAATGAAGATGAGGGTCAACATGTTCCCTCACAAAAACTGAAGAAGGATCATCCTCATCAAAGAGAAGATGAATATCATCAATGATATCTCCCAAATCCTCAATGCAAGACTCCACAAATAAACCTGCAATAAATTTGTCAAGAAGTCATCCCATGAAGCTTTATCTAGAAGACAATGAATATCTTGTTGTACTGAATCACTAGAACCCATGGTTGTATGAATGCAAGCATCATTAGGAACAACAATAGAATTAGTCTCAATACGATGAGATGGAATAGATGACTCAAGAACTTTCTCATGTGTGAGAATACACAAGTTCAAGCGGCAATATCTCTCCTCAAAATCTGAATCATCACTATAAGTGTGATCATATGTTGAAGAATCACTTTCATCAAGAGGAACAAAATCTGCAAAGGAGTACAATTGATAAGAGTGATTCACCATCCCACTAGCAATAACCGCTCCACTCTCCAAGTCCTTGATAAAAACTGAATCAGGTGTGAATTCCACAGTCTTCTTTGTAGTACCATTTGTGATTTGATAGAGAGAAAGAAGGTTAATGGTCGGGTGTGGAAAACATAAAACATCATGGAAGTGTCCCTTCCCAACATCAATACTTCCTTTCCCAATCACATTCATGTAAGTGTGATTGCCGATCAAAATAGGTGGACCTTTGTAAGGTTCAAATGATGAAAACATGGACTATGAAGAATCCATATGATGAGAATCCCTTGAATCTAGAAGCCATCTCCCTGAATCATGACTTGAAGAAGCATATAAAGCTTGTCCTTTTTGTGTGACAAATGCATGAACCTTTCCTTTATATTTTTCTGAATTTCTTGAAGAAGAAGGTGAGGTAGACATCCTAGAAGGAAAATTGATCTTGTTCTTTACAAGAAGATGCTTCAATTCATCAATATCCTTCTTATAAAAAAAGTGTTCTTCATGGACCCATCCTTTTTGCAATATGCACAAAACCGCTTCTCCTTCTTTGAAGATCCCCCCTTAGGAGATGATATATAATTTCCTTGTTGTGTGGAGGTTGATTGTACTCTTTCTTGTTGATACATAGGCTTCCAATTCTTTTTTTTCTTTTGAGAACTTTGACTTTGATTTCCTTGATTCTCTTGATTAGCCACCAATGCCATAGACTTTGAAGACTTGAGAATCCTCATGCTTATCAAACTTGACTTCTCTACCATCAACATCTCAGTGAAGGCATCAAATGAAGGCATGCTGTATGAAGCACCTAAAGTCAACTTATGGGTATAGAAGCTAGAAACAAAAGTTGCATATTGTGATGGAAGCTTAGCCAACAAATTATAGATTAACTCGACATCTGTTTTTATCAATTCCACAATCCTTGATCCTTGCTCTTAGCTCATGTGCCTATGTGATGTAATATTAGATTGTATCAAAATTCTTGGGATCCAATTTCATGAGATCATTATCAAGCTTGTAGCCCATTTCTTCATCAACTTGATCGTACAAACTAGCAAACTTATCCCATGCTTCCTTGACTATTTTACATTGTTCAATATGGAAGATAAGGTCATCTATTACATACTTTCTCAAAGTTCCAAGGGTTGTATTATTGTTATTGACCCATTCTCATTGAGCATTAGGATCATCTTTAGGATCATTTGGTGCAACTATGGTTCTATTAAAATATTGAATTAAACCTTTTTCCATAATCTTACTCCATGCTTTAATTTTCCATGATACATAATTATGTGGAGTTAAAAGTGGAAATTTAGGAGAACCCCTGATGCAAAATGAAAAGAGAGAAAGAGACAAGAGATGCAAAATCACACAGGACACCCCCCAAATCACTCAATCAAAGAACCCCCTCCCAAATGATGCTTTTGGCACTTTATACTTAGTGCGTGTACAATTGCCACTTGCAAAACAAGGCAAAGTGGACTTCTGATTTCAATGATTACAACTTCAAAAATAAAGCTATAACAGACTCAAACAAAATAAGACACAAGATCACTCAAGGATTGAATCAATGACAAGTGCCACAATGGCCAAAATAGACCAAATACTTTAAGTACAATGTCCAATCACAATAGCTACAATTTGATAGAAAATATGCAAAGTAGACAAAAAATATGCACTTTCAGAAAAAAACACCTGAAAATGTGTTCGTATGAGCTTGAACGAAGCCTTTGAGGTTGCAAAAATCAGTATTGGATAAGTATAGTCATGAAAAACTACAAATTATGGAAAATTTATCCATAAAAATAAAAAAATACCTACACAGAGAAGAGCCCAAAATTCTACCCCAAATCAATAAATAATTCATCAAAAATGCCTATATATGACCAAGTTATGGGGTTGCAAAGTTTGTCTCCAAAATCAAAACTGCCAATGAGAGGGGTAAAAAAAAACTCCAAAATGCACTAATGTCAGAAACCCATGGGGTTAAATTTGACGGTTTTCAGGCCTTCAAAAAATGCCAACAACCCTTTACAGTGACACTCAAATAATCTTCAAATTTAATTAGGTCGTAGGTGTTTCCATTTTGGAAAGCCCCGATCTGCTTTGTATTATCAACGATTGGAAGTTGTGGAGAAACCAATGACTACCATTGGGAACTTGTTGGCCATCCATTCACATGAGAATCTAAATCGTTCATCGATTTTCACGTGCGCATCCTCTCAAATCAACCCTAAATGCATCAAAGGCGTAATTACGAAGAGCAAACATTTGACCTACCCAAACCCTAATGGGATGTGTAGCGGTTGTGAAAAGATAGAGGCAACGTTCAGGCCCATCCAAATAGTCGTGAATGGCATCAACATAAAGGACACCAAATACTCGTCCCTGGCTGAGATCTCAGAACAAGATTGGGATAAAGCCTTCGACATTAACTACTAAAAATACTTAAACAACTTTCAAGAAAATGCAATTGATGTTGTAAAGCAAAATTCTGCAACCTTTGTCAGCATCCTCCCTACCTAGGCCAAAATGGGAACTTTGGAATAGGTCATGGACTTCCATCAAAGCATAGTGCAAGGATTTTTTTACTAGCGATTATATTCGCCAAATGACGAATATGTCCCTTCAGGTGTAAAGAAATTGGCAAAAAAATGCTTAGCATACTAGTTGACCGGTTTGCCCAGATTTTATAAAAGACACGTATAGTGGTTGGGTTGTTCGTCACTATTTGCACGTAATTTCACTATGGTAGTCGGGTTGTTCGCCCATTTTTCTATTGTATATTTACTATTATTTGCCACAGATTAAGGAAGGGTGTATTTATCAAGGATCACCATTCGCCAAAGGCCCATTGTCCCAAGTGAAATTTTTATTTGCACTAGGACCCAATTCGCTATGCATCATAAATAATCGTGTCCCAAATTCCTGCCCTATTCGCCTAGTCAATTACTTGAAATTAAGCGGGGTTTGCCAAATATTAGTTGTTATCATATGCAATTGTTGGCCCCATCGCTGAAATTTGAAATAAGCATTTGTATATAAGGATAGTTTCAAGAGATTTAGTAGTACAAAAATTCAGTTGATTCTGACCTCATAATTACGACTGGTAGCGAACCGGAATGACTACAAGTCCGTAGTATCTTATTCAAGTAAAATTTTATTGCAACCTTAATTTGTTGGAGATGTCACGGTCAAATTCAAATAGGAAGAGGACTATTGAACATGGAGATGTCCAAGAGAGGCCAATGAAATGCAGAAAAATATCTTCATACTTTGGCGGGGGCAGACACAATGGTGTTTGTCAAAGTGAGGAAGATACATCATCAGAGGAACCTGTACAAATTCAAGGTTAAAGTAAATAACCAGTACCAGGATGAATCGATCGACTTTGGTGATGATGATGGTACAATTAACAGTAACACTAAAGAGAGAGGAAAATCAAAAGAAAAAACTGATCGTCAGTGGAAGATGTCAAGGATATTTAAATTTTATTGGGAGGCAAAGTATCCATTCATTGAACCCATGGACAATCCAATTGTCGGTGAGCCGCCAGTAGAATGCAAATGTACGATTTGTAGTTGGAAGTATAAAAAGGAAAAGCGGTTGCAGCTTAAACTAGACACCATAGAGAAACATGTTGGTAGTTCAAGGTTCTATTAATTCTATTTTTGCAAAAGAAAGTAAAGTAGAAGAACACGGAAAAGCTATTCAATTAAGTAATGTTTTCCATATTTTGAGCAGAGGGCGTCCGATGACAGACTATCTAGAAATGAGTGGTTTGTTACACTTTCTAAAAGTTCCTAACCATCCTATCACTCATTGGTCAATAAACAGTGGATGGGAATGGGCAAGTTGTTTTTCCCAGGTTGAAATAGAGGATGTACAGAGAAAAATGAAAGAGTCAACCTTTATTGCATTATCCTTAGACGAAGTTACGACAATAGATAATACGTCATGGGTATGCATGCATGTTTATACTATACAGAATAATGTTCACCAACCACATCTACTAACTCTTGCAAAATTGAGGGACAATGCGACATCAGAAACTTTATTTCAATTAGTAAAGAGCCATTTAATTGAATATGGAGCTATGGATGAATTGACAATAGCGAAGAAGTTGAAGTGTGTTGGAGCGGATGGAGCTTCAGTAATGCAAGGTCAAAGGAATGGTCTTTGCACAAAGATGTAGGCTTCTTATTCACCATATGTTGTTGGCATTCACTGTATGGTCAATAGGATGAATATTGCTTTCAGAGTTGTGAAGAAGTTTCCTTTAGTAAACAAGGTTGAAGATTTAGTAAGAGAGTTGTACTCATATTTTTGTCGAAGTCCCAAACATTTTAGGGAATTTCAACACTTTGTTGATGGAATTACCAATGGAAACAAGCTTCTAAAAGATGTTGATACCAGATGGATCTCTTTGGATGGACCAGCACATCGAGTTTTTTCCGAATATCAATCTTTGATTGGACTTATGTACGAAAATCATGACAATGCAAAAAATCAGAGATGTGGCAACCTGCTTCGGAGGTTAAGAAATATAGAGACACTTTTGACTTTAGCATCTCTTCTTCCCATGCTAGAAGAAATGACGTTCATTATGAAAACAGCTCAGAAAAGAGCCATGTATTGCAGAATATGCTCATTTGCGTAAAATGTCATACCAAGCCCTCGATAATCTTTATCGAAATGACCCAAATTTATCCGATGAAAAATTTCATCACTCGAGGAAACTAACAAATTTGGACAATCTTGATAATTATTTAAAGATCATTGAAAATGGAGATTTATGTGTTTGTGTAACGGGATTTCAGATACCAATGTACTACAGTGCCCCAAACAAGTGAGCTACAAGAGTTACAAGGGAAGATTTTACCAAGATCGTCAAGTCTATGGCAGCTAATGCAAGGGACATAGCCTATAAAGTTTCCTCTATAATAAGATCCTGATTCCCACATGAAAAACTACTTGAGGCCATGGAAATTATGTTTCCTCAACATTGGCTCTTAAACTCTAAGAAAGATTATCATAATAGGATGTTAACTTTGATAGAGGAATTTTGCAAATCTGTAGAATTCAATGGAGTGACTATCAATGGAATTTTAGATGAAGGTCTTCTTAGACAGAAATCAGGCACTTTTGCAAGGACTATGAAGCATCAATATCAATTAATGCATAACCCACATGAAGAGGGCTTGACAACAAGGCTTTGGACAAAACTAAACCAGAGCACAATGTTGCGTGATGAAATTTCAGAGTTCTTCAAGCTTGCTGATCTATGTCAAACCATGATATTGGGTTCAATGGAGGATAAGATATTTTTCAGTTCTTTGGGCTTCCTAAAATGAAAGCTAAGAAACAAACTAGACAAGAATTTGGAAACATGCTTGAGGGTCTACACATCTAGGTATGATGTCAATACTTTTCCTTATCAAAAAACAATGGAAATCTGGAAGAAAAGATGCAAAAGAAGAGGGTTGGGAAACACCACTAACCAATCTCCGACTCCAAGTGGGACAACTACAGGTGGCAATGAGAGTGGGATTCATAGAAGCGGAGGTCAGAGTGAAGAAGACACAAATTAAAATGAAGAGAACAATGAAGGAACTGGAATACCAGAATTAGATGATGATGACGACGCAAACATGAATTGGCAAATTTGGGAAATTTTTACTAAATTAGCAGTAGCAATCAATAGGTATTTTTTGAACTTATTAACTACTATATCCTATCATTCAATGTTCAATTTAGAAAAGAAAGAATGTATTATGTTTCATCATTAAAATTTGAGAACAAAGAGTATCATTACTGTAGTTTGTATCGTATCATCAATGATCATTCATATTTGAATTTGAAATTCCTCAATGAAATTTTGTATTCCAATAGAATATAATAGAGTAAATCAACTAAGAATAACTGAATAAAATAGAGTAACTCAACGTACATTAAATTGGAAAACATCAAAATTAGATAGAGAATAAATTGTTTTGTATTCATTTGCAATACATTACAATTTACAGAAGTTCAAAATTCAGAGAAATCTTTGTAGGTCAGTCCAAACATCCTCTGGTGGTAGAACAATTTGGTTTATAGTATAGTCATATGTGGAAGTGTGACTTGACAACACTGTTGCTTCTAAAACTCCATTCAAATTTCTCATTGGTTTGATGAAATCCATGAATGTATCAGGAGATATGTCTGTAGGAAGAAAGCGTAAATCAGTATTTATTTTTTCCTGCAACTTTTTTTGTAAGTTTCTCTTCCAATGAACTTATTTGCGTCAAATCCCTTAGGCAAACCAAGACTTTCCACTTTCTCTTTGCTTTGTTCCATCTTTTTGATCTTCTTCTTAGCTTTGTCATCCAATTCTTGTGCTTCCCATAGCTTCTCACATTTTTGAATGATACTTGATACCTTTACTGAGGCATCAAGGCAGGTGCTTATTCCCTTGTTTGATAGATAACTATCACTCTTACTATAGAGTTGTTGCATAATATATTTTGCTTTCTTTTCTTCCTTGAAAACATCCATGTTCTATTCAATGTTCTTATGGAGCTTCAAATAACATACTCTCATACTTTGAAGCATTTCAAACCACTCACACAAGCTAAGAGACATCCCCAATATTTGGCCCCAAATGTGTTCTTTAGTAATCTTCACTAAATCATTACTAGTATTTGTTAAAGTTTGAATTGTATTATTGGCCTTCTTTAGTTCTTCTGCCATTTTTTCATAATTATTTATCTCTTCCACTTCTTTGTGTTCCCAATGATTGGATTTATACGCCTGAGAGTCCAATTGCTTTTGCAATTCCCGGTTGGAGGTAGCATTATTCTTCGCGGTTTTAAATAACTTTTGTGAAGTGACTCTTTCTTTGTCTAGTTTTTTACTAATTTCTGCCAATTTTCCCCTCAGTGCCTTCAGCTCTGCCCGCTCCTATTCCTTCACTACTGCCTCGCATGTTCCTGCTCTGTATTTGCTGATGTAGAGGTTGATTTTTTAATCATTTTCTGTAATTCTTTCAAACTGTTCTCTGAAGCTTTCCTCTTTGCTTTTTTATTGGTAATGTATGCCTGTAACTTTTCAATATTTTTATCGAGCTTACTTTTCTCTCTTTCCAGCTTTAGTAGTGCACTGTAGACCACTTGGTTTGTAGACTTTGACACAATTATTTTGTCCACATTTTTAACTATGGAAAAATCCATTTGGAGAGTGCTAACTTGAAATTTAGACGGATCTATCTGACTCTCTGGTGGGTTCCCATCTTCTTTTGGTGGAATAACAACCATGAACTCCATCATGTCTCTGTTTGGGTCATATGTTGGAAAAACCCTGTTGGATGCAGGTTGTTCCTCTACAACTGCAGTAAGGGCACCATTCTACAATGTCTTCTTTATTTCCTTATTCTTGGTTGTTGTTTCTGCAAATTTATTATAGAAATCTTTGAAAGAAAAATCTGGTGTTGCGGAAGGATTTGAATGTTTGAAAGGTGAACCAGATCTTGCAATGCATGTTGATCTAACTAATGTTTTTTGAGGATTTAAAATTTTAGAGGGTTTTGCTGAACTTGAAAGTGCAAAGAGTTCTTTAGGATCGAGTCTCAATGTTGTGGAAACCTTTTTCTTATTAACACTATCTTCTTCTATGGGATTCTGTGTAGATTCTACAGGCCTCTTTAGAGAGGGAACTTGTTGTATAAGTTGCCCAGTCCCACTGGCACCAGTGCTGCTACCAGAACCAGTAGCAGTAGATTCCCCAATCCCACCCATGGAAATGGATTTTCTTGTGGGCATAGTGGTTCTTGATGAATCTAATGGGTCCACTCCAAATCCAACCCCAAGGCCTGCACCATGATCAATTTTTTTCTGTTAAAATTGGAATCCAAACGCCTTCTCCCGTGGGACCCAAACCACCACCTTTATAACCCATTTTTTCCACAATGATTTCCCCTTTGCTATATACTTGTTTCCGATAGTCGTTGGCTCAACTATGACTCAGAGTAAATGCAATTGTTGGGTTATCATCCACACTATCTTATGCCATGGTAGGATGCTCCAAATTCCACAATTTGCTAAAATCTATATCCTCGTCTATTTCATCCAGATTTGTACTGGTCTTTGGTTCACCAAGATCCTTTCTCATACTCCAAAAATCATTCAATTTTGTTGGAGTCCATTTTCTATCATTACATTCTTCTGCTATTTTCTTTGGTATTTTTTTGTTTGATGGATGAGCAGCTTTTTCGTAGAAATTGTAGGACATTCTAGGTTGTACAATGCCCTAGTTTATTGATGTCATAATTTGTGATGACAATTGTTTGACTGAAATTTTTTCCTCAACCAAAACTTTCTCCATCTCTTTTGTAACGTCATCCTAGCTATCCTTGTTTTTCAACTTCTCTAGCAATGGTTTACTTTCATGCTAAAATAAGTTTGCAGAGTTCTTATTAGCAACAAGCATTGTTTGAATGATGTTGAGTGGATCATACTTCCAGCACTACTCTAAAACAAATTGAAAAAATTCTAAAATTTTTTTTGCCACTTTGAATGCCTTTCTCTCAAATGTTAACCCTCCAATTGAGAAAGGTAAGGAAGGGAATATGCTCTTCTTCGATTGGCCAGTGAAGAGTCTATATGTGCTCTCTATTTATAGTAAATATTCTACTATAAACACCCTGTCTGTCACATGCATTGGAAGTTTGTGGGGTTGTAGTTATGATCCATAAAACCTTAGCACAGTGTATTCATCAATTAAGTACCAGTCAGCCAATTGAATTGTGCTTCCAAGTTGGATGCAATCCCTACATGAAGCAGACAATCTGGGCATTGAAGTGCTTGTTATTTTTTTGTACAATGGTGCCAAAAAGAAGTCTACAAAATTACTCTAATTCCTTCTGTTATCATACATCCTTATCTAAGGTGTCCAGTTAAATATTGGAGTACCTGTCGGTCCTGTCACCCTCTAAATTTCAAGCTTGTTGTCATTTCTCATTAATATTACAGCATGCTTGGCTAGCAGAAGATAGCACAAGTAGGTTGTGAACCTAAATGTCTAAGAATTGCTTCTTTTAATCCAACGCTAATTGTTCTTGCATCGATTGAACCACGTGTCCAAAAAAATTATATCTTACTGGTTCATTGACACAATGGATATCCCAAATCAATTGAAGAATGATGGCACCCACTTCCCTATTATTTTCCAGTCCGAGGCAAGATGCTAGTGAGGATATAGTATCCTGAACCCATGGCACAAAAATGTTAAAATCATAAGGAGGCTTATGGTTCTCACCCAATGAAGCCTTTGCCTCTGCAACTATTATACCCTTTATAAATGAATCTTTTGCATTTGGCACGACTGCCTCATAACCCTAGGTCTAGCAAATTGAGAAATTCTTCCTGGGTTATTGATAAAATTTCTTCCTGGTTATTTTTATTCACAATTGCTTTTCTTTCTTCATCATAATTTTCTGCACAAATCAAGACAATTGGGCAAGGGAAAACGAGTAATAACATGCAACCCAAAGCTACATCCCACGAAACAACTATATTCATTTTTGCACCTATCTTTGGATTAAATTTTATAAATTCAGACCTCTTTGGCCCAGTTGCCTTACTACACAATGTATGTTTAATTGATATAACTCTCCTTTGACCATCGATAGCAGGATCATAAACATCGTGATACTCATCAGTGAAACTAGGGATTTCTACTAGTTTTCTGCAGTCTATTAAATTTTTCCCATCTGCTTGCCCTTGGCATTGAGTTTCTCTTTACCCATTGTTCTTCAGAAGAATGAAAAAACACAGAATCACAAATATTTACTAACAAAATCACAGGTAATAACTAACTAATTAAGAAAACCCCAATTTAAGAAAACCATAATCGTACATGCAAGAATTAAAATTTCAAAATCCAGTTAAACAAAATTTTTGACATTACAAAACCGGGATGCATCAGGCTAGATGTATTACCCGAAATTATATTTTGAAATCTGGATAGATAAAAGTTAGAATGGCTAAGGCTCTCACAAATTACAGTCTTAAAATCTTCGACGACGGTTTACCAGTTCTTTTTTAGCCTTGCTCCTACGAGTCGATAGGTTTTTACAAAGGAAATGTTAAAAACCTTTCGTTAAATTTAACAAATTAAATGAAAATTACACGCATCACGTGTCACGTTTCCAGAGTGAGTTTTCAGAAAAGGTCTTTGAAACCCATAGTACTTCCAAAATACAACTTCAACCGTTCATCTCTCGTAATCCAACGATTGTTACAATTTTAAAATATTAATAATTTAATACACACTAATGAATATAATCATTAACTATATTCACTTAGAATTCATGCATTCAAGAATACCTTATCCATGAAATTTGAACCGGTCACCATTAAATGATAAAGTTTGGAAACATTTAATTATTACATGAAACAAAAGGGCAACACAAATTTTTTATATTATATTAGGCAAAATTTCATTACAAATTTACAATTCAACGACGCTCGTAGGCCATATCAATTAACGATTATTATAATCAAAACAAAAAAGAAAAGCACTTCAAATTTCTTAAAATATTTTCATATTTTTTTTAGACATACGTGATTACAATTTACATCATTGCAAAAACCATGGTAAGCTACTAGGTAGACATGGTAGAGACTAGGTAGACTCAGAGACAGGGACAGAGGGAGACATAGTCAGGGACTATCCAGCTGAGGCTCCCTTCCTTATGTCTGGAATTTTGAAGACAGGATAATCTCAGAGAATTCTTCTAGCCATCGATAGTCCTCAGTTTCCTCCAGTAGGTGCCACTTCCAGAGGAAATCCCTCCCAATCTGTGCTCACTTCTGATGATGCATGAGCTTCTCAACATCAAGGTTCAGTAGAAATGGTTGCCTGGGCACATTTTCTCCTGGTTGTAGAATCCTAGGAAAATCATTTGCCCAAGGAATTCCAAACCCAATTTCTGCAAACACGACAACATTCACATCGTCGCCGAGGTACTCTTCTCTGAAAACTTTCCTCAGAAGCATGAGAATATCCACCTTTTCCCCCCATGTCCAACAGAGATTCCAAGAACCGAAAAGAAATGTCGGTGTTAACTCTATACCTATTTTCACTCTCCAAAAATTCACGTCCCAGCACCATCCTTATAGCCTCCTTGGTGAAGGCTCCCAACTCCGTAGCAACAAATGCCAGGATTGGGTCTGTGACCAAGCCCAAATAGGCCTTCCGATCCTCCAAGGTAGTGCATCTTAAACGAATTGGAGCGTCCATTGAAAATCAACTTATATTAGTGTGTGTATAAATGTTGTCACACTTCTATGAATCATTCCATTTAAGGTTGCTCAATAATGAGGCCTCAAATATCGATCCATAGCTCTCTAGTCATGGATGTGTAAAAATGTAAAATGAAGGCTCTCAGATTGACCTAGTTGTGTCTATTGCAAATACATCATGAAACGAGAGATTCAAATGCATGAAATTGAAATCTAATCTAAATGATAACAATGCATATTAATCTATGAAAGGAAG
Source organism: Thuja plicata (assembly GCA_018584345.1). Lineage (NCBI taxonomy): Eukaryota > Viridiplantae > Streptophyta > Pinopsida > Cupressales > Cupressaceae > Thuja > Thuja plicata. Next base: position 2,704,597 of record MU225327.1, on the reverse strand, counting down.
TACAAATGCAAATCTAATCTATGGAAATAAACATGAATCTAATCTACA
>MU225327.1:2683435-2694211 GCA_018584345.1 Thuja plicata | reverse complement strand
TTTATCATTTAATTTATTTCCTTTTTCAACAAATAAAGTGCTTTAAGTGGGGATTTTTATTTATTTAATTAAAAGAGGGGTTTTTCTTTCAACTAAATAAATTAGAAGAATTTTATTTAATTAAATCGGGAAGAATTGAATTTAATTAAATAAGAGGAATTTAATTAAAAGGGAGATTAAATCTTTTAATTAAATAAGAGGAATTTTATTTAATTAAAAGAGAGATTAAATCTTTTAATTAGATAAAAATGATCAAACCTTAGGAAATNTTGAAATAATTGAATAATTGAATTAATTACAATTTGATCAAGGAAATTGATTTGAATTGAAAATGTTTCAAAGCATTGATTCAGAAATTTGATAAATTGATAAAATAATAAGTGGGGCCCATAGTCTAGGCGACCATTTTAGGGTGCATACAATTAGTATATTAATTTTTGACAAAAATCAAAGAGAACCTAGCACTCGCAGACTATTTTTAAAAATCTGCTTTCACAATCATAAATTAATGAGCATAGATCATCTATTTATAAGCCCTAATTGAAATTCTTTCTCTGCCCTAAAGATCTAATTAATTCGTAAGCTAAATGGAAACTATCCTTCAAAAATCTCCAAATATTTCATATTTAATGCAATAGTGGGTGAAATTGGAAACAACACTTATGATAAGATATTTGCTATCTTGGGAATAACGAAGGCCGAAAAGATCGCGTCACGCGGGTCGACATAACAATTCTTTATTATAAAAAAACTTGAAACCTGTGCCCACTCTGCAGAAACAATAAGAAAATTATGTTAGCTTCCAAATGGCGGCATGAAATGAAGCTTTACCATTGATGTCAGATCATCGAGCGGTCAGAAAAGAATGTCCTTAGATGACATGCTGTTTTCATTTAAGCGTTATCTTTAAGGCATTATTCTATCAAGCTAATGAATAGATAATGATGTCACACATATATGTCATTGAAAATTGAAAGGCTCCATCTAAGAAGCCATTAATTGACATTACTTTAATTGATGTTATCTACTCATCGCCATTAATTAATATTTCTTTCTAATATTATCGAAGATTGCCAAAATAATTATGCTTTTTTGGTGCTAGAAAATGAGGTCACAGACTGACACATACGTTGGATTACAACATATCAACGACCAAAGGTGAATTTCGGGCCTATTGTTGGTCTTCATAATCTTTACGACAAACTCTTGGCAGAATCATGACATGTGGTATGATTGATCGTGGGCTTATTGGTACGATCAATCATACTAGGTGTCATGATTGCACTAAGAGTTTGTCGTAAAGATTATGAAGACGACCAATAGGCCTGAAATTCACCTTTGGTCATTGATATATTGTAATCCAACGGACGTGTGAGTCTGCGATGTCATAGTGATGGGATCCGATGCAACTTCAACATCAAATTAGAACCATTGGATTAAGAGAGATGAACGGTGGAAGGTGCATTTCGAATGGAATGTGGTGACATAACTCCTTTACTAAAAACTCTCTCCAGAATCATCACACATGTCATTCTTTGAGAATGAAAACTTAGGAGAATGAAAATTTAATAATTATTTCCAATTATTAAATCGCCATACCAACTATACAACTATTGTATTAAATCGCCAAGTTTATATGTATTTTTGAAAAACATTCACCATGAGAAATAAACTAATTATAATTTTTGGAAAATAATTTTGCCAATTAAATTAATAATTTTCAGTATAAGGAAGTCTGATTCACCAATTAAATTAACAATTTTCCTATTAAAATTTTTTCCTATTAAATTAATAATTCGCATATGTTTGTTGCCGCTATGAAATCGTCCGCTATCGCTACTGCTATTGTCTCCCGCTTGGCGGGTTCAAAATCAGAATTTTCTTGCCCATCAGTTTCGTCTAGGCTTGGTGCATCTTTGCCAAATTGTGGGGTTTCAGTTCATCCGGGGGTGTTGTCGATGCCCTCTGCTGCGCAGGGGAAAAGAGGGTCTACTAAATTTGCTTCTTATGCAGATGTCACTGCATTTGAAGCAAACATTAACAGTGCTCTGCCCTCAGTTCCGGGGAGTGGAAGCCACCTCCATACCCATGTTGTTAAGACAGTCCCGGTAAGCACTCCTATTAATCTTAAAACTAAATCCTGATATGACTCATAAGATTGTTAAAAATATTGAGGATTTTACGTCTAATATTGATATCTTTCAATTTAGGGGTTTTTGGACCTCTTTATCGAACTTGCATGCTTGGATAAGTAAACATTGGGAACCTATCTTATCAGATACCATTCAGATATACCCTGTGGCAAAGAGTTTTTTTTATTGTTAAGTTTGAAAATGCTGAAGATAGGAAAACTATTTTGTGTGATAGTTGTTTCTCTTGGGAGGAGCATTTTCCTTTGATGGCCAAACCATGGCATCAAGATTTTGATCCTCTTATTGAGACCTTTAATAAAATACCCTTATGGGTGAGGCTTCTGAATCTTCCCCTCCATCTGTGGCTAGATTCTGTCTTGAAAGCGGTAGGGGAGGCTATTGGGGTTTCCAGATGGTTGACCTGGTTACCTCTGACATTTTTCATCTGACCTATGCTCGTATCTTAGTGGAGGTTGATATCTCTAAGGGACTCCCTGAGAAGATTGCTATGATTTCCACTATGGGCACTTGGATAAAAAATCTAGATTATGAGGGAATCCCATTCAGATGCAGGAAATGCCACATGACTGGTCATCTTGTTGCTCGGTGTTTATCCGATAAGGTCAAATTGAATAAATCACCTTCTTGGTGGTTGGGGGCTATTGATCACCATTATATGGTTCATAGATCTTCAGAAGAGGGTTTGGCTGCATGTTCTTCTCAGGATGATCTTGATAAGGACGATGCTATTGATGTTGTTTTAGAGAGTATTACTGGTGGTGTTGTCCTTTCGAATGTTGTTGCTGCTCCTGACCGGACAAATGATGTTGTCTCTGGTTCTGCTATTTTGCCTGCTGGTGCTATGGTTTCTACTGTCCCTGTTTCTCCAACAAGTGATTTGGGGTCTGGTGGTGTTGCTGTCCCTTTCTCATCTATGGATGGTGGTGTGGCCAGCCTTATTTCTTAGTTGTATGCTGGTAATGCTTTGGCGAGGCAGAATGATGATCTGAAGGTGGAGGAGGGATGGACAATAGTTAAAGGAAAGAAACTTAAGTCATCCATGCCTTCTTTTGATATAAACTTACAATCTCAAAAGGGTGGGAAAAAATGTAAATCTTGATTGCCCTTTGTTGGCCTGCTAGTCTAGTCTTTGATCCTCTTTGTGGGGACTTTTTGTTTGTTCCCTTTGTCTTGTCTGGTGGGGCTCCACAGCTTTTGTTTTTCCCTTCAATGCTCTATCTCTCTCTGTTTCTTACTGTACAAGGTTTCGGGTCCTTTCAAAACCTATTTTTACTTAATTAAAACATTTTTTGTCACCATATTTTATTAAAAATGGTATACCTTATTAAACAATTTGCCACCAAATATCCATAATTTGAAACACAATTCACCATAAATATTAAAAAATTTCCCTCCAAAAAACATGTGATTCGCCACGATTTTATACTTTTCAGGAGGGAGGGTTTATTAAAGTTATTCCTGGAGTATAGTTGGAAATGCACTGGTAGATACACATGCAAATAATGGTAACAGTGTGATCGAGACAAAAAATTCTAACAACATCGTCACAGTTATCATAGAAATGTCATGCCCGACCATCAAAAGTGCCATAATGTTATCCTTAACATCACCTTCCACCGTTGTACTCCCACGTTCGTTACTGTTACAAAGTAAAAAGGACATAAGATCCTGGTCTAATGAAGTTGAACCACTTTCTAGATCCTTCCTTCTCTTCTCAATCAAAGTCTAAAGATTCTGGTGGATGTGTTGGATGCCAATGATGGCTTTCCGGTAGAGTCCCCAACAAATCAATCGAAACCTTCATCATTCCGGTGAGCAAGTCTGTCACGACCGGTTTTGCGACCTCCTTATTATGCGGATCGTTAAGTCGATTTATGCCGACTTGATGAATCGACATGCCTTGGTAATTATGGAAATTGGTAATTGTTTAATTAAATGAGATGGAATTTGGCAATGTGTTGCAAATTTAAAATGATTAGTTAAATTTGGAGATATATTTATCATGTGAATTACTGATGTTAGTTTTCTTGTCGAGTGTTTGAGTGGTTGCAGGTCGGAGAACAGGGGTTTGGTCGAGGAGAGAGATCTAGCTCCCCGCCTAGTGTCAGATTCGGATGCAGTAGTGCCACGCACACACCACTATATGATTATTTATTCGTTTGCTATGAGTGCTCTGTGATTGATAAATATATATATTTGCAAATAATTGTTTTGTTGTTTTTTTATATTTTCTAAATGGAAAATGAGATTATGATTAAGCTAGTTTTATAAATGTTGGGAATTTTATAAATGTTGGAATTAGAATTAACCAAAATTATGATTACGGAAGTGTACTTTAAATTTTAATCTTTTCCTTTTACATTCGTCTTCGGAAGTAAATCAAGAAACAAGTTAATCAAGAAACGGTTATTTTACCCCAACAATATTATGCTGAGAAAACTCTTCTTGAGGACATTCTAGCGGGGACACTCACGCGAGATAAGGGAGCATATTACCAGATCTTAAAAGAAAAGTGAATAGGGGAAAACGGGAGAAAGGAGGTGAAAGAATGGGACTCAGAACTACAGTTGGAAAGTGAAAGGAGGAGGGTTGTTTATGTGTGGGGGCAGGCAAAAAAGACTCCCATCTACACTAGAAGTGAACTCCAGGTTCCTCCTTTAATTTTATATACATATTCTTGTCTTTTGTTAAATCACTGAGTAAGCTTTCATGAGAATGGTGGTTATATATTTTCTTGTCTTTTGCTGAATAGCTACGTAAGTTTTGAGTTTGATTGTCAAATCCACGCATGCTATGATGAATGGGTAGTATAGCTCAGTTTAAAGATTCTTTTTTTTTCATCGCAGAAGTAATATCAACCATGTTTCATTGCCCAACCTGTTATGGACTGCACATTTTCTTTATCTTTAAACACTTTAGTTCCTCCTTATTTATTGCAGCAAATAGAGCATGGTTTAGTGTTGTTGTAGTCTCTTAGGAAGTTGAGTTGTTGTGGGAAAGACCGTTGGAATGCAGCATTCTCTTCCTCACAGAACGCGTGGCCTAACTCCAGTCTTCTTTCCTTTATACTTGCATATGCACAAGCTATCCATACTTAGCTTGGCATGCTAAGCAGCCGATAGGTGGTGTAAACGTTGTTAAAACTCTTCTGCTTGGTATTGAATGACATTAGCATGAGGTTGGGGAGTTTCCAGTATTGTCTATGGGTGTTTTTTTTTTTCATTACATTAGTTAGATCATTTTTCCTTCAAACACAATTGGAAGCCGCTCGAGTAAACTGAAAATGTGCCCTGCATCTTCGTGCACACCCTGCGCAATAGACCAGAGCTGCTTAGTTTATTTTCTATCTTTCCCAGCGTTCCGCTTTGTTCATTGTGGTATTTATTGGGGTGACGTTAGTGTTTGGTTTTTAGTTCCTAACCATGTCCCACGCAGTTAGTATTATATTTTCTCTCTTCGCTTGTAGTTTGTGTTTTATTTGTAAGCTAGTGCTCTTTTAATGTGGGGTGAAGGAATTGGGGTCAGCTGGTGCTGCTGAGACCAAGTTTTTTTTTTTTTTTACTGTCATAATTCTATGCAAGATCTCATCGCACTGAAACAGTTGGGTTACAGTTTAACATGGTTGATCAACTCATGGGGCAGAATAGATATGTGAAAGGAAATTATATAGGCAAATAAATGGTCTATAAGATCTAATTTATAATTTGTGAAAATCAGTGTCTCTGCTTTCATTTTTTAGTATACGAAAATAGAACAATCTGGTAGAAACCTTACAGCAGTGGAATCGTTTAATAGTAACGAATGAATAATGAACACCTTGCTAATTGCTGAATTTATTGGATTATGTTGCTGTGGTGCTATTATTTTCCTGTTTCATTTTTTTTTCCTTGTTTCTTGTGAAATCTGGAATGTATCAATTGATGGAAGATGTACCGAATGTAGATTACAAGGGAGGGTAATGTTCTTACCTGCTAGTTCAAACCTGGATAAAAATTACTTTGGCCAAAGTAGAAAATTGCATAAGTTCTTATTGATTATGCTTGGTTAACTTCACCCCTTGCTACATCTGTTGTATAGAACCTACTGTAGGCATATGTGCTTGTAGGTTAAGTTACATGGCTGCACTAAGACCATCCAAATCTTCTAGTGGCGAGAAGCTAGGCCTCTCGTGCAGGGATAGGGCGTTCTTCGTGTCAGGAAGAACCCTGGGGAAGCTCATCACTTCCGGAGCTGACCACTCCATGGTTGGGCGGTAAAAGCGCGTGGACCCCACCTCTGTTCTCAAGGAAGCGTAAGGGACTCAGTCCGAGGCTCAGGAGACAGAACCCGATGAGTTGATATTTCCAGTGATAATTTCTTCTCTTCTTTCTCTATTTTCATGTTGTACCTTATCTAGTGATCGACAAGCTAGTTGACACTTCTGGATGTAATAACTTTGTTGTATCAATGTAATTTGTAATTTGTTTCCTTGATCCGACATGTTGGTTGACATGAAATTGTATGTATTTTGTTAAAGACTCATTGTACTTCGACAAGATGGTCGTTTGTATGAACTTCATTGGTGTAAATTTTGGATTTAATTGACTGTGATGTCGACTTGGTCTTTCGACTTTTTCAACTTTTGACTTATTATGTTAAAAGCTTATATTGCATACTTAGTTGAAATTTTAGTCTTAACATATGGTATCAGAGCGGAGTTTCTACTCTGCGGCCTTATGGGTCTTATGTTAATGCTATGCATTGTGCGACGATGTAGGATTTTGATTCGTCATCATGATGACTAGAAATGCTAGTAAGGGAGGATCTAGTAATGATGCTGGGGAATCCAGTGAACGCCTTGACCAGATACTTGCCTTGTTAACTCAGCAAGGAACACTTTTGCAGTAGCAAAAGGAGATAATGGATCACCTGGAGAGTAGTATTAAGGGAAAGGGTCCTCTAGATTCTAGTGAGGAAGTAAGACAGAAACATGAGGAGGATTTGAGGGCAGTAGCCCAAAGGAAACAGGAAGAGGATAGGAGAATAGAAGTGCAGCGTAAAGCTGAGGCTGATACAGCAGCCACTAATCAGAACGCGACTAGAGAGCAGATCTCAGCAGAGCTGAGCAAGGACCTCAAAAAGGTAACTCCTCCCACTTTCAATGGGAAAGCCTTACGAGATGAGGCTGAGGCTTGGATTTCAACTAAGTATGTCATATATAAGCTTCTAGACAATCTCTGAACACACTATTCATCAGGTTCATGAAAGCTGCTGGGGCATTTGTCAGCCCAAAAGGCAAAACTACAAACTCGTAGTGCCCATATCTTGTTCTAAAAGCTGTTTTATGAATGTCCTCATCTTTGATTCTGAGTTGATGGTACCCAGATCGTAGATCAATCTTTGAGAACATCGTTGCTCCTTTCATCTGATCGAATAGTTCATCTATTCGAGGCAGAGGGTATCTATTCTTGATGGTTACTTTGTTTAACATCCTGTAATCAATGCATAAACCCAAAGTACCATCCTTCTTTTTAACAAAAGTCACTGCTGCACCCCGAGGAGAAATGCTAGGACGTATAAATCCTTTATCTAAGAGATCCTGAATCTGAATCTTTATTTCATACATCTCTGTAGTATTCATTCTATAAGGAGCTTTAGACTGTGGTTCAGTCCCGGGCTTTAGATCAATAGAGAAATCAAACTCCCTTTTTGGTGGAAGTTCTGGCAAGTCTTCTGGAAACACATCTCTAAATTCTTGAAGGATTGGATAATCATCTAAGCTAGGAGGTGTTTCCTCCAAATCCTTTACGTGGACAACATAAACTTTACACCCCTTCCGTTTGGCTCTCTTCAATTGCATAGCTGAAATCTGTCTGAGTTCAAGAGGCCTTTGAACACCTCTGATCTCTACAGGCTTCCCTGAATCATCCAAACATGTAAAAGACTTGTCTTGGCAATTTACTATGGCTTTATGTTCAGTTAGCCAATTAATCCCTAGGATTATGTCATATGAGCCAAGAGGTGCTACATAGAGATTCACTTGCGTTATGAAACTAGGTAACTCCAATTCGCTACAAACCAAACACTGTTCTACCCTTCGCTCTGCCCGGTTTCCATATTCTAAAATCCATGGGTTAGCCATGTAACCAGCTCTAATGGGTAATCTAGAAACTACTCTAGGATCTATGAAACATTTAGTTGCACCAGTGTCCACAAGAATAGATACATTATGACCAAAAAGTTTACCTGTCAGCTGAATAGGAGAAGCCTAAAATTCTTCCTGCCTGTTATCCACTGTAGCGTTGATGTGATGCTGAGATTTAGAGGCTTTACCCCCTCTCTGACCTGCCCTCTGGGAACAGTGACTGGCAAAGTGGTCTCCGCCACAAACATAGCAACCACCTCGTGGTCCTTGTTGTCCCTCAAACCTACTGTTCCTATTCTCATTCTTGATATTGTTGTTCTAGTTATTCCTATTGTTATTCTTGTTTCCAAAATTTCCCTGGCCTCGACTCTTCATGTTCCTGATCTGGTGTTTGTCATTTCCCTTTTGACGGTTATCCTGTTTTCTTTTGAAACCTCCTAATTTTCCAGAATTTTGAGGCACTCTAACTGCTGACAAGCTCTTCAATTTTTCTTCCTGTCTTAGAGCCTTCCTAAGTTCTGGCTCCATCTGTTTAGGCTCGTGCATCAGTACCTCTAAAGCAATTTCCGGTCGTAGCCCCATAATGAATTTTTGAGTACGAAATTCCTCGTCATTCCGGTACTGTGGAACATATTTCATGAGATGGCAGAATCTCTCATGATAGGCTGTAACTGTCGTAACTCCCTGTATTAGATGTTGAAATTCTAAAATCTTTTTATCAAAATAAAGCTTCAGTAACCAACGAGTTCTGAATAGCTGTAGAAATTCTTCCCAAGTGACCTGTCCAGGTTCAAGCTTCTTCTCTGACATTACATTTTCCCACCAAGTCATAGCTTCACCTCTTGATTGGAAAGTTTCCCACATGGCTCGTGTCTGCCCTGTAAAATTCCAAAGCTGAAAGTACCTTTCCATCGTAACTATCCAAGCCTCAGCCTCATCTCGTAAGGCTTTCCCATTGAAAGTGGGAGGAGTGACCTTTTTGAGGTCCTTGCTCAGCTCTGCTGAGATCTGCTCTCTAGTCACATTCTGATTAGTGGCTGCTGCATCAGCCTCAGCTTTACGCTGCACTTCTATTCTCCTATCCTCTTCCTGTTTCCTTTGGGCTTCTGCCCTCAAATCCTCCTCATGTTTCTGTCTTACTTCCTCACTAGAATCTGCAGGACCCTTTCCCTTAATACTACTCTCCAGGTGATCCATTCTGTCCTTTTGCTGCTGCAAAAGTGTTCCTTGCTGAGTTAACAAGGCAAGTATCTAGTCAAGGCGTTCACTGGATTCCCCAGTATCATTACTGGATCCTCCCTTACTAGCATTTCTATTCATCATGATGACGAATCAAAATCCTGCATCGTCGCACAATGCATAGCATTAGCATAAGACCCATAAGGCCGCAGAGTAGAAACTCCGCTCTGATACCATATGTAAAGACTAAAATTTCAACTAAGTATGCCATATAAGCTTTTAACATAATAAGTCGAAAGTCAAAAAAGTTGAAAGACCAAGTCGACATCATAGTCAATTAAATCCAAAATTTACACCAATGAAGTTCATACAAACGACCATCTTGTCGAAGTACAATGAGTCTTTAACAAAATACATACAATTTCATGCCGACCAACATGTCGGATCAAGGAAACAAATTACAAATTACATTGATACAACAAAGTTATTACATCCAGAAGTGTCGACCAGCTTCTCGATCACTAGATAAGGTACAACATGAAAATAGAGAAAGAAGAGAAGAAATTATCACTGGAAATATCAACTCATCGGGTTCTGTCTCCTGAGCCTCAGACTGAGTCCCTTACGCTTCCTTGAGAACAGAGGTCGGGTCCAAGCGCTTTTACCGCCCAACCGTGGAGTGGTCAGCTCCGGAAGTGATGAGCTTCCCCGGGGTTCTTCCAGACATGAAGAACGCCCCATCCCTGCACGAGAGGCCTAGCTTCTTGCCACTGGCAGATTCAGATGGTCTTAGTGCAGCCGTGTAACTTAACCTACAAGCACATATGCCTACAGTAGGTTCTATACAACGGATGTAGCAAAGGGTGAAGTTAACCAAGCATAATCAATAAGAACTTATGCAATTTTCTACTTTGGCCAAAGTAATTTTTATCCAGGTTTGAACTGGCAGGTAAGAACATTACCCTCCCTTGTAATCTACATTCGGCACATCTTCCATCAATTGATACATTCCAAATTTCACAAGAAACAAGGGAAAAAAAATGAAACAAGAAAATAATAGCACCACAGCAACATAATCCAATAAATTCAGCAATTAGCAAGGTGTTCATTATTCATTCGTTACTATTAAACGATTCCACTGTTGTAAGGTTTCAACTAGATTGTTCTGTTTTCATATACTAAAAAATGAAAGAAGAGACACTGATTTTCACAAATTATAAATTAGATCTTATAGACCATTTATTTGCCTATATAATTTCCTTTCACATATCTATTCTGCCCCATGAGTTGATCAACCATGTTAAACTGTAACCCAACTGT
>MU225327.1:2648650-2671211 GCA_018584345.1 Thuja plicata | reverse complement strand
GCACCAGCAGAAACTGCTGGGCCGAAGTTGGCCGGAGCCATACTAAAGGCTAACCCTAATGAGATCCCGCAGTAAATGCGGTATGACAGATGGAAGGCTCAGAGCGGAAACACAGACAGAAAGCCGTTTGCCTCAAATTTGACTTTGTCTAAGGTAGGAAAATTTATAGTCAACATTCACTGGAATGGTTATTTGGATGCAATGGTGCCGCTAATATCTTGGATCTGAATCGTGGTCCTCCAAAAGTTGAAGCAAAATGGTCTCCAAGAGCTATGCAATGAAACATCCTATGACTCTGATACCATGTAAGAATTTGCCTAAGGCAAAGAATGGAAATGTCAAGATCTAGAAGCTCAATAGATAGCACAAGAGAGACAAAAGATATGATCAAATGATTGATTTAATATTGATCAATAATGAAATGAATACAAAATCAATTAAGTACAATGTAGATATAGGAAATGCATGATAACTAAGAGTGATGCAAGAGATAACCTATCAACCACAAAATGTGGAATTACATGTCCACCAAAGGTGGACCATCCTCCATTGTACAATGAAGTATGTGAAAACATGTGCAACAATGAGAGGATGATAATGTGATAAGAGCACTAAAGGTGGATCTCACACATGAGATAACAACTATCACCACTTAAAGTGGATTTTCTCCTACACCATGTGCTAAAATGAGATGCAAACTACAATGCAACACATTATCTTAAGTAAACTTAAGTAAAGTGTAATTAGTAATTTTTAATTACACCAACAAACTACAGAAAGTTCTATAAACTTTTAAAAATATATATAAAATGATAAGTTTAGTTCAAATTATGCTTTTCATATGCGAGAGGTTTTAAAAACAACAATAATGTTTAATAAAAAATTAATTTAAAAAAATATTCAATAAAAAATACTAAAAGCTATTTTCATCAATCTTGACTCTCACATACCATTTTCCAAAAGGATTCAGATAAATAGTTTCATTTAGCTCACATTATGCTTGGTGTACACAAGCACGGTATGATCGTGAAAAAGTGACTTTTAAATAGTGGTTTTCACCAATGCTTATTTAAAATTAAATTTTATCATTTGTGCATTCAAATAAATTGCATATTTGGAAAGTAGACTTTGAGTGCTACAATTTCTACTTCTGACTTTTTTTTAGATTCAATCTCAAAGTGCTTCAAATACTTAGGTCAAACAGGACAAATTTGAAAAAAAAAAATAGTTCTACTTTTTGGCCAAAAACTAGACACAACTTCTTGCTGACACCAATTAAGAAAATTAGATAAAAAATTGCATTTGATGATTATTATTTTTTTCTTTATATTATTAGTTCTTTCATATACAAAATATACTATTGTATCTGCTAGATGCACATTCCCATTTAATTTGATAAATGGTAATTGAGAAATTTTCAAACATATATGTATGTCTTATAGTTAGAAAATATCACAAGAAGTTTAAAATAAAATCACTATATATCAGATGAGATAGGAAAATTAAAAGGAAAGGGAACAAATGTCAAAAGAAATGAAGAAACCCTAGCCAAACTAGATATATAAAATAAATGGACAAACCGTGTCTCGATTAGATATACAAATCAAAAAAAGACCACAAGAGATCTAAAGGAATTTCTAGGCCATTATGTGAATTAGATGAGAAATTGTATTAAGTGAGCAGTGATTTTTACCTATCTTTATTAGTTACTACAAACGAGAAATATAGTATTATAAATACACACACACACACACATTGTGTGTGTCCTATAGTTAGAAAATATGATTATAGTTCGAAAATAAAATTACTCTATACTAGATGCCGCTAAAAAACAAGAAATACTTATGATACCTTCACACACAAAGTTCTTGAAAAAATATTAATTTTAGCTGAAAATCCTTGGCGTACATACATATGTCTTTGAATAATTCTCATATACCATTAAGAAAATTAGATGAAAAATTGCATTTGATGAGTATTACTTCTACATCTATATTATTACGCCCTGAATATGGAAAATATACTATTGCATCCATAAGATGAAAATTACCATTTAGATTGACAAATGGTAATTGATAATTTCCAAACATACATGTATGTTAAAAAGTTACAAAACATGACAATAATTTGAAAATAAAATAACTATATATCAGACGAAACAACAAAATTAAAAAGAAAAGGAACATAGCTCAAAAGAAATGAAAAAATCCTAGCCAAATTAGATAGATAAAGAAAATTGAAAAACCCTAGATCAATGAGATATATAGAGAAAAAAAATACCACAAGATATCAAAAGAAATTTATGGAGCATTAAGAAACTCATATGACAAGTTGTATTTAATGAGTGTTAATTTTTACATCAATTTAGTAGTTTCTGCAAATGAGAAATGAGCTATTGTATTGCAAACATATATGTATGTCCTATAGATTGAAAACAAGACAAGAAATTAGTTTTAAAACTAGGCAAACTATATATAAAGAGAAAATGGACAACCCCTAGCTTAAAAAGATATATTGAACAAAAAGATCATAACATATGTAAATAAATTTATGGGTGCTTCATTTCATCCCTTAAATCTTCACATGTTTGTGACTTTTTGTAATCCTCAAAAAATAATGACAAATTAGTGGGTTTAATTCTCACCTTTCTTTTGGACTTCCATTTTATGATACTTCTGAATCAAAGTCTTTGAGTGTCTTCCTCTGTACATATACTTCACCCAAGGTTTCTCAAAAGAAGAAGAGATCTTTAGAAATAGAGAAATCATAATTGAATTAGATATCCAAAGTAAACAAAGAAACTGTAATATAAACATGACAATAGTTTGAAAAAAAGCTATTATAAATCACAAAAAAATATAGATCAAAACAAATGGAGAAACCCTAGCCGAACTAAGTGTATAGATAAAATGGACAAACCTACTTGAACTAGATATATAGAACATAAAGAAATGAAGAAGAAATCAAAAGAAATGATCAAATCGTACTTTCACTAGATATAGAGACCAAATAGAAAGAAAATTCTTCATACCCATAAGACTCCACATTCATAGACCTCTACGCAGGTCATAAAAAATTCCCCTTATATAGGAAATATGGAGGTGAACAAGTGAGAGGGAGGGGGGTTGGGTGCGGGAGTGTGAGTCAGTTGTTCCAAATCTTCAAACTTTCAAAACCCTTAAACCTTAAAACCCTTATTTTTAATCTTAAAGACTAAACATGCATGCAAGAATTAGAAAACACGTCCACAACACTTGACATAATGAATTTTTTTGTGGAAACCTTGTTAGGGAAAAAGAATGACGAGGATTAAAACCCACAATATATGGCTATACCTTGTTATAAGTATAACACATATTACAAATGAGGATGCACATGTATTAAGGCACACTGCCTAGAGCTCACAGCTCAAATACGAAAGGGATACAATCCTGGGAAGGATCACCACCTTAAAAGATCACTAAAATGATCAATCAAAAGTTTTTAAAATGTATAATGATATCTACTATATGCCTATGTCAGTTCTAATGAAGCACAATTAGATCTTTGTTCAAATCCTCTCTTCCAGCTTGAGATGAGTGATTCAACCCTCTACAGTTCTACACACTTGCTCTCCAAGCAATTCCACATAATTTCATCTTTGAGTTGGAAGAAGAACTTCAAAGAGCTTCAAATGGATGTGAAATATGCATTTCTAAATGGTGAGTTGGAAGAAGTGTACATAGAGCAACCGGATGGTTTTCCATTGAATGATCAATCGAACATGGTGTGTCAACTAAATAACACATTATATGGGTTGAAGCAAGCTCCTAGAGCTTGGTATTCTAGATTGGAAAAATATTGATTGAAGCTTGGGTTCAACAAAGGTATTGTTGATAGTAATTTGTATTTTATGATTGATGATGAGGACATTTTTATTGTTGAGGTATTTGTTGATGACATTATCTTTGGAGGTAATGATAATTTGAGAAAATAATTATCAATAGAAATGCAAAGTGAGTTTGAAATGTCTATGGTAGGATATATGAAATTCTTTTTGGGATTGTAAATTACTAAATCAAAGGATGGGATTTTCACATCTCAAGCCAAGTATGTGAGGGAATTGTTAAAGAAGTTCAGATTGGATGACTCAAAACCAATGGGTACACTTATGGTGATTGGATGCAAGTTGTCAAAGGATGGTGAGTCCCCTAAAGTTAATAAGTCTAGATACAAATCAATGGCTGGTGGTTTATTGTACTTGACTCATACAAGACCAGATATCATGAACACTGTGTGTCTTAGAGCCAGATTTCAAGCAAATCCAAGGAAGAGTCCTGATGTTGATGTAAAGAGGATATTCAGATATCTAAAAGGAACAAAAGGATTTTGTGATATAGTATCCTAAAGGAGATTATTTCACTTTGTGTACATATATAGATGTTTATTGGGTAGGTAATGTTGATGAAAGGAAAAGTAGAAGTGGTGGCACTTTCTTTTTGGGTAGAAGATTGGTGTCTTGGATGAGAAAGAAGACTCCATCTCCTTATCTATTGCAGAGGTAGAGTACATTATTGTTTCTATGAATTGTACACAAGTTTTGTGGATGAAGAAGATGTTATTTGGTATCAGAGTTATCTTTGATGAACCTATTATTATATATTGTTGTATAGTCTTAAAAAGTAAACACTTACTTTTGTACACTTTTTGGGACCTTTTAGCCTTCCTTAGTGATTTTTCTACATTTAGGACCTCATAATGCATTCAATTATCCCTATATTTTGAATCAAGTTCCTTTTTCTTCCTCCAATATTGCATAAAACTCTAGGTTGAATTTTAATTTGTATGCTCCATCCCCCATGCATTCCTCCAATCGCATAATTCATCTCCCTCATAGATTTAAATGCATTTACAACTAATTTTCCTGCTTATTTCACCATTTCTCCCCTAACCCCCTCAATACTTCTTGGGATCCAAGATTTTTTCCCTGAGATTGGCGCCTCTAGTTAAAGGTTGACCTTAACCTCTACCTGCTATAGGTCAAACTTGACCTGTACCTTCTACAGGTTGACCTCAACCTGTACCCTGTGAGATAAGTTTTTATTGGCTCCTAGACCAGACGTAAAGTATTGGCCTTTCCCTACCTAGTGCAGTCGGCCCTTCTAACCTTGATGCCCAAAATCAGTATAAAAGGAGACATTCTCACTTCATTTGAGCATCTACATTCAATACATAATATCCAAAAAACATTATTAGAGCAATTTACTTCTTAAGAAATCAAGCACAAGCATTCAAGGTCTTTTGGTGATTTCAAGCAAGGATCCATTGAAGACATCCATTCACTCAAGCATGCATTTCCTTCTATAAATCTAGCATATTTGGAGACAAAGGATTTTAGCCATCTAAGGAGGAGATCTAAATTCATACACTCAATATTTATTCTTCAATTTCATATTGAGGCAAATTACATTGCATTCATACATGATGTTTTGTCTTACATGATTTTCCTTTTGGTTTTTGTGTTGAGTAAATCCTATGACATTAACATATTTGATCACATATTAAGCACAATTGCATCTACATAGTATGATATATTATATTGTTAGATCTAATCTTAATACATGCTATCATTTCCTTTGTTTCAATTCAAGGTTAATTCCCCACCAATAATTTTCTCTTTTCTGGTGTGCAGGAGCAATTTTACAGGTTTTCAGGATCAGAAGTCGTTGATTTAGGGTTACAGTTTCTGTTGGATATTCAGATTTATGATTGTCAAGTAGTGCAATTACACGTCGACCTTGACATGTGCCCAAGTAAATCTATACCCTCCAAGTCAACTTGTTCCTAGGACCTTCATATTTTCATAGTTTGTGGATCTTAGTATTTTGATTCCAAATATAGCTTTGTTCTAGTTTCTAATGGATTTTGATAGTTTGTTTTCTAATCTAAATGTGCATCCTCCACTAGCCCTTAAGGTGAGTACATTTTCCTCTTTATCATAACATTTAATTTCATAGATCATATTTATGATTCATTCTCGTGGAGAAAGGAGGTACAAAATTTAAGGCTCCAACACTGAGAAGATCATGAATTGGCACTTCACCTTGTGCTAATCAGGTTTCCTTTGTGGTAAAGTCTTGGTCCTCTTCCTATAAATGTGATTGTGTCACATTACATTATTAACAACATCACATTTTGGTGAACACGACGTCTTTTTACTCTATATATTTTGATTGGGTAGGTAGATCTTCTTTGTGTGATCTTTTCTTTGCAAGTATGGAACTCTCTAAAATAGAGTGGTGTGTAATCATTTATGACATTACCTTGTTGGAAATGAGATAAGTAACTAAGAGGGGAGGGGTGAATCAGTTACTACAAAACAAATCCCTTGTCCCTTAGATGTCTTAAACAAATAAATATTGTTATTCGGTTAATTAAGATATTCTTCTGTAACTCGGGTGCCAAAGCAATATTTATGATATCCAATGCAATTATACTTAGTGATTAAGTGCAGAAACATAAATCATGAAACAAATAACATATACACAGGTGACACCAAGATTTAACGCGGAAACCCAATATGGGAAAAACCACCAATGTAACTAGTTACTGTTGGGATATCTGGGAAGTATGTACTGAGAGGGGAGGGGTGAATAAGTACCTCTAAAACTTTTATATCCCTTTTATCAATTAATCTTTGTAATTAATTGTATATCCACTCAATCTGATTTAAACTATCTTTATGTGAGTTATATCAAATCATAACATTAACATGCATGTGAACATTCATAGAAACATTCAGGAAAGTAAATTGACACATAACACAAGATATGATATCGTAGAAAACTTCTATGAGAAAGTAAAAAATACGATGGGGATGACACCCACAAAATTTTCACTATCTGCAGATTGGAAGGGGGTGATTAAGGCTTACAATTTGATCACTTCTGATGATCTACCCTATTAGGAGTATTGGTGGAGACCTATTAAAGTCTACTATGTTAAGAGCTTTGGAAACACTATTGAGTGTGCACTTGGTTAAGAGATTTGATGGATGGTTAAATCCACCTTCCTTGAAAGGTTAAAAGTACAAAGTTGTGTCGCACTTGAGGACCATTCTCGTAATTCCAGCCGAAATTTTTTCAGACAAAATGTTTTCGGTCGTACATATGTGGCACAAACGTGGTGCCATGTGGCGTCAATGTGGCAAATGAGTTTCGGCCGAAACTAGTTCGGCCGAACTAGTTTTGGCCAAAAAATTATGAGTAAATATAAGCCAACTATGTTCTATCGATGAATAATTGACACATATTTATATTGGGGGGTTCAGCCGAACCAGTTTCGTCCGAACCAGTTCTGGCCGAAACTGTCTGTGTGGCATCCTATGTGGCAGCCAAATAGGCAAAAAATTTAAAATTACAGAACTTCTCACTTAGACAACTGATATCTTCATCAAAACTCAACCATTTTAAAAATCTAAATATACCCTTTTGTAGAGCTCGGAGTCTAGATTATGTTAATATAATTTTTATTGTTTTTTGATTACATATAATATATTATAATTTGAAAAAACTCCAAGTAGGTATTTTAACATTGAAGAACATGTTCATTCGAAAAAATAAAAAAAATAGCAAATCATGTCAGAAAATTTTACAACTTATATTTAACACTAGAGGAGAGAGTCCTCTCCAAGAATATGTAATTTTTTTTGTATTTGGTTTAGATTTGCTAGGGCAAATGTGGAGGGAGAAAAAAACTGTTAATTTCGGGTAACTCTGATTTTGAATAGTTATAACAGACAAAATATATACCGAAAACCAATCTTTCTTTTTTAATGCACTAGCTGTACATGTCATCTAAAACATATTCTGAAATTAGAGGAAAAAAAGATTATTTGCATATATTTAGTTGGAGGGAACTAGACCCTACATTTTCATCATTTTTTGTGCAATTAAAAATGGACTTCAAAAATTAAAAAACTAGGTCAATAATTATTCAAAAAAAAATTTAAAAATTATAGGCATAAACTACATCCAAGTTTACACATTTCATTAGTTTACATCATTTTTAAATTCTAAACACAAATGCCACTTTTATGTCATTAAAGTTTAACAGTTTTGCATGTCGTGGTCCTCTTCCTTTGTAAAAGTGTGACACAGGTTTGTACTTTTACCCGACAGGATTTTTACACTTTTCTCCACTTGTTAGAATGATATCAAATTACAAATTGAACTGGTAAATACAATATCCTATTGCTGATACAGATCCAATGTAGTTTACATAAAAAGCTTATCACCTTAATTGTGGTTGAATAATACCTCTGATTCTCGGTATGCTCTGTTCTTGGTTCTTGCTAACCAAATTCATCTTTTGTTGTCCCTGTTCTTGAAACTCTTAATCTGATCCATAGATGTGCTTGTTTGATTCATTCATAATCTCCTCTCTCTTCACATCATCTATTCATCCTTAATAAAGGATGATTGCATCATCATGTTATGATAAAAACAATGTTAACTCTAAGATCAGGTTTACAACTTATACCTAGATCTCCTAGTATATGTGTTTTAAATCAGTTAGACTGATTAAAGCACTTAAATTCATGTATCTTGTCCCTAAAGAAATGGATTTAAAATAATTAAATATCCTATAAATAGAATACAATTGCTTTATCTGACGTAGAAGTTAGATCCACTTTTTGTGGGTTGCAACTGACTTTCGGTTTTGTCTGTCAGTCATGCTTGACTATCCTTCGGTTTTGTTTTGTCAGTTGCATTGTATCTGTCTTGTCGGTCTGCACTGTAACTTGCATATCGGGTTCCTCTATTGGGTTCCACTTTATCTTTCTGCTTTGTGATTTCTGTTTACACACTTACTTATGTCATCGGTTCTCTGTTCACTTAGTCATCTTTGATGGTCTCTAAGTATCTGATCTTTGGTTGGCTCATGTCCTGTCTTTCGGTGTAAGCTTAACGAAAGTGTCGTTTGCATACTAATAGAAAATTAATGTCATCAGTTACTATTTTTCACTCTTTTGAAGTGAGCTACCCTGTTAAAGGTTACAAAACACACTATTAGGTGTGACCCTGTTAGAGGATTTATATCACCCTGTGAGGAGTGGCCTTGTTAGAGGTCTTCAACACTTCAACATAGAAATTCTACCTTGTGAGAGGATTTACAAAAAGACTGTTAAGTCTACTCTGTTAAGAGATTTGAGATCACTGCTACAATTGTTAGAAAGTAACAATGAATTGACCTAAATGTGTAAGCAACTGTCTTTGCTGATTCAGATCTTTGTTCTGATTATAACGAGATCCTTTCTGATCAAATATTCTATTGCAGCTCCGCGTGTTATGTACTCAATCAGAATCCCATCTGATTTTTCCTTCACTCTTCATATTATAGAATTCCACACTTCTACTTATACACACTCTTCCATACACTTGCACACATTCAATCCAAACTTGACCTTTCATATATATGATAATCCATATCAAGTCGGCTTGAATGTACTTCTAAATAAGTAATAAATCACAATTCAGTCGGCCTCATATAACCAATTAATTATAGAATGTAAACCACTGTTAGTCGGCTGACACTAGATAATCAACTCAGTTAATACTGAGTTTCTTTGATGCCCGACCATGACTGAAATGCATATGTGACTCAGTCAACATGGAAAAACTCTTTCTATTCACCAACTGTGCTTGGTCTGAATGTAGACATTTGTGTAACATCACTATATAAGTGTAGATACATGTGTAACATCAATGACAATACACAATTGAATAATTGTCTTCAAAATACCTTTCTTCTTACATCTCTTTTTCAAACCCCCAAAATATATGATAATTCCTTTCATTTTGTTATGTTTGTTTTCCTTCATGGTATTCTTGCATATGACATATTTAGAATTACTAATATAATGTTTCCTTACAAGGCATATTTCAAGGTTCTCATCAATATTTCATGTGATTTTCTTCTTCACATTTTAACAAACTACATGGAATATATAGATAACATAAGAGATTTTGTTAATGAGCCTAGTGTTCCTAATCCCAATCCTCCTACTCAAGATCAACCTCTTAAAAATCCTCAAACTTTCCATCATCTTCAAAACATTTTTCATGATCTGAATGTTAGATATTTCCTAGATGACGCCTCTTCTCCCTCTTGTTCATCCCCTATCAAGGATGACCCTAAAGAGAATATCCCTCCTACTATTCCTTCTTATACTACACATTTTCACTCCTCACAAGATCCATCGCCTTCTCCATCTACACTTAGAGCTACTTATAATATGGGATATAATATTACTACTCAACAAGGCTATAAAGGTTTAGGACTTGGTATTAATGAACAAGGAATAAAATTCCCCATAAGTCCTCAAAAAAGTAATAAATGTTATATAGGTTTTATTCCCTATCATGGTCCTCCTATCACATCTTCTCCACCTCCTCTTCATCTTCTCTTAGCAAGTCCATCTATATTATATTATGATACTTGCGATGTGTTAGCCAAGAGAGTACATACCAACCTAATGCTTGAGCCTAAAATAAGATTCAAAGATTATGTCAAGGATTCTATTCATAAATTTTCAGGTCCCTTTCACTACAATAAAACACACTTACTTGGTGATTGTGATGAATTTATTTTATATGTTCATTATAAAGGTTTATTTCATGTTACACCAAACATTTTACATCTTCTTCATATTACACACTAGCATTATTTTCCCCTATTGGTATATTCTCCATTATGTCACATAATGAGCTTAAGGGTATCACAATAGGGCATTCTCCTTATTCCTCTTAATTGAGGGGCAAGATTAATCTTTTACATTTATTCTTTTTAGGGATCTATTTCCTCCCTTTACTAGCATGTTTCTTTATACAATCTTTCCTAGTATACATAAGAAACCATTTTGAGAGTTTAATATGTTATCCCTTTATTCCTTTTTCTCCTTTTGAGTATTCATATTCCTTTGTGGATATTTATAATATGATGTCTTTGTTTTTATGTGCAATCTTATCTTTTCATTCAAAAGTGCATGTGTGTTATAAGAGATCTATCCCTAAGGACTTATCTTGCATTTTATTTCTTCCTTAGGATATATTATTTCTTTGTGGTGCATCTCTTTTCTGCTTTGATATGTATTGTTTGGGGTTGAGGATCTAAGTTCTCCTTGATGAACTTAGTATCCCCTTCACAACTTTCTTGGGTTGCATATCTTATATAAATGGGATGGCCCTTTTGATGGCATAATATAATATCCTTCTTCTTTTATGATTTTTTATTATTGTATGATACATTATAGTTTCAGCATAAGATGCATTGTTACAAGAAAGATCCTAAAATCTATGTTTAGCAGATAATATATTATATCATTATTTTCTTTTGTTGATGACTGATACATATGGCCTCCCTTGTATAGCCTTTTATGCATTTTTATTTGTTTTGTTTTTGCAACCAATCCTTGACAGGTTTAAGTGATCCTTATCCAGCCCTGGGATGCACATTTACATGTACATTTTTCTCTTTTGATAACAGACCCTGATCCATTCATAGAGGGCACAAACAAGAGCAGACCCCATGGTGATAGACTGATCGATCTGAGGGGTGCACGCACAAACAATTCTTCATGGATAACAGACCTTGATCCATTCATGAGGCACACACATATACATGCAGGCAAAGCCTCTAGAATTCAAAATTTTTGATAAGATTGACTAGCATGACACACATACCTGCTAGAGAAATCATTTCTATCTTTTGTGTGGTTCACAATAAGACACACAAATCTTATTGGTTGAGGTAGACACACTCCTCTTTCCCTCTCTCTTTTTTCTTTTATGCTAGCGGATTAGATCATGGAGTTTGTATCATTGTTGGTGGTGCTCTTGTTCTTCGTATGTGACCATCTATGCTCTTGCAATATCCTTACAGACATGATATTAGTGGATGAGACATTTCTGGCCGAGGTCTCTTTCACTAGTTGATTTGGAGTTTGTTTAGTACTAACCCCTTTTTTTTTGGTGTCTTTTTTTTTTTTTTTTCCTAGTTTTCTTTTTTCTTTGTTTTTTGTTCCTTTGTGCATAGATGTAGAGATAGGATCATTAGTTTGGGGGCTAATGTCCTCGGACTTAGTGATGTCCTAACTCTTTTTAATTTTTCGCTATCATTTCATCTTCTCTCTCTTCTATCTTTATTTGTGATTCCTCTAATCGTATAATTCATCTCCCTCTTAGATTTAAATACATTTATCACTGATTTTCCTACTTATTTCACCATGTTTTCCCCGACCCCCTCAATAATTCTTGGGATTCAGGATTTTTTCCCATAGATTGGCACCTCTGGGTATAGGTCGACCTTGACTTGTACTTGGTATAGGTTGACCTCGACCTATACCCTAGGAGGTGAATTTTCATTGACTCCTGGGCCCAATGCAAATTATTGGCCTTTTCTCGCCTAGTGCAGTTGACCCTTCTAATCTTGATACCTGAAATCAATATAAAAGGAGGCCTTCTCACTTCATGTTAGCATCTACATTCAATACATAATATCCACAAAAACTCATTGGAGAAATTTACTTCTCAAGCAATTAAGCACAAGCATTAAAGGTTTTTTGGTGATTTCAAGAAAGCATCCATCATGTCAATCATGCATTTCCTTCTATAGATCTAGCATCTTTGGAGACAAAGGAGTTTAGCAATCTGAGGACATCTACATTCACACACTCAATATTTCTTCTTCATTTTCATATTGAGGTGAATTTCATTGCATTTATACATGAGGTATTATGTTACATTATTTTCCTTTTGGTTTTTGTGTTGAGTCAAGGCTATGGTATTAACATATTTGATCACATATTAAGCACAAATGCATATACATGGTGTGATATATTCCATTGTTAGATCTAATCTTACTACATGATAACATTTCCTTTGTTTTGATTAAAGGTTAATTCCTAAACCAGGACTTGACTGGGGCAATCCCCTCCCCACCAACAAATTTCCATTTTCAGGTGTGTCGGGAGCCATTTTACAGGTTTTCAGGATTTGAAGTGGTTGATTAGGGTTACGATTTCTGTTGGATGTTCAGATTTTATGTTTTCAAGCTGTGCAGGTATAGATTGACCTCGACATGTTCCCAAGTTGAATTGTACCCTCTAAGTCAACTTATTCCTGGGACCTTCAAATTTTCACAATATGTAGATCTTAGTCTCCTAATTCTAGATCCATCTATGTTACAGTTTATGATGCAGTTTGACAGTCTATTTTTTAATCTGAATGTGCATCCTTCACTAGCCCTCAAGGTGATTACATTTTCCTCTTTATCATAGAATTTAATTTCATAGATCATATTTATGATTCCTTCTCTTAGGGAAAGGAGGAACAAAACCCAAGGCTCCAACATTGAGAAGATCACGAATTAGCACTTCACCTTGTGCTAATCGGGTTTCCTTTGTCATAAAGTCTTGGTATTCTTCCTATAAATATGGTTGTGTCATATTATATTATTAACAACATCACAATTGTGATAATTCAAGTGTTATCAACATTTCTAAAAATCCTATGCAGCTTTCAAGGAAAAAGCATTTTTCAATCAAGTTCCATTTTTTGAAAGAGAAGGTGAATGAAAAGGAAGTGAGATCATAGTATATTCTTACCGAGTAATAAGTTGCTGGTATCTTCACAATGTCATTACCTAAGGATACATTTGAATATCTCAGTGGCGGGCTTGGGGTGATTTTCCCTCCTAAGCATAGCTAAATATGTAGAGATGTGCATCAATCATTGGGCTTAACAACCTAATCTTATGACACAGATTGATGTAAGCAAGTTGCTACTTAGGGGGAGTAGTCAATTGTAATGTTAATTTGGTGCTTATTTTTTTCAGGGGGGAGAAGAAGCAGATATGAGTGAGAGATTTGTTTATGTCTTTTCTATTGTTGTCAAAGGGGGAGAAGAAGGCATGTGAAAAACCCTTGGGGTGAGAAATCAATGGGGGAGTTGTTGATTTCTTATTTTTCACATCATATGTTACCATCAATCCCAAAGGGGGAGATTGTTGGTAAGGTGCACATATGTATTGGAAGACATATTAGTTACAGGTGTTGTCATTGATGTCAACATATCTATTGGACAGTTTGGATAGTGGTGCAGTATGCTCAAAGGGTTGGTGAGGTAAGGTAATTGCAGATAAGTGGGTGTGGTAAGGTTATTGCATATATTAAAATGTATCCTTAGGCAATAGCTTTGTGAAGATATCGACAAAATGTTCCTTTGCGAGAATATACTTTGATCTCACATCCTTTTCATTCACCTTCTCTCTCAGAAAATACAACTTGATTCATAAATGCTTTGTCCTTGGATGTTGCATAGAATTTTTAGAAATTTTGATAGCACTTGAATTATCACAATATATAACAATAGGTTTGTTGCCAGACATAAAAAATTCTCCTAGATGTAAAATTCTTGAGTAACATATGTTATGTATATTGTGGATTGCATATTGAATTTTGAACCTTGAACCTAGCGATTCAAAGTTCAAAGTTCAATTCGCACCTTGTCAATGTTACTTAAAGTGTTAGTTGTCTTTTCTTTGTCGAAGAAGATGAGTCTTGATTGCGGTGTAAATTGTCAATCGTATATTGAATTTTGAACCTTGAACCTCTCATTTCTTAGTTTAAAGTTCAATATTAAATTCGCACTTCACATAGCAGCTTCTTGTCATACACCCCACTTGCCCGATGTCATGTGTCTTCGTAATCTTGAATTTTGAACTTGTCTTTTTTGGTTCAAAGCTCAAAAAAATTTGTGCAACATGCATGTGATCCATTTTAGCTGTGAAGTGCGTATAAATATTGGAGGCATTATGAACTATGAACTTTGAAACCCATCTTTTATGGTTCAAAGTTTAGTTTTCAAAGTGCAATAATTGACAGTATCAAGCGACTCATGCCATATCTTCCCATATCCACAAGAAGTGTTTGACAAGACAGTTGGAGTGATGCCATGTTAGCTTAAGTGCAAGCGAAGTGGATTTGAAGCATGGTGATTAGACATATGCATTAAAAGTAGCACGGAATGATTAAGGTTTGTCAAGCGCTCATAATTACAAATTAAGGCAAATGAAGCGAGCGAGTATTAAATTTCTTTTCTCGGCTCTTTTGAAAGCAATCGATTGGAAGAAGTAATTGGAGAAGGAGAGAAATGAGGTGATTGAAAAAGCTAGGAGTCAAGTAATGGTGAGTTCACATAAAAATTCTTAGTATTTTTCTTTGAATATTAAGATAGTATGTTTAGGAGGAAAGATTTTGGGTCTTTTTCATGTTACAGTTGCTTCATTTTTCTTTTGAGGTTATCCCCTTTCAATTTTAATATGTTAAACCTGAAGGTGAAGTTTGTAAAGGAGAATAAATTTTCCCCCATCTGTAGTTGCCTCCTTGATATGAGAGATACCACCCTAGTAGATGAAGACATAGGGGAAATTCTTCGTCGGTTGAGAAATGCAGAGGTAGGGTCCATGGCTGCTCGAATATTAGAAAGCAGATTGTTAAAAGCTGCTAGATTTCCTGAAGTGATTCCGTGCCCAGAATTGGCAATGGAATGCCGAAATAGGTATGACAAAGAAAATAGGTGTATTCGCACCTCTTCCAATGAAGTATTAGTGACTATAAACAAACAAATAGTCATGGCTTCATTGTAAATTCCTCTAGTAGATATTTATGGTGATTGGAGCGTGAAAAAGATTTAGGTAGAATTTAATCAAAACAGAAAAGATTATAGTAACAACATTGCTAGAGATTGGTTGTTAAAACCTGATAAACGAGGTTCCCATTTGCCTAGACCTTTAAATAAATACCATCTGGTTAGATAGATCTGAGATTTGGTTGTAATGTTAAATAGGGTAAAGGGTAACCCTATTGATGCTCTCTAGGAGGATTGGATGTATGTCTCCATCCAAGCTATCTTAAGCGAAGGAAAGTATGTGGATTGGGCTGAAATAATTGCTGAGAAACTTCATTAATATTTATCCCAATCAGTAGAAAAGTCAAGTTTCTATATGTCCGCATACCTCTTTTACACCATTGCCATTTGCAAACATTGGGATGGTTTGCCGAATGAGCCGTGGGAGGAAAACATGATGATCTACGAATATCACCCCTAGCTCCAGAAGAAGAGGAACCCTATGAATTTTTGAAGAGTTCAGGATACTTTCTTCTCTCAGATGGTTTTTGAATTGATAGGAAAGGTTAATTCAAGATTCTCTAAGGAAGCCATGGAACTGATTAAGATTTCTGACATCTATTATATTCAATTTCCAACTTTCATTTACCTTAGAGTTGGAGGCTTTAGTGGAGAACCACTGAAATTACCTAGATACTGCCTTAACAATTATGTGTTGCTAGAATTTTGTAGACAGTTACTTCAAGTAGAAAAGAAATAAAAACTCAAGAGAACTACTGGTTCCCTATTTCCAATTGAGCTGGGTCATTATAGGTTCAGATTGTTTCATAGTACATCTACCTTGGATGGAGAATTAGGGGTGATGATTCTCCAGTTTTATCAAAAAGAACCTACTTTGACAGTAAGCATTTTGTAGGGAGTCATTTTAAAGTTGATGCTACTTTTCTTCATTAGCTAGAGCTAGAAGATTACTGGGATGACTGTGTCAATGAAATGTAGGTATTAAGAAGACTGCATTCAAGGTTTACCTTAATAAAAATTGTTTCCCTTCGTTTGTCTTTTAATATTAAAGGCCAGGATATTGAAGATGAAGAAAATGTATTGGAATCTGACTATATTGAGCTAAATTAAGATATAGTTATTAGAAAAATAGACGAGACCAAGAGTGAAGATTAAGATTTAGATACTTTAACTTGGAAAGTTTTTGAAAGGACAAAGAGGTGGCTTAAAGGAAAAAATAAGAAAAAGAAGCAAGAGGCAACTGGATCAAAAACCAAAAAAAGATGAAGAACTTTAAAAGATCAGTCCTTACCCATACTTACTTATAAAGTTAAAAAAAATTCTTTCTGCGGGTAATATAGAATTTGAAGCATTCATTCTCCCAAAAGATCGGGTAGAAAATCTTGACAAACCTCTAACGGTCACCAGGGCAAAAAGAAAAAGAAAAGAAGAGTCTAGTAAAGTTGTTTACATCGACCTTGATCTAGAAACTCAAGAAGGCAGTACAGAAGCCCAAGCATGACCCAAGATGGATAATACTACAATAAGTACTCCTGAAACTAAAGGACAGAATAAGTCTACATGCCAACATGATTTAGCAGTGCTAAATAGCATCTCCACCCAGTCTCCAATAGGTATCTCCACCCGAAAAATCTCTGAATTGGCTGGAGTTATCAATAAATAAGAAGAGGAACATTGTTCCCGTGTCAGCCCCTATTGGAGACCTGGTAAGAAAATATCTGGGAAAAATGCCAAGGGTCAAAAGGCAAAAGACAGAGGTCATGTTGGATTTAGATCCACAAACTGGCCATTGGGTTGCAAAAATTTTTAAACCAAATTATGATAAGACCAAGGAAGAAGTCACTGAGCAGGACTTTACTATAGACAAAATAGACCTAGGCCTAGCCACAAGGGCTATCAATTTAAAGATCATGAATTCATCCAACAAAAAGATCAACCATGGGGTGTGGAAAGATGCAGAGGACAAAGTAAAATTGAAACAAGCACTCAATGGAATGGTGAAATATATCCAACAGCTGCAAATCCCTATACCTCAACCCCTGTCCATGGTCCCAATTAACCTTGATGTTAAGTCTCCTGAGAATCAAATTTTCCTTGATCAGGTTCATAAAGAAAGGTCATTTTCTAGGAATTTCTTCAGTTGGATGAAGAAATTCATCAAGGAAATCACCAAGTTTTCTCATAAATTTGAAAATCTATCCAAAAGGTTTGGCAGTTTGATCGTAGCTATAGAAAAAGAGGTTGAAACATGGCAGAATGAAAGCGATTGGCTGGAGACCAAAATAATAAAAATGGAAGAAGTCTATACCTATGGCATAGACAAGTTCCTTGCACAAAAGGCAGTTCCTGGAGTGGCAAATAATTCATTATCCGTGACTAAGGCTAATATGGAGTGGAAAGGCTCACTTTATGAACAAGCCATTGAAGAATCCACTCAGGTTATTCAAATACTAAGTTGTGTTAAAGAGATCATGAACACCCAGATCGATTGTTTGAGCAAGTTACTTGGGCATGGAGCAGAAACTGAAGCTGATACAGCTAAAATGCTAGCTTCTTTTGAAAAGATGGAAGAGTAGACAGGAGATAAATAAATAGAGATAAAAGACATTACAATGATCACTTGGGTGGAATTTTTTGTGGTCGTTGGCTATGAGAGGATGAAGTCACTCGTAGACAAGCTCGAATAGATGCAAAATTGTAAAGATATTTGGGAACAGAGGTTGGAGATGATTGTCATGCCAAAATAGGAGACGCTAGAAAAATTTGCAATAGCTTTTAAGGAATGGAGTGCTTTATGAGACGCCACCAAAGATTTAGATGATAATGCAGTTAAAAAGAACCAATCAGTTAATTAGTTTTGGTTGGAAAAGTTTATCTTCATAGTTTAATTTTATTTAAGCTAATTCTATGGATAGTTGGTTGCTGAAAATAAATAGCCCTGCGTGACTTTATATACTATTCTTGATGACCGTTTGAGGGTCGGTTCTCGGGTTCTTAAAAAAAATTGTTATACTATTCTATTTTCTGGTATTTTCTCTGATTTATACTGTAAATACTTTTGATATACATATATATAATATGATTTGGTTTATAGAAGATTACAATGTTTTTCTTCAATTAGTTGGTTGATGAATGTATGAATTTAATTTCAGTTGGAGTTGAATGTTATACTACTTTAATCTCTGTGTGTGTGTCCCTCAGTTTTCATGAGTTATTTTTCAAATTGTGACATGAGATTGAATCGGCCTTTGAAAAACTTATCTTGTTAGATTAGAGTTAGTCGTATCTGATATCTGAATCTTTCTTAAAGCATTTTATTATAAGTTTATGGAAGAATGTTGTTGGCCTTTTATGCTTTCTGGTTAAAAGTATTCCATATTTGATTCTTTTATAATAAAGGTTATAAAGATAAATGTTTATAGAAGGTAGCTGCTCCTTAGAAGAAGAGAGTTTAGTCATGTGAGAGACTAACTTAACTGTCAGTGATAATTTTCTTTCTAAATTTGGGTTCAAGAGTCATTTCATTTATCTATTGCAGGAGAAGGAAAATTTGTTCACTAATAGATTTTTGGCAACTCCGCTGGGGAGTACATTGTCGAGAAGATCAGTATGCAGTTTCATTTCTGTAAAAGAATAAGTCATGGTGTTGCCTGCTGATGTAATACCTGGCCAAGAAGAAATCCCTCTAGTCTTACAACCTGACTTGCATTTTCTAGAAACTCAAGAGGATATCATTGATGATCTTAATGCTTTGTCCTGGAGGTCAAAATTAAGTAACCAACAATATCAACAGGTCCGTCCAGTTATAGAGGAAGAAAAAGAAATTGGAGAGTGGCTAAGGGGGCTTCCTATAGCGCAAGAGGTTGATGTGGTAGATAAGGCAGCTCAAGGCCCTTAAAACCCTAAACACTGGATTCACGTCCTTACACTAGATCCCAAAGAAGAGAGGGTATTTTTGATATATTTTACCAAGAGTTACAAAACATTCATTTTTCAACTACTTATAATCCTAAGAAGAAAGAAAAGAGTAGACCATCCTCTTCACCTAAAGTTTATACTAGTGCATCTTCACATTCCCATAATTGGTAGGCCTTAGCATTATCTAGAATCTAAGTCCCACCTATTTTAACAATCTTTCAAAACTCAGTAATGGCACAACCTTTGGGGGCGGCAGTTGGTCCTTTGAATGTAGGATGAAATCGTCCCTTACCAAAGGGAGATAAAGATATCTTACCTAAGTTTTATGGTAATGGAAAGGTCTCTGTAGATGATCACTTGAATGCTTTTAACATTGCTTATGGAGTTTTGGTTGTCCAATATGAGGATGTGTCAGTCAGGTTATTTGTGCAAACCCTCGCTGAGTCAGTTGATAATTGGTTCTATCATTTACCGAATGGTCAAATTACTAATTGGAATTCTATGAAAACAACCTTTGAGTCACGTTTCAAATCTGCCAAAGACGAACATTCACTCCTACTCCAATTATCCCAACTAAAAAATGAAATGCATGAACTGATGAGAGAATTTGTAGCAAAATTCAATAAGATTCTCTATCAAATCCCTAATGCCAAGAGACCTAATGATGACAAAAAAAATGGTTTCTTTTTCAATTCCATGCCACCTGACATAAGTTTTTAGTTGAGAAGGGATAGAGTTGCAGAATTAGTTGTAGCCCAATGCTTGAACTTGAAGATGATTTAATAATAGTGGGAAAAATGGAAATGCGAAGTGCAGACATCAGCCAATCAAGAATCTACCTCTATTTCTACATACCCGGTGGTGTAGAGGCTAATTAATGATTTGATAGCCATTAAAAGTCAATTACCTAAGTCAGCGCCTGCTCCGTATCAGGACATTCCTCGTAGATACCCGAACCAGGGAACATGAAATTATGGGAAAACATTTAATGATTTTCCAAACCAACAAAGGCTTCAACTTGAACCTCCTCCTGGTAGAAGTAACATGTGCATCTTTCATTTGATTGATGAACATGATGGAGACACATGCCCTGAAATTGTGCAGTACAAACAGATGGAAGCCAACAAAGAGACCATCCAAGAAATCCCTACTAATGAAGAGAACTCTGGAGGACCTGGAGACTCTGTAAATTACTACCTAGATTATGAATCTGATTTAGACTATGGTGGTGATATTTTAATCACTCTGGAGGACCCTTCTTGTTCAGTGCTTACTAGAGGTCAACAAGGTAGAAAATTTAATAATCGGTTTTCATCTTCACTCCAAAACAAGAAGGATAAAGAGAAGATGAATCAAGTTGGTAGCAGATCAGAGGTAGAAGTAAACACATCACCGAAGGTAAATATTATTAACAAGTCAAACCCTAAATCTACCTTCAATTTTATTGGTTTTTGTAAGTCTTCTAAAATCCAGATTTCTCCTACTGAGTATTTGAGGTTAAATCCTGGTGAGCTAGATAAATTAGTAGATTATGTGAAAGGTTCTCCATCTGGAGTTACAACTAGTCAAACAAATGTTGTATCTACTCATGAGACTCCTTTGGACCTCAAACCAGGTCCATCTAAAATCAAAGAACCTATCATTAAATTGGGATCCTAAGAGCCTACTCATGTAATAGGAAAGCCAGAACCTTTTTATGTATCATCGTTTATTCATGGTCACAAGCTTAGCAATTGTATTATAGTACCAGTTCGCAATAAAAATGGGGAGACACGAATTTGTGTTGATTTTCAAAATCTAAATAAATCGAGCTTGAAAGATAATTTTTCCCTTCCTAACATGGATCATATTTTTCAAATGGTAGCTGGATCCAAGATGATGTCTATGTTGGATGGATTCTCCAGATACAACCAGAATAAAACAATGTTCACCAATCCTTGGGGCATGTTTGCATATAGTCGAATGCCTTTTGGCCTGATTAATGTAGGAGCCACTTTTCAATGGGCCAGGAATTCCTATTTTGGTCACTTGATAAATAAATTAATTATGGTTTATCTTGATGATATGATGATTTTCTCTCAGAAAAGAAAGAAACATTTAAAAGATTTGAGTCTTATCCTTCAAAATTGTAGAGATCAAGGAATATCACTCAATCGGAAGAAGTCTATCTTTTGTGTAACTGAAGGAAAATCGCTAGGTCATATAGTTTCGAAGGAAGGTGTACACCTCTTCTTCATGATTCGTGGTTCCCAAGCTTTCCAAAGGCAAGGGTTAGTAGCAAAGGTTTTACAAATGATATAAATCCAATACACAAATACTACTAAAACGAATAACTCGAAGCATAACCAATAAAATGTACAAGCAAAGAAAGGAAAACGAATGAATGCAAACCCTGAAGCACTTGAAGCTTCTATTGTTTCTCTCTACTCCTTCCGAAACACTATTCTTGATGCTCAGTATTGGGGTGGGCAGCGTCTATGACATGAGAAGTGTCAAGAATTTGCTAATTAAAATGAGTGTGTGATCGCAAGATGGCTTGAATGCTAGAACCAAACTGACATACTAATGGTGCACGAGAGTTTGAAATCCTAGATCCTTGAAATGGTTATGAAGGGTTTATTATATAGGAATTGGGGATGAAATGAACGGTTGAGATCAATCCCAGTGATAGGGAGATGAACGGTTGAGATCAAAGGGAACTGGAGAAGCCATTAGTAAACTCCACCTCTTCAATTTTTAAAGAGGAGACAGAGTTTGGTTGACTGAAGAGCTAATTGTGAGTTAGCTTTTTGAACTGAAGAGGTGGGTGAAGCTACCCATGTGGATGGGAGAGGTGGGTGAAGTTACCCATGTGGACTGGAGAGATGGGTGGAGTAACCCATGTGATCTGATTGGAGTTATCTCTTTGAAGATAAATGAATATTTAATTCATTTATTTAATTAAAGTTTTCAAC
>MU225327.1:2611974-2623562 GCA_018584345.1 Thuja plicata | reverse complement strand
TACTTGATGTAATTGTGCATGTCCACCACTGAGACAAAGCCTATCAAAATTACAGAACAAAGGACACACGTGCTCTTTAATTCCTATACATTTAATGACACCGCATTTTATAGAATTTTCATTAATGATACCATCCACGCTCTTTGTTGTTTATACTAGAATACTAACAATTTGATTAATACATAATTATTTGAGCCACATGCCAAAGTACTTCGATTAAATGATATATAAGCTACTTGTGTCGGGCGATAACTAGTTTTTTTAAGAATTTAAAAAATACGCACAAATTTATAAAATATAGCACATACATATATGTTTGAAAAATTGTCAAACACTATTGATTGAAATAAATGGCACTAGGCATCAACAGATGCAATAGTATACTTGCCCAAGGAGGAACTAATAAACTTATCATTCCTTTGATAAAATAAAATGTAACACAAAATTTGTTTAGTTAGTTTAAATATTTATATAATGTGGAAGAAAAGTCATAACAAATAGATATTTAAATTTTACTAAAAGGAAAAAAATATTTTTCCGTTGAAAATAATGAAAAAAATTATTATCTCCTTTAACAAAAAAAAATCACTTTCATACACACATTTAATATCATATCAATTTTTAATTAATTTATTTGACTTTAAAATTAATTTAGAAATATTTTGTTATATATATAACTAAAATATATTTTCTTCTTACCACATCAAGACAAGAAATATATATTCTATTATAAACTAGCTATATAAAAATTATTTTGTTATATATAATTAAAATATACTTCTTATCACATTAGAACAAGAGATATATATTCTCTTATAAACAAACTATATAAAAATTATTTTGTTATATATAATTAAAATATGTTTTCTTCTTATGGCATCAAAATAAGAAATATATATTCTATTATTGGAAAAAAGTGCTACAGTCAAAATTCAGAAGCCATAAACTACTAATATATTAAAATTATGAATTATTACGAAAAGAAAAAATACATTGAAATATTTAATTAGTAAATTTATTTAAATTTTATATAGTAAAATATGAAGAAGAGAGAAAAATAAAATACCAAATTGATTTAATTAATCATAGCTATCCATCGCCATAGATAGCCAGCTGTGGGAGGACAAGGAGAAAATGATGTGTAGTTGCGTTGTTAGGATTGCCTTTCAGTCGGTACGCCATTTTTCATTAAAATAGGTATTAATCAAAATAATAATAATACTTGGTGGACATCAAATCATCCTCATCTTCACCTCAATAATAATAAATGAAATTGTACGTCAGTGGCAGTTCAGTCATCTTAGCGGCCATTAAAATCAACAATTCTGGCGCGCAACAGTCATTCTCATCAACTTCAACCTAACAGAATTTACTGCTTGTTAAAAAATTTAGCTTCTAGAACAAACAAAGTTTTATTATCAAAAGTTTAAATCTATCATCACATTTATCTGACAACAATCAATTGAAAATACCTGAAGAAGATATGGTATTTCTACTCTCTACTAAATAGGGAAAAAAAAGTATGTAGTTTTAATAGTTTAATAGAATTGATTTTGTGAAAGTTTAAGTTTTAATAGTTTAATAGAATTGATTTTGTGAAAGTTTATTTCATGATCTATTATTAAAAATGAGATATGTATAAAAGGAGAGGAATGAAGAGATAGCAGTAGACCAAGTCGTTTACATAGATAATGAAGAAGCATGTCAGAACATAAAAATTAGAATCGATCCAAGAGAGACTAGGGGAGAGGACCCAGTACTTGAACACATTCCAATGGTTGTGATAGGAGTTGTTAACTTAATACCCACACTTGTTGATTTAATATCCAATATTTTTGACAGCATTGTATCAATAGTTGTGACTTTAAAGTTGTTTTTGCTAATGATGACTACCCATAAT
Source organism: Thuja plicata (assembly GCA_018584345.1). NCBI lineage: Eukaryota > Viridiplantae > Streptophyta > Pinopsida > Cupressales > Cupressaceae > Thuja > Thuja plicata. Next base: position 2,621,662 of record MU225327.1, on the reverse strand, counting down.
TGAATGAAATGTGTCCCTTATTCTAAAAAACAACCAATTGTGTGATGCCACATCAGCTGCACAAGTATGGGGGTCCCTAATGCACTACGATTGGTCTCACTTTTCTTTTGGGCTGTTTTGGACACCTTGGCAAAAAGCATGTTGATGTGGCATCATATTTGATGACATGGCCCTGAAACCTTAGTTATAAATAGGGGACTTGCCAAGTAAGCTACTATAAAACAATGGAAGTGATTTGAGCTTTCCACGTAGGATTTTGAGAAGCGCGAAGTTAGGGTGCTCAACTACCGGGTCCTCTCCCCTAGGAGAAGCAAGAATGGGAGAGGTGGGGTGGGAAAAGATAAGAAGGATGATTCTTTATATTCATCATGTTAAAGCTAGTCTAGGGAATAAATTTTACTATTTTTATTATTTGTGGAGTGTTAAACTTTTCTGATCTACTATTAAATTGAATAAGTGAATGAATTGATATGTTGATCTTTTCAAGTATGTTTTAACCCAATTCTTATATCATGAATCTTAGTCAAGAAATTAGTTAAACTCTGAACTTTTGACTCAAAAGTTCATTTAGAATAAGGTCTTAAGGTAAGAGGCTTCTTAAAGATTTCAATAGGTGCAGCAGGTGCTGTCGGGGATTTTTTAGGAGTATTTTAAAGTTGGTGGCCCCATCAATTCAGTGGTGCAATTCATTTGAAAAGCTCAAGTTCTGAAATTTAGGGAAGTTGCTCTTCTTATGAAGAATGCTATGATTAGCATGATTTTATCAGTTTCATGGAACCTCCTACTCCAACAAAACAGATCTCCAAACCCCTAAGAAAAAACCCCATTCTCTTAACCTTCTCTTTACTGAATAAATATGATAAATGCTTCCCCATCCAAACAACATTACCTATATAAAATATATTTTTTATCTCTTTCATGTACCTAGGGAAAACACCCAATTACCGATAGGGTCCAATAACTGCCCCCAATTACTAATACTAAAGGAGCCCTAAAAATGAAAAACACATGTACAAATAGTCAATCACACATGTACTAATAGCCGATCATTTTTTTACCTTTTTTGGTTGGTAATTGGCCCATTTGTGCACCACTATTGAGACATTTTGTAACAACTACTACGACATTGTGCCACAAGTACTGACATTTTTTAGTAAATGCCTATTGGTGTAAGAACGTAGTGGTATCGAGCGAGCATTTTGAAATGGCACTTTTAGACCACTTTGCGTTCAACAATCCCTACAAAGAGATGCGTGAATACCCAAAAGCCGAAACCTTAGCTTTAAGCACTTCACTCACCTATGGAGGTACACCAAAAAAAAATGGCAAAATCTGACTTACAATTTAGAAGGTCTAGATACGCAAAATTAGCACATTTTCCCCTATTTAACTTTAATTTTCAAATAAAATTTTCTTTATTTCCTATAACTCAAAGACAAAACTTAAACGCAATAATGGTGGTGATGGTGGGTCCTCTGCATATAGAGTGACGGTAGTGCCTATGGATTCCTGTTAGAAGGATTCCATGCCAATTGCTTTCATACACACCTCTCTCTGCCAAAAAGCAGCAAAAAATGGATGATAATCCCAATTTATTCAGCTGAGGGCATCCTCGTCCATTAATGCAACTAAAAGTGAATAAACAATAGAAAGTGAGTAGGTGGTCTCTGTCTATACTCGAAATAGTATGGGCAAGTAGGCCATTCATGCTATATAATGATCCCACCAAACCATAAATGCTCAAACACTCTACGCAGCCGTTAAATTTTCAAGTTTCAATAATTGTGCCTCCAGATTTTGATTGATTGTGACAAATCGCTAAACTTGACTAACTGTAGATAGCAAGAACAGTACAAGAGTCTCTGGTGTGAACACCTGAATATAGGAACACCTGTACGATAGTTTATCGCACACGCATAATATAACAATATTCAATTTTGGGCCTACCATAATGAATGAATGCAATGCATATCTGAGATGGGTAACGGTCATTTTAATCAGAGTTACTGGCGCGCGTCAGGGCATGTCATTTTCAGAGGCAGTGCAGGCGCATTACGAAGACAATAAATATAGAGATATTCTTGGATGGATCCATTTTCGGCACTGTTTCAATGTTTATGAATATTGTACGTAAATTACTGTTCAAAACTGCAGGAAAGCGGTAGGAAAGAAACCCGGCATGTGCCATTTGCTTCAGCTGCTCAGACGCCGTCGTCTAATCGTCAAATCCAAGAAGAAGAGCCTGGAAGATCGGGCAATGTACTGTAAGGAAGGGGACTTAGAGCCTGTTCATTTGTGAGAATTGGGATGGAATTGTTATTGTCAAATTTTGGAATTGACATATTCTATGTTTGTTTTCAAAATATGAAAATCTAATACGGATTTGTTAATTCTTATATAGGGATTTGTTCATTTTTATTTACCCCTAAACCAATATTTTAATTTCCATCTAAAAAGGTGGATTTGGAAAATGAATTTCAATTCCACTTAAATGGGAATGCAGGGAAATCAATTTTTTTTACTTTTTGAAGTCTGCGATTGACATATGCGTCTCAACTTCATCTTTTATTTAAATCACATTTCATTATTGTTTAAAAAAATTAAAATTAAAAAAAACCTTATTTAGGTTGTATTTCAATTCCATAATTATGGAACCAAGCGTTGAAAATGCATCTTCTCACTATGAATTCCATAATAATAATTATGGCTGGAAACGTTTTAGTTTGTTGGATAGCCACCACCCGAAGTTCGATTGGACATAGCGAGGACCATCGCTAACATTTTAGCCTGCAATTAGTTGTGATGCCTATAATCTTATTTTAAAGTTAAAGAAATGTGGATAAAACTCTGAATTTAAAATGTTCAATAGTCATTGTTTTTATATTATGTAGAAATGTAGTTGATAATGACATAGTGTGATGGATCAATAGGTTTGACTCAAAAACTACAGAGTTGAATCCTCATAGCAATATCACAATTAGACTTGTGGAAAATATCTCCTACTTATCAGATGGTTAAAATAGTTATGGTTATTTTCGAGTGGAGATGAGGTCTTCAATCTCAGTCAAAAGTGTTATTCGTGTTGAACATAACCTCTTTAATCTATAGATAAAAGTGTTTACAACCAGTTTAAATATCATCGTTAAGTATTCATGTTGGGGATGTCGTAATCTCTTGCCAATAGTATTTACATCCAGTTTAGAAATTATTGCTTGGTATTAATGTTGGGGAGGAGGTCCTCAATTCATTTACACTCAATTCTGAAATTATCGCTAAATATTCATGTTGGGAATGACCTCTTCAATCTCTAGTCAAAGTGTTTACACCCAATTTAGAAATTAATGCTAAGTATTCATGTTGGAGATGTGGTAATCTCTTGAAATTACTACTACATATTCATGTTGGGGATGAGGTAATCTATTGCCAAAAGTGTTTTCCCAATTTATAAATTATTGTGTGTTATTCGTGTTGGGGAGGAGGTCCTCAATATGTGGCAAAAAACATTTACATGAATTTAGAAATTATTGCTAAGTATTCATGTTGGGGATCAAGTCCTCAATATGTGACCAAAATAAGATACACCTGATTTAGAAATTATTGCTAAGTATTCATGTTGGGGATGAGGTCCTCAATCTCTTACCAAAAGTACACCAAGTTTAGAAATTATTGCAAGTTATTTATGTTGGGGAGGTGGTCCTCAATCTATGGCCAAAAGTGTTTCACCCAATTTAGAAATTATTGCTAATTATTCTTGTTGGTGATGAAGTGATGCAGTAGGGTTTAGGGTGTTGAATGAAATTGTCGTGCTATGATCTCTTCTAGGCTCTTCGAACCATCCAATGGTTCTTTCTTTTCCAACTTCTTCACCTTCCCAAGGTGTCCTAGGACTTGTCTTAGGGCTCTTTCCAAGACCTTTCTTCCCAAAACAGTCCTCACTTCTCTAGGAGATCCAATCTCCCTCTCTAAGAGCCTATTCTTTCACTTCCTCTCTCAAGCACCCAAACCATTACACTTAGGATCTTTCCATGGACTTACAGCAGGCCATGTGTGCATGTGATTCACCTTCTTTCCTCTTGTGTTTCATGCGCCTTAAGCCTTTGATTCTACTCCAAGAACTTCACAAGCCAACCTTGTCGGTAACAGGCCTAATATAGACCTAATTGCATTAGGCCTAATTCATGAGTTTTTGGGGGATCTCTCTTAAAATTCCCGCATAACCCTAACATCTATTACCAGTTTTGGGTACCCTTTATCCCCCTCCTTGAAATACTGCAAAATAGGTTATGGGTTCCTTGATTGGTTAGGTCAACTCATAGGTGTCTAAATTTGGTCTTCCTAGGTTTGTACCAGTCTATGACAAAGAACTTCCAAGAACTCTTCACCAGTTTATTAGGAACTAACCACCAACACTTGAATTAGGTTTGTATGACCTCCAAGCTTCCTTCCCTGCAACATTTATCACACCCACACACCTGCGTTTGTATAAACTATACACCATTTCCTCACATTAGGCTTGTCACATTCTTCATGCCAAGCCTAGGACATCATGGGAAAAATGGTGTTTCTACCTCCACAAACCTAACACCTAAAAAAACTACTATAATACAAGAAATTTTTTAATTCCTTAAAGATTTAGCGTGCTCCCATGGAGGAATGTTAGAATTTAGGACCTTTTGCATGCAAACCCTCAAATTTAGGATTTACAAACCCGTTTTGAATCAAACTAATACTACTCCTATCTATGAACACTTCAACAATTAAAACCAAAAGAAAATGAAAAATAAAGCATCATATTACACCACCATTCCCTTGGATTGCTTCTACCAATCTGTATGGATCCATACACTACTCTAAAACAACAAATTAACAAGAAAAAACACTGTAATTGGAGAGCAAAACTTAACTTTTCTTTCCCAAATGATCAACAACCTCTGCAAATCGGTTCCAAGGCCTTTAAACTCCCTTGGAGAAGTTCCAACCACCTGAAATGACCCATGGAGCCGTCAAGCACAATCTTAGAAAAGTTGCAAAGTGCAACTTTTGCAACTTTTACATCTTTTGCAATTTTTCACATTTGAGCAAGATTTTGGAATCGATGAGATTCCCACCTATACTAAACACTTCAAAATGATCCATAAACATCTTAGGTGGCCTTCTAGACCTTGGACATGATATGAACAAGTAGGACTGCACTAGGGCTTACAACATTGCCCTATGGCGTATTCCATTTCACAACAAAATTGATGGACCTTATAGGTCATCTTACATCAAACTATACTAGATTTCCTTAAGGCTTACAAGATATGATAAGATTGCCTTAAATGCTTACAAAACAATATTGTGGCTTATGAACCACTTGTGCCCTTGCACCATCAAGTCCTCAATCTTTGACCAAAAGTGTGTACACCTACTTTTGAAAATATTGCTAATTATTCATGTTGGGGATGAGGTCCTCAATCGATGACCAAACACATTTACACCCAATTTAGAAACTATTGCTAAGTTTTCAGGTTTGGGATGAGGTCATCAATTGATGCTAAATGCATTTACACCCAATTTAAGAAAAAATAAATTATGTAGATGTAACTAATGTTATGTGGATTATTCTTGCTCATGAAATAAGTTCATATGAATTGGATTAACGAATTAACCCAAAAATTATGTAATTTAACTCTAATAAAATATCATTATTTCATGTATTGTGAAAACTACCTCCTTCTATTAAATGTATAATGTTAATCATATAATGATAATAATTGAAATATAAATTTAATATTATTTAAAGGTCTTATCATCATAAAGCTCTTTAAATTTTCATCATTTGATAACACCTTTAGGTATTGTTACTATTTTTTTTAAATGTTATAGTTGTATTTATAAGATTTTTATGATTCTATAAAGGAACAATTTTAAATGTGTTATAATTAATTAATATAGGTGATCAAATTTAAAATACAAATTTATATTTTTTTTTATAACATGTATCTAGTTGTTTGAAGACATGTTATGGGAAAAAGACTACCTTTTCTTTACTATTCTTACAAATTAAAAGATATCATAGATTTGTCTATTTTTTTTGATGTATACACATTTCTAGATGCATCATCGCTTCATATATCTAGTTGTTTGAAGACACATTACATGGAAAAAAAAGATTGTATTTTAAAAATTTAACATCCATATAAACTAAAAGGCATCGTATAGATTTATCTATTTTTGTGGTGTACATATATTTCTCGATGCATTGTCACTTCATTGTACCTATTTGTTTGAAGATATATTATGTGAAAAAGACTATATTCCAATTTTAATATTCTCATAAATTAAAATATCTCATAGATTTGTCTACTTTTGTGATGCATACACCTATCTAGATGCATCATCACTTCTTGAATGCATTTGAAATTTGAATCCTTATTTATTACAATAATATGTTATCATATACAATTATATTGCGTTGTTACTATTTTTTTTTTTGCCATTTTACCTATGACAAGCTGTGATTGTTTTATAAATAATTAGAGGCAAACCTTGGAAAAATATTTTTTTGTTTAACCAAGGTGAATATTTATTAGAAGGTCTATTTTAGTTGTAAAAGGTGGGTGAGAAGATGAGATGGTTTGAATGCAAACCGTTAGTTCAAAATTTTGCTTTATTTTTCTTTAAATATATCATTTTCAATGTACATGAATGCAATTTCCTTCATTTGACTATTGCAAACTTGTTGAAGGATGTCCTAAGGGATGTTAGTTTTGAAATTAAAAACTATTTATGTCAGGTTCTGAACTATAAGTTGTAATTTTTTTATTAGTCACTGGAGTCAAATCTTGGAATCTATAATACTAATATTTTTCTTTTGATTCAACCAAGAAAATATTACTTAAAAGGTTCACTTTTAATTCTCAAAGTTGTGTGAGAAAATGAGATGGTTTGATTGTATCTCATTTGTTCAAAGTTTTGTACAATTTATCTTCTTTAAATATACTATTTTCAATACATTATCACAATGTCCTTCATTTGAGCATAGTGAAATTGTTGTAGAATGTGTAAGTGATGTCAATTTTGAAATTAAAAAAATATTTGTCATATTATCAACCACAACTTGTGGTTGTTTTATAATTAGTTGGAGTCAAATCTTGAAATATCTAAGATTTAAATTTTTCCTTTTTATTAAAACTGAGGTGAATATTACTTAAAAGGTCCATTTCAATTATTAGATGTGAGTGAGAAGATGAGATGATATAATTGTAGGACATTTTTCACTATTTTGTATGGCTTTTCTTTCAAATCTACACTTTTTCAATAGATGATCACACACCCCTTCATTTGGGCATTGTACATTTATCGAAGGATGTGGCAAGTGATGTGAATTTTAAATAAAAATAAATGTATAATAGTGGATTATGATAGAGAAATGAGATTATTATAATTTTGTGTGATTTTGCTAAAACTAGAGCTATGCTAGATTCAAACCTAGCAATTTATTAACCAAAAAAATTGACAATTTATAATATCTTGTTATAATTCCTTGTAATGTAATATATTGATGATTATTTCTAAAAATACCAAACATTATTACAATAAGTATCAACTACAAAAAGGATTTTTCATAATTCTCTTTTTAAGGTATATATCCTTCTAGTGGCATTCTAGTTGTTTCAAAATAATGGATCTATTACATATAAATGTGTTTAGAAAATGTATTTCTTTTAGAAGCTTAAAAATCATAGGCTTGTCTATTTTCATGACATACATATTACTAGAAGCATCGTCATTTATTGAATGTAACTGAATTATTGATTCTCATTTATTATCACAATCCACGAGTTATGTGCAATCACAATATTGAACTACTTAATATACAAACACTATATGGAAAGGTTAACAAAGCCATAAAAAAAAAAATTAACAAACCTTTTCTCCTATTTTGAAACTAATTTGTATTTCCAAACCTAAAGCTTCTTGAGCTTTATTACCCTATAAAATTTTAGATTTCATGTACCTTCTCCCTCCATGGGTGTCGCTAGGGGGGTCAAGCACCCCCTGTCAAATTTGGAAAATGTTGTACCTTCTATGTAGACTGCTTCTTCATCTTTGGTGGGCTCTACTCCTATTGACCACCCATCTCAAGTATCATCTACCCTAAGATTGAATTATTTCTTCATGGAAGAGGAGTCATCCTTGTTTGTTGCAAAAATAGTTGAGAAAAACACCCACAAAGGTAAGTGTCTAAATACAGTCTTGGGCAAAAGTTTAGCTATTTTTTCTGAAGATTGTCTAGAAGGTGTTATTCCAAATGAAATAATGGATTCCAGGTTGGAAGAAATGAAATTGGCCCTAATAGGAAAGTTTCTAGCTCTTCACCCTAATATTGACCAGGTTAGAAGATAGGTTGCTTCAAAATGGAAGCTTAAAGGTAGTGTAACTATCAATGCTATGATAGACAACCTATTCCTTTTTAAGTTTGTTAACTATGAGGATCTCATTATTATGTTGACTAGGGGCCCCTAGGCTTTTGATTAAATTTTGAAGATCTTTCTTTTTTGTGTAAGAAGAAGCCTAGTTTTGATCCTTCAATTGATTTAGGGAAAGTAGCTCCGACTTGGGTTCGTCTCCTTGGGCTTTCCTTGGAGTTTTGTGATTACAATATTTTTAACCTGGCATTGTTGATTATTTTGGCACCCGTTTGGTAGTTGATAGAGTCGCCTTGCAAAGATATCATCTTATCTTTGTTAGATTTTGTGTCAATGTGGAGGTTAATAAGGTCCTCCCCTCTTTGATAACTCTCAAGCCAAAGTTTGGGAGATGGAATCAATCCATTGTCTATGAGAATGCTAGCCTATTTTGTTAGAATTTTAACAAATATGGTCACATAAATGTGGACAGTAAAAAACCTTCCATGGGAATAAATGAGATTGTTCTAGGAAAATAGATTCAATACTCCTCCCAATAGGATTGAGAAAGGAACTAAGCTAAGAATACAAAACATCGGGAGAAAAATGGCATGAAGAGTACAAGAAGAAAAGATCATAATCTTAAGAAGACATAACTGTATGCACCCTAAAATGGTCGCCTAGACTATGGGCCCCATTTATCTTTTTATCAATTTATCAAATTCTTGAATCAATGGTTTGGAACATTTTCAATTCAAATCAATTTCCTTGATCAAATTGTAATTAATTCAATTATTTCAATATTACCTAAGGTTTGATCATTTTTATTTAATTAAAATATTTAATCTCCCTTTTAATTAAATAAAATTTATCTTATTTAATTAAATTAAATTCCTCCCATTTAATTAAATAAAATTCTTCTAATTTATTTAATTAAAAGAAAACCCCTCTTTTAATTAAATGAATAAAATCCCCACTTAAAGCACTTTATTTGATGAAAAATGAAATAAATTAAATAAAAATAAATAAAGTTCCTTTTTCTACACATCTTCCTAAGTGGTGGGATTTTTTCCTCTTAATCATAGCCTTTGATTTTTGCCTCTTAATCTCTACCGTTCACTCTTCTTTATAAGGAGACCTCTCCTTCTCATTTTGATAATATAGAATATTTAGGTATTGTTATGCTGCAGGTTTGGAGAGCAATTTTGGAGGAGGATTTGAGCACTCAAGCTTGGATATTGCAACTTCTCTCTTCTTGTCTTCTTCTTCTTGCATCCATGGCTATTCATGTAGAT
>MU225327.1:2542397-2574940 GCA_018584345.1 Thuja plicata | reverse complement strand
CAAAAAGACTCAAGAATAAAAGAAGCGGAAAGAGATGTTGCAAGTGAGAAGAAAAAAACCCTTGATAATGTATCAAGGGTTAAGAATAAAAAGAAATGACTTGTTGTTCCTGAGTCTGCAGTCTTGGGTATATTTGGATTACATCTGAAGATTCTTTCTTGAAATATTAGAGGAATAAATAGCCTTGTCAAATAACATTTTCTTAAATGTTGCATTATAGAGAATATCATTAATATTTTATTGATTCACAAAACTAAGATGAAAACTGGAAATTTTGAGATTATAGTCAAAAACATCTAGAATTTTGGTCATTTTGTGGCCTTTGATGCTGAGGGGTTTTTGGAGGATTGGATGTCCTTTGGAACCCTGCGAAACTCAAGGAGAATCTTATTTCTAGAAATAAAAATAATATAGTGGTTCAAATGGAGGAGGTTTCTTCTGTTGTCAATTAGAATATGATTAATGTTTATGCTCCTAAAACCAAAAGTGGTAGATCTATTTTGTGGAATAACCTAGGAGACATGATCAAGAATCATATTATGGATTATTGGATGATTGGCGGAGATTTTAACTCTCCTCTTTTTCCATCAGAAAAATTGGGAGGTCAAGAGGACTATTCTAAAAGTATGGTGGATCTTGTTGGTTTCTTTTCTATTTATGGATTGATTGATATTGATCTTCAAGACCTGCTAAATTCACCTAGAGTAATAGAAGAAGAGGAGATAATTTTATGCAATCTAAACTAGACAGATTTATTATTTATAGTTATTAGAACATCCTTTCTCAACTTTCCCTTAATGCTCTTCCTAGAATAGGTTCATACCATAATGTTGTGCTTCTAAACTAGGATAACAATTTTTATAGAGGCCCTTTCCCTTTCAGATATGAAATTATGTGGTCATTCCATCCCAATTTCAAAAAATTAATTATTAATTAATGGAGCTCTCTCATTCAATGGACTCCTTTGTTCGTTGTCTCTCAAAAACTTGAAAAAGTCAAAGATGTGGTCAAAGGTGCAACAAAATCTCTTTTGGGGACATCTTTCAAAAGAAAAAAAACTCTAGCCTTGGAATTAAAAGATTTCCAATCGCAATTAGAAAGGGGGCAAATGGATTATAAAATCTATGACAAAGAAAGAGACCTGAGAGCTCAATGGTTTAAAATTGCTAAAGAAGAGGGGTAAAAGTACAAACCTTTGTCACACTTTTATAAATGAAAAGGTCAACAACATGCAAACTGTTAAACTTTAATGACATAAAAGTGGCATTTATGTTTAGAATTTAAAAATGATGTAAACTAATGAAATGTATAAAATTGGATGAATTTTATGCCTATAATTTTTTTTAAAAAAATTGAACAAGAATTGACTTAGTTTTTTAATTTTTGAAGTCCATTTTTTAATTGCTAAAAACACTAGGGTCTAGTTCCCACCAAAACAATATATGAAAATAATCTTGTTTTCCTCTTTTTTCAAAATATGTTTTAGATGACATGTATAGCTAGTACAAAAAAAAGATTGGTTTTCGGTATATATTTTGTCTGTTATAACTATTCAAAGTTGGAGTTACCCGAAATTAATAGTTTTTGTCTCCCGCCTAATTTTCCCTAGCAAATCGACACCATTCATAAAACAAATTATATATTCTTGAAGATGACTCTCTCCTCTAGTGTTAAATATAATTTTTAAATTTTTCCGAAATGATTTGCTATTTTTTTTTTTTTGAACAAGTGTGTTCTTAAATGTTAAAATACCTACTTGCAGTTTTTTCAACTTATAATATATTATATGTAATCAAAACACTATAAAATTTATATAACCATAATCTTGACTCTGAGCTCTACAAAAGGGTATTTTTATATTTTAAAGAAAGTTGAGTTTTGATGGAGAATTGAGCTCCAGAAGTGACAACTTATGCAATTCTCCATTTTTTGCTTATTTTGTTGCCACATAGGTATGTTCGGCCTGAAATGTTTCGGCCGAAACTAGTTCAGCTGGAACTGTTTTGGCCGAAACTAAAGCCGACCAAACATGGTCATGTGGATAACCGCGACCCTCAAATATCATATATTAAAGAGTTTTTTTTTAAATAAAAAAACAAAACAATGATTTATTGCGACTTAAAAAATATTTTTTTAATAAAATCATTTTTTAAAGAGTTTTAAAGGCATATTTTTGGCATTAAAGGGAAACCACGAATTAATATTATCAAGGAGGTTTGTTTTTTTACAATTTTATTTCTTATTTTAGTTTTTTAGATTTTTTTGTGTTTTTAATTAAAGCATTGTTCAATATTGAATTATGAACTTATCAATATTATTTTTGATTTGTTTATCAAGGGTATATGGTTTTGTGTATGCGGGTGAATTGAAACTCTCAATTTGAAGAATTTGTGCAATGGGGAATAAAAGAAATAGAACAAGAAAATATGATCGAATAAGGGATGACAAAATGAAAAGTCTTACAAAACGTAATCAAGATGAACCTGTTGAAGTTCAGGAAGAACCTATTGATATTCAAGAAGATGCAATTCAAGTAGGGGAACAAATTGGTAGTTCTGAAAGTGGAAATATATCTTTTGGCATGGGAAATTTGATAGAGATGAATGAAGATTCACTTTTCAGTCAAATTTCATCTAAAGAAATGGTATCTAAAAGCACAATAAAAATGCATTACAAAAAAAATTGGGATGAATACTTTAAAAATAAAAGTATGGTTGGAAAAGCATAATTTTTTGCTAGGTTATTTAGGAAAAAAGAAATGACTCTTGTTTTGGAGTTGTTAGGTGTTGATAACAAGAAAAGCTCAGGAGACCGTGTAAATCAAACAATAGTTGAAAATTTGCAAGATGCATTGAACGACATTAACAACTCAAGTCGAGGAGTCGATTTAAGTTTTGCACGTAGAGCATTAATAACTACTTTATCTAGTAGGAGGTTGACACAGAGAAAACAAGTACATAACATTTATGATTTACTGAATGTATCTAGAAGAACTGTTCAAAGATATATCAGGAAGAGAAATATGTTAGATGAAAACATTCAAAAGAATTGGGTAAATATTTGTAGACTTCCTCGAAAAGACAAATTTTTTTAAGATGTAAAAATATAGGTCATTGAATATTGAACCACTCACTCCCATATTTCTTCTAATAGAAGGGATTCTATACAGATGAAAGATGAAGATACCGGTATGAAAACTGCACATCCAAAATATTTTATAGATACAACACAAAGTGAATTGTTTGAAGCATTCAAGCAAGAATTTTCAGATGTGAAAATATGTCAAAGAATGTTTTAGAGGTTGTGTCCTTTCTTTGTACGCATAATTAAGGTACATGAAAATTGTTGTTGCCAAAATCATGTTGATTTTCATCTATATTTGCAATCATATAAAAAAGTTATGGTGGTACTTAATTCGAATATGGTCATCCCTGAAAGTATGACACAATTTGTGAAGTCTATTTTATGTGATAAATTAGAAGATTCATATGAGTTGAAAGTACAATGTATAAAGAGTGCGTACAATGATTGTGGAGATTTGCATAAATTTCTATTGCAAATTGAGAATATTAATGTTTCAACGCCAGTTTTGTGGAAGAAATTTGAATATGAGACATACCGAACTAAGACTGGAGATGAATCCAAAAAAATTGCATTGAAGGAGAGTGAATTGCCCTACCTTGAGTTTATGACTAGATTATATACTATAATTTATCCACATATCCAGTATTTTTATGGTGTACAATGACAAGCTAAACAGTTTTGTGATTCCAAAGATTATTTTTGACCTGGTTGTATTCTTTCAATTGTAGATTTCTCTAAGAACTATACATTCTCCCCTCAATTGAAGCTTCAAGCTCGATATTATCATTCTAAGAAAGTTGCAATATTTGTGCAAGTGACCTATAAACACACACAATTTGGTTTGGATGAGGTAGAAAGTACCGATCCAAATGAAGACATTATCATCAAGGAGGTTCATTTCTATATCAGCGATGATAAGGTTCATGATAGGAGCTATGTGGCTCATTGTTTTGTAATTTATTTTGAAGATATTGTGAGTTGCAGGATAAAAGCTTCACAACACATGATTTGGTTTGATGGTTGTGTAGGTACAAGTGTATGTACTTCAATTCATTTTCATTCTCATTTAATTACCTATTAAATTATTAAATGATTATATGTATATATGCATACAACAACTTAATCTTGCAGGACAATTTAAATCTGCAAAAGCCTTTAATTGGCTAGCTATGCAACATGCTAGATGCAATGTTAAGTTTTTGTGGAACTTCTTTGAAAGTGGACATGGAAAAGGAGAGAACGATGGAGCAGGAGCATGTGTGAAGTGTGCACTTCGCCAACATAAACTTGCAGGTACAAATGGTGTGAACAGTATATATATATATATATATATATTTCAAATAATATAATTTCAACTTAGATTCATTTGCTTTAAACTAATAGTTTAGAAATTTACAGGTAACATGATAGAGAATTCAAAGAATTTTTTTGAATGGTGTAGAGGTCATTTTGCTAATCCAGACACCAAATACAACAAACTTTATTTTTGGGAAGTGAAAGGTAATTTATATTTTGTTGGAAAAATTAAAATTAAAATTTAATTTCATGCTCATCTATGTTATCATAATTGTTGATCTAAAAATATGCAACTTTAATTTCATATTTGTAACAGATATAGACTGATCTAATCCTTACAATTGTCAAAGAATTGTTGGTATTAGAAGTTTACATCAATTTATGAGTACAAGACAACGCAAGCCTCGATTGATTCAAGTAAGAGAAAAATCATGTTTCTGTACTGACTGCGTTGAGGACAATCCAATGAGTCAATGTGAGAATATTGCAAATGGATATGTTTCATGATGGGGTATGAAGGAGTTAATTACAATGCATCCTTATGATGATGATGATGATGATGACATGTAATTGATTGAATGTTTGAAGATGTTAATTTGATGATCATGCAAGGCATTAAATCAGTTAAATATATTGTATTTTCATTGATGTCAACTTGAAATAATCTGTATGGTCATGGAAATACTGCCAAAGACTTCAAAGAACCAATGAATCAAAGGCTATGCTATCAGTAATGCATATAAGTCAAGTATTCACTAAGTGACTGTATACACTGATGGAGTGCATGCCGACGGACAGAGTAAAAGAGAAAAAGTCATAGTATTACTCGACGAGCTAATGCACAACATTATCAATGAGCAAAGTCACAGTGTTGCCCAACAAGCAAAGCATAGAGAAACCCAATGGAAATAATTATAGTGTTGCCCGAAAAAAAAGACAAGGACGAAGATCCTGATGATAACTGAAGTCACACCGACGGAACACTCAGTTATCACCAATGATTAACTAAAGTGTTGACCGACAGAACAAAGAGTTCAGAAATGAAAAAATGCTTAGTTGTCAAGAAGCTATAAATAGACTTAACAAATACTTATCATTGTTTTAATCATCCAGATAAAGTCAGAGATAAGTAATTGATTTAAAGTTGATTTGTCCAGTTGGCAAGAAGATCTCTTTGAGATAAAACAAGAGCTTGCTTTAAATCTAATTGGTGAGAATTTTGGATCACGCCAAAATTCAAGAAAGCCAAGAAAAGGTAAATCATGTCTATAAAGAGACAAACCCAATTCATTATGTATTGTGTGGGGTGAAAAAGAGAAGAGGAAATATGCTAAAGAAAATTTGAAGGAGAAGAAAGTCTCCATTCAGACCCGATCAATCAAGCTGATGAAAGAGCTAGATTCTACAGACACCAACAAACAGTGAGACAACATCAAAGAGTAGAACAGTGTGGAACAAAGGTATAGAATTGATGATATTGATCAGAGAGGTAATGCACTTACAATAGATCTAAAAATCTACAATTAAGTTATATGTATGAACAGATCATTAATGTTTCAGTTTAACCATTGAAGCATCAAGTCTCTTAACTGAGCAGGACTTAAAAGTCTTCTACAATTGAGATACATCCCAAGGGGTATCAAAAAGTTTGATCATGAAAGTAGCATTGGATATGCTCAATACCTATTGACAGGCCAACTGAGTGTTTGATCAAGGATGGTAGCATTAGATGCTAGATACTAGCTAACAAACTATCTTTTAAATCCTCTAACAAGGTCACACCTAACAATGTGTTTGTAACCTTTAACAGGGTTGGCTCCTAACAGAGCTCACTTCAGAAGAGTGAAAATTTAGGGTACCGGTCCTAGTGGTTTTTCTCTTAACAGGGTTTCCATGTTAAAAATCCACGTGTTATGTGTTTATGTTTCATTACTTTACTGTTTTACATTTCACATATGCAGTTCTGGATTTATCGGTATACTCTGCATATTTATTGTGTTTCGGTAAATAGTTGACTGCTTATCAGTAATCATACAGAAGAGAGATTTACAAATTAATCCAACAAGTAGAAAATTTATATGTATTTCAAGGCATTCATCTTGTAGGACAGAAGATAACTAGAGACATAATTTGTGGTTATAAGTTTTAAGGGTTGATTTAAGGATTAATTTTTGAGGCCACTGATTTACCCCTCCCCCCCTCCTCTCAGTTATTACTAACAATTGGTATCAGAGCTTGTGTGATTAAAAGGAAGGTTTCAAGACCTAAGCTAAAGATTATAAGATGAACAGATGAGATGTGCCCAAGTTGAACAAAGACAATTTTGCTTCATGGTAGAGCAGAATAAGACTCCACTTATCAGGTATTAGAAATGATGTTACTCAATACTTAGATACTGAATGTGTTGCCCAAAAGAGCACCCACAATTAAAAAATTGAGAGAGAAGCATGAGCACAATTGCATGATGATAGAGCTTGCTTCCTCACTCTCCGATGCTGAATTTGAAGATGTCAAAACCTGCAAGACTACAAAGCAGACGTGGGACAAATTAATTCTTGTACATGGTGGTGACAAAAATGTTTTGAGAGCCAAGGCAGAAAGCCTTAGAGGAAAAATTGATGATCTCAAAATGAAAGAAGGTGAAAACATCACACAGTACAGCACAAGAATCAAAGAGGTAGTCAATGCTATCCGAGGAGTTGGAGGTTTACTAGAAGAACATACAGTGGTAAGTAAAATTCTAAGAACCTTATTGCCTACTTATGCCATTAGAGTATCTTCCATTCAAGAAATGAGAACAATAGAAAATAGCAATGTTACTCTAGACAGTTTGATTGGAAGACCGATTTCATTTGAAATGAATAACTTTGATGGTGACAAAAATGTTTTGAGAGCCAAGGAAGAAATCCTTAGAGGAAAAATTGATGATCTCAAAATGAAAGAAGGTGAAAACATCACACAGTACAGCACAAGAATCAAAGAGGTAGTCAATGCTATCCGACGAGTTGGAGGTGTACTAGAAGAACATACAGTGGTAAGTAAAATTCTAAAAACCTTACTGCCTACTTATGCTATTAGAGTATCTGCCATTCAAGAAAAGAGAACAGTAGCAAATAGAAATGTTACTCTAGACAGTTTGATTGGAAGACTGATTTCATTTGAAATGAATAACTTTGATAATAGTGTCTTACCAAGCATAGAGTCTCCATTCAAAACTTCTATGAGAATAAGTAAATCAAGTCATAAACACACTATGAGAAAAGATAGTGATAGTGAAAGTGAAGAAGAAAATCTTGATGAAATTGAAGCACTCATGACTAGAAGAATGCAGAGAGGCAAAGGTAAATACAAAGGTAAATTACCACTTGTTTGTTTTAACTGTAAAGAGATTGGACACTTTGCTGCAAGATGTCCTAACAGAAGAAAAGATGACAGAAGTAATGACAGATCATTTGAAAAGAATTCTGACAGAGGTGATTACAGAAGCTACTGAAAATTAGAAAGAAGAGATACCCGAGACCACAAGGACAAAGGAAAGAAGGCCAGTTACCTAGAAAAATGCAAAGATGATGACACTGACACCGAATTTGAGGAAGACATCGAGATGGTGTTTGTGGCAGTAAAAGATGATTCAGATGATGATGAAGAAAGGTATGTAAAAATTGTACTCATATCTAAAGTTAGTAAAAATGATGTCTTGATAATAGATAGTGGCTACACTCACCATATGACCGGTGATAAGAAATTTTTTGAAACTTTTGAATACTATAAAGGTGGTTTAGTAGGAATGGGTAATGACACACCTTGTCTAGTTGAAGGTAGAGGAACCATAATGTTGAATAACCAGATAAAATGTGAAAATGCTTATTGGGTGAATAGATTGAATTATAATCTATTGAGTATTTCTTAGTTGAATAATTTAGGTCACAGAGTAGCATTTGAAAATAAGAAGGCAAAGATCTTCAATAAATCAAGAAATCTGATTGGTACCGGTGAGCAGACAAAAGGATACTTATTCTTTCTGAATGATACTGACGCCTCTTTTTTAATGACTAGAAATGAAGACATATGGTTGTGGTACAAAAGATTGTGTCATGTGAACTTTGACAACATGATAAAAATAAGTAGAAAAAGAAATGTAAGAGGTTTACCAACGATGACCAAGCCCGACAATATCATGTGTAAGAATTGTCAAAAAGGTAAGATGACAAAGTATAGTTTCAAAAGAAAAAGCCATACATTTAATCCCATTCTAGAATTAGTCCATACTGATTTATGTGGACCTATGAGGACAAAGAGTTATTAAGGTGATAGATATTGTATTCTCTTTGTTGATGATTACTCTAGAATGATGACAGTAATGATTCTAAAAGATAAATGAAAATCATTTAAGATGTTTAAATGGTATAAGGCAATGGTTGAGAAACAAAGTGGTAAAGAATTGAAATGCTTAAGGTCAGATAGAGGAGGGGAATTTATTTAAGATGAATTCACTAACTTTTGTAATGAGCATGGAATCAAAAGACATGTCTCTACACCAAGAACACCATAGAAAAATGGAATTGTTGAAAGAAGGAATAGATCCATAGTTGATTGTGCAAGGACACTGATGATAGAGAAAGACATCACCCAAATTTTTTGGAGAGAAGTTGTCAGTACTGCTGTTTACACATTGAACAAAGTAAAATTGAAGAAAGACACCAAAAAGACATCTTATGAGCTTTGGTATGTATACACACCCAATGTAAGTTATTTCAAAAAATTTGGCAGTTAGTGTTATATCTTAAAAGATGATATAAATGGAAAACTTGACTCCAAGAGTGATGAAGGAATCTTTCTAGGGTATTCTACCAAGAGCAAGGCTTATAAATGTCTAAATAAAGCCTTAAACAAAATTGTTGAAAGTGCAAATGTAAAGATAGATGAATTTGCAGAGAAGAATGAAAAGGAAAGCACTAAAGAGCCAGAGGACTAGAATAGGTTTGTATACAATGAGGAACCTGACACTCTACCCGACCAACTATGTAGAGATCCTGAATAACAGATCATTGCACCCAAGCATCAGGCTACAAATATTGACGATCATAATATTGCTCAAATTGATGCACAAAGTGATGGAGAACAGAATGAAGCACAAAATGATGATCAAGATGATAGACAAAGAGATGAACCTGTACTTGCAACATATGTCAAAAAGAACCATCCACTAAACCAGATCATTGGAGGCAAGAAGGCTTGTATGAGAACCAGAAGTAAGTATCTAAATACAAGATATATTATTTTTGATTATGAGCCCAAATCTGTCAATGTTGTGATAGGATTAGGATCACTAAGAGGGGGGATGAATCAGTGATCTATCTATTATAACTTTTTCTTATTATCTTGAATCTTAACTTTAATGCTTAAATACTGAACTGAATATCAATGCAAGTAAGATAAACATACAAAACTCATAGCACCAATTATGATTACGGGGAAACCCAATGCAGGTGAAAACCCTAGTGGGAATTAGTACCCACAAAAATTCTATACTAGTTTCTTATGATCCTTGTTAGAATATCCTTAACCCTGTTAGGAGTTGTCTTTACAATGTATGAAGTACAGTGACCTTGTTAAGGGTCAGACCCTATTAGGAAAATTTTACAATAACCCTGTTAGGGGTGGTGGACTTACTGTCCAAGGACTCGCTATCCAAGAGCTCACTACTCAAATGGTGAAAGCTACAACTTTCTGGATCTATAATACACACTGTATCTACAAGGTGATCTACGTACTTCTCTGACACTACTTGTCTGATCAGTTCCTTTGGTGCGTTGATACTTTAACCTCTTGTAAAGAACTATAACAATCTTATCTTCACTTTGAAAGCTTCTACTTCAATATCTATATCATCAACATATGACAAATATAGCTTTGTTGTTTTAACACTCTGCTCTGCTTTTCTTATCTCTGGCTTTCACAACTTCTCCGATATAAAATGACCTTCTATAAGTACTTCCTCAAGGGAAAAAAATATGTTGGCTTTAGGAAACCTTTTAAAATCTATCTTGATTACTTAACTAATCACGCAACCCTTCATTAAGTTGACGCAACATCAATTACAACTGCTTTACTCAAATTGGACAGACGCGTCTCTTCACACAGTCCGCTCTGCCAAATTAGCTCTAACTTCTTTCTCTAGATGAATCAATTCATGCACCTTTAACTACACATGATTAGGTCACTAAAAATCACTAATCAAAAGGCACAAGTCTTGAGGATAGGTTCAACTTCTGTACCAAAATAATCTTTGTCGGCTCTTTCCATGATCTCTGTCATGTTCTGGCATTCATTGGTTGTACCTCTTCAACTGGTTGTATCTTCTTCATACTTTCACATCTAATCATGCTTTCTTAGAATTATAATTACTACATACTTACAAGCTTATCTTCAAAGGCACATTTCCTAACTCGGTCGTATGCACGTGCACTGATGCTTTGTTCTTTTGGTACTCTACTAACTGTCCAGTCTTCTCTACTTAGCCAATTTATGATCTCCTGATAATGTGTGCTAACTCCAACACTTCATACGACTTTGTTTCCATAATGAAAACACTAAATAGATTCATATACACCAGTATAGTCAACTTGCCAACAATCTCCCCCTTTGTCATTAATGGCAATAAAGGAATATGGCGAAGTTACTATCTGTACTCTTATACAAAAACTCTCTATCTTATAGCTCCCTCTTATCATATACCAGAATCCATATTCTTCATACTCTACTCCCCCTTTGACATTAATGAAAAAGGTTCTCAAAAATATTTCTATGTACTTACTCAGCATACACATCTAGATATGCAATCTGCAACTTCTAGATCTCTTTCTCCCAAAATGCAATAATCTGTAGATGGGCGCATAATGCATATTGTAGCTTCTCCATCTTCTCCAAGTTTGTGCTAGAACCTTGATCATATGATAGACTCCATATTCTATGCATTATTTTACTCCCCTTTTGATATTATCTTCTCTGCCTTTTGCTGCAAACTCTTTCAAGGATGCTTGACCAACCTTGAGTGAACTAAGATCAAGTGTAAAGTTGCTAACCAATCCAATGAGTCTCTTCTTCATATAATTCTCTTCTATAATATCTGATCTATTTTTCATGTCTCCTTTAGATTATATACTCCACCTTACTTATTTACTCCTCCTGATTCTAATTCTGTTATGGGTGTCAAACTTGACAATAATGATGATGAATTGTGCATCACTTCAGTCTTCTCTTTTTCCGCTTCCTTTTCTGTGATATCTTAAATCAATATATCTTCTTTCTGATATAAAGACTCTTAGCCTCTTGAGTACTCACAAATGTTTCTTCAAACTTGTCTAGATCAATATCCATTTTTTCCATTGATACTTCAACATTATCAACCACGAATGTATCGTCCATGTCCTTGGCCATGGGCGCAAAATCCTGTGGACCTGTCATAATAGTTTTATCTGCTTCTTCACATGATATTTCAAATTGTATCTTCAATCAATTCTACTCTTACGTGAACACTCTTTTGTTGTATTCACACTTAGATGATCAATAATAAGTATGTGCTTCCAAGGCTAACAGCATGTCAGCTCCAAAAAAAATTTATCCAATGGCTATACTGATACTCTCACATAGAACACTTCTCAACAAGATTTTGACCTACTTCGCTTCATGAAATTCATGCGCTGAAGCATACTAATAAATCACTTCCGAGATGTTTCGAAGAGTTTCTTGATATCAATCTCTACTAAAGAATGTAATTGTGACCCTTTGCTACTCGACTACAAGTGCTGCTTTGATTATCCAACCACTTTCTTGATTGCTAAGTAAGTTTTCAACTAATTTCCAAAATGACGTGTCTGTGCTTGGGCTTCATTTCAAACTCGAATGACTTTGCTTAACAAATAACGATTATCAATCTCCTTTCTTTGATGTTGAGAACAACTGTAATGATTTAACAATACAACTGCTAGGGCTTCTATGATCTCCAATCATTTATTCTGACTGCAAGCAAGGACTTGGTGATTTCAAAGTAGATTTCCACTATTAATACTTTTTGCGTAGACACAGAAAGCAATTGTAACTTCTATTCTTGTTCCTGATAACAATTTAGACCGTGTTCTCTTGCATATTGAATCACAATGTCACCAAACAATTGTAATCCAAGGCGCATACTCAGATGGTGAGTATACCAGCCACGCAGGGGTTTAGAACCTATCAAGCTCCCCCTATGACCATGAGGATTATCTAACCAGAAATAGGAGATGCGTCTATAGCAGATGCATCTACTATATCGTTAACATTGTTAGCCTTCTTTACTTCTACCCAGATCTTGCTCGTATCTTCTATAGCTTTCACAAATTTTATTTCTCCTCCCTCATCCCATAATGAATCTTCTTACTTTTTAAAGCTTTCATGTCTTTGCGCTCTAGATCTACAATGCTTAGAGATGTGTCTATATTTTCCACATGAGTGACAAATGATAGGAGTTCTGATGTTATTATTCATCATGTTGCACTGCTTGGTTGTATGTCCATTGTAATTACATATCTGACATGTAATGTTCTAAGGGTTTCTAACATTTTGCTAAGGATAACTTCTTTGTTTTTGCTGATTTTGATTTCTTTGATTATTCTGATTCTTGTTCTTCTAACTTGTTTTACAATTCATAGCTCTATGAACAAATTTATTGCATGAATAACAGTAAACATTGAAGGGTCTTACCTCTTTACAATTCCTTGCAATATTTCCATGCTTGTTACAGGCATAACAAGTATAGTCAACTAGCTTGCATTCATCCTTAGGTGGTTCAACATTGTCTTTAGTCTGATTTCCAATCTCCTTAGTATCTGTGATGTCCTTTGGTGCTTTCATTCTTTCTCGCATGGCATCAATCTGAATTTGTGCTTCATTGTATCCTATACCGCTGGTATCTCCTTTAACCTTTTGAGCATACAACTATGATTCTATCATATCCTTGCTTGTGTGTAACTTGTCAATATGATTCTTTATTGCAATCAATTCAGATTCCATCTTATCTTTGTTTTTTCTTAGCTCCAAGATTTCCATGTTTGCTTGTTTCAGTTCTTCATCTAACTGCTTGTTCACTTTGACTTGATCATCATAGGCGTCTTGATTGTTACATAGCTTTTCATCTAATTCTTCAATGTGATCCTTCAAAGATGAATTTTCTTCATTCAATTTTTGACTACTTCTCCCAAATAATTTGAAGAACAATTCCTTAATTCTTTTGTCAGTTTCTTAATAAGTATTTGCATGCCATTAACTTTTAGTTTAAGATCTTCATTTTCTTTTTCAGATGTGTCAAGTTCTTCAAGGGCTAATTCAAGATTCTTTTTCAGGTGTTTCTTTTCTTCCTTTTCCATTATCTAATCAAGTGGTTAAAATTATTTGCTAAGGACCAGAGCTCTGATACTAATTGATAGGATTAGGATCACTGAGAGGGGGGGGGGTGAATCAGTGATCTATCTATTATAACTTTTTCTTATTATCTTGAATCTTAACTTTAATGCTTAGGTACTGAACTGAATATCAATGCAAGTAGATAAACATACACAACTCATAACACCAAATATGATTACGGGGAAACCCATTGCATGTGAAAACCCCGGTGGGAATTAGTACCCACAAACATTCTATACTAGTTTCTTATGATCATTGTTAGAAGATCCTTAACCCTGTTAGGAGTTGTCTTTACAATGTATGAAGTACAATGACCTTGTTAAGGGTCAGACCCTGTTAGGAGTCTTTTACAATAACCTTTTTAGGGGTAATGGACTTACTGTCCAAGGAATCACTGTCCAAGAGCTAACTTCTCAAATGGTGAAAGCTACAACCTTTTGGATCTTTGATACACACTGTATCTGCAAGGTGAACTGTTGTTGTGACATTGCTTGTCTGATCAATTCCTTTTGTATGTTGATGCTTTAAGCTCTTGTAAAGCACTATAACAATCTTATCTTCACTCTGAAAGCTTCTACTTCAATATCTATATCATCAACATATGACAGATATAGCTATGTTGTTTTAACACTCTGCTATGCTTTTCTTATCTCTTGCTTTCGCAACTTCTCCGATCACAAATGACCTTCTATAAGTATTTCCTCAAGGGAAACAAACATGTCAAATTTAGGAAACCTTTTACCATCTATCTTGATTACTTAACTAAGCATGCAAACCTTCATTAAGTTAGCACAACATCAATTACAACTGCTTTACTCAAACTGAACACATGCGTCTCTTCACATAGTCCGCTCTACCAAATTAGCTCTAACTTCTTTCTCAGGATGAATCAAGTCATGCGCCTTTAACCATACATGATGAGGTCACTAAAAATAACTAATCCAAAGGTGCAAGTCCTGGGGATAGGTGAAAATTCTGTACCAAAACAATCTCCGTCGGCTCTTTCCATGATCTTTGTCATGTTGTGGCATTCACTGGTTGTACCTCTTCAACTAGTTGTAGTATCTTCATACTTGCACATCTGATCATGCTATCTTAGACTTAGCATGACTACATACTTACAAGATTATCTTCAAAGGCACATGCCCTAACTCGGTCGTATACATGTGCACTGATGCTCTGTTCTTCTGGTACTCTGCTAACTGTCCAGTCTTCTGTACTTAGCCAATTTCTGATCTTCTGATAATGTGTGCTAACTCCAACACTTCATATGACTTTGTTGCCATAATGAAAACACTAAATAGAGTCATATACACCAGTATAGTCAACTTTCCAACATGATACACTTGATAATGATGAATGAATAAGTGCTATGAATGAAGAGATTGAGAAGATAGAGAAAAACAAGACATGGACACTTGTACCGAGACCAGATGACAAGAATGTCATTAGTACAAAATGGATATTCAAGAATAAACTGAATGAGAATGGAGAAGTCACCAGAAATAAAGTAAGACTAGTATTCAAGGGGAATGCACAAGAAGAAGGGATTGGCTATGGAGAGACCTTTGCACCTGTTGCTAGGCTAGAAGGAGTAAGAATATTACTTTCTTATGCTGTATGTAAAGGATTCAAGGTATATCAAATGGATGTCAAGTCTGCATTCCTAAATGGAATACTTGAAGAAGAGGTATACATTGAACAACCAGAAGGGTTTGTTGATCCAGACAAGAGGGACATGGTATGTAGACTACAAAAATCCTTGTATGGATTGAAACAAGCACCCCAAGCCTGGTATGAAAGACTTCATTCCTAACTTATAAGTATTGGATTTGTAAGGACTAGTGAAAAAAGTAATATTTATTTGAAGGAAGATACTAATGCTAACATTCTGATTGCTGAGATATTTGTTAATGACATCATATTTGGAGGCAATGATATGCTATGCAAATCATTTGTAAATGAAATGAGAAAAGAGTTTGAGATGTCTATGTTTGGAGAGATCAAGTTGTTTCTTGGTCTGCAGATCATGCAACAAGATGAAGGTATTTGAGCTTACCGAAAGCCAGAAATGTTTAATAGTTACATTTGGAAAGCTTGATGAAACTGTATATTTCATATTGTATTAGTAATAGTATAGTATGATAATGTAGTATGTTGCCATCAATGCAAAAGGGAGAGATTGATGACATGTAACTAAATGAATGTTTAAGGATGTTAAGTTGATGATCATGCAAGGCATTAAATCAGTTAAATGCATTGTATTGTCATTGATGTCAACTTGATATAATCTGTATGGTCATGGAAATACTTCCAAAGACTTCAAAGAACCAATGAATCAAAGGATATGCTATCAGTAATGCATATAACTTAAGTATTCACTAAGTGACTGTATACACCAACGGAGTGCACGCCGACAGAGTAAAAGAGAAAAAGTCATAGTATTACCCAACAAGCTAATGCACAACATTACCGATGAGCAAAGCCACAGTGTTGCCCAAAAAGAAAAGCACAGAGTAACCTGACGGAAAGAATTACAGTGTTGCCCGACGAAAAAGACGAGGACGGAGATCCCGATGACAACTAAAGTCAAACTGACAGAACAGTGAGTTATCACCAACGACTAACTAAAGTGTTGACCGACATAACAGAGAGTTCAGAAATGACAAAATGCTTAGTTGTCAAGAAGCTATAAATAGACTTAACAGATACTTATCATTGTTTTAACCATCCAGATAAAGTCGGAGATCAGTAATTGATTTAAAGCTGATTTGTTCAGTTGGCAAGAAGATCTCTTTGAGATAAAATAGGAGCTTGCTTTAAACCTAATTGGCAAGAATTATGGATCACGCCAAAATTCAAGAAATCTATGAGAAGGTAAATCATGTTTATAAAGAGACAACCCCAATTCATTACGTATTGTGTGGGGTGAAAAAGAGAAGAGGAAAGATGCTAAAGAAAATTTGAAGGAGAAGAAAGTCTTCATTCAGTCCTGATCAATCAAGCTAAGGAAAGAGCTAGATTCTGTAGACACCGATGAATAGTGAGACAACATCACAGAGCAGAACAGTGTGGAGTAAAGGAATAGAATTGATGATATTGATTAGAGAGGTAATGCACTTACAATAGATCTGAAAATCTGCAATTAAGTTATATGTATGAGCAGATCATTAATGTTTCAGTTTAACCATTGAAGCATCAAGTCTCTTAACCAAGAAGGACTTAAAATTCTTCTATAATTGAGATACATCCCAAGGATTATCAAAAAGTTTGATCATGAAAGTAGCATTAAATATGCCCGATACCTATTGACAGGTCAAGTGAGTGTTTGATCAAGGATGGTAGCATTAGATGCCCGATACTAGGTGACAAACTATCTTTTAAATCCTCTAACAAGGTCACACCTAACAATGTGTTTGTAAACTTTAACAAGGTTGGCTCCTAAAAGAGCTCACTTTAGAAGAGTGAAAATTTGGGGTACCGGTCCCAGTGGTTTTTCCCTTAATAGGGTTTCCACGTTAAAAATCCATGTGTTATGTGTTTATGTTTCATTACTTTACTGTTTTACATTTCACATATGCAATTTTGGATTTATCGGTATACACTGCATATTTACTGTGTTTTGGTAAATAGTTGACTGCTTATCGGTAATCATACAGAAGAGAGATTTACAAAGCAATCTGACAAGTAGAAATTTGATATAATTATTTCAAGGCATTCATCTTGTAGGATAGAAGATAACTAGAGACATAATTTGTGGTTATAAGTTTTAAGGGTTGATTTAAGGATTAATTTTTGAGGCCACTGATTCACCCCCCCCTCAGTTATTACTAACAGATGATGATATAGACATAAACATTCATGGTCCTATATATTCAACTAATTATGAGAATGTTTCTGATTTAATTGTTACAGGTGAAAGCACATACATGCTCTTTTATTTAAATTTAATTGATCGTGTAAGTAATGTTCAAATTTTATCTTAAATTTTTGATTTGAATTTAATAGAATCTTGATTTGTATAGGTGGTATTTTTGTTGTGGTTGTGGATCCTGACAATGCAGAAAGTGTAGATTATTATCTACTAAGATGCATAAAAGAAAAATGCAAGTTGCCAGAAGAAATTGTAGATGGTGATGGACAATCATATCCAAGTGGTTTAGTTCTAATTGAAGGAACCTATTATTAGCAAATAAAGATAGACAAAAATGGTGTTCAATTTATTGAATACGTGTCTAGCCAAAAATTTCTACATTATAGTCACTTGGTTATAGAAACAAAGTTGCAATTTGAGACTGCAAAAAAGAGGACGTGTCAATCAAAAGTGGAGGTTGCCTATTGAAGAAAATGAAATTTTTTTGAAGACAATAAAAGATAGAGAGGATCCAGAGTATATGTATCAGGCGCTTTAGGGTGAACTTCTTCTTTTAGCTCTCATACTTTCATATTTGAACTCTATAGTTTGAACTCTTATTTAATGTATTGGATATTGGATATATGCTATTGAACTCTACATTTTGAACTCTATAGTTATGCATGCTTGGTAAATTATTTATTCTTTTATAATGTATATTTTGATGATTCAATGGTTTTAATATATAGCTTGTATGTATGTTGTTATAGCTTTTATGTATGTTGTTACATGTACAGGTGCTTCAAGATGGTTCAATGATTTTAATATATAGCTATGTATACTTTGATGTATTCTTTTATGTATGTTGATATGTGCATGCTTTGTTATGTATGTTGTTATGTGCATGCTTTGATGTATGACCTCCCCTTAAGACATACCCTTAATACATCCCCTTTTAAACTACTTTAAATTACTTACATGACATTATTTAGATTACTTAATTATATTTTAATGGTTCAATGATTTTAATATATATGTTATGTGCATGCTTTGATGTATAACCTCACCTTAAGACATCCCCTTAAGACATACCCTTTTAAATTACTTACATGACATTATTTAGATTACTTAATTGTATTTTAATAGTTCAATGGTTTTAATATATATGTTATGTGCATGCTTTGATGTATGACCTCCCCTTAGGACATCCCCTTTTAAATTACTTACATGACATTAGTTAGATTACTTAATTGAATATCAATGGTTCAATGGTTTTAATATGACCTCCCCTTTTAAATTACTTACATGACATTAGTTAGATTACTTATTGTATTTTTATGGTTCAATGATTTTAATATGATCCCCCCTTAAGACATCCCCTTAAGACGTCCCCTTTTAAATTACTTGAAATTACTTACAAGACATTATTTAGATTACTTAATTATATTTTAATGGTCCATTACATGAGCATGCTTTGATGTGTATGTTTAATTATATTTCAATCGTCCATAACATTAGTTAGATTACTTAAATTATTTACATGACATTAGTTAAATTACTTACATGACGTTAGTCTATTTAATGAATGCATGAACATTCTTAACATTAAGTTTGTACATGACAAAACATAATGTATACATAACATGTATAAAAATAAGTCTAAAATATGAAATAACATACTGACATTTAACATACATACATATATGAAATGACTAAAATGAACATGTATATATGTAATGTCTAAAATATGAAATAATACCTGAACATATAACATGTACATATATATGAAATGACTAATATGAAAATGTATATATGTAATGTCTAAAATATGAAATAACACACAAACATATAATATGTACATATATGTCTGAAATAACATGTACATATGAAATGTCTAGAATAGACGTGTCAAATGAAATATCTAAAATAACATGTGTGCTCAACTAAGGCCATGTCCTAATCTGTGACCTGATGATGGTCCACCTCCTCCTGATCTCTTTGTGCAATAAAATAAATATATGTGTCATGCATACACACATGTACAATAAATTAAATATTTATGATCATAGAAAAATTATTTTTGAACAAACGTCTAAATTTACCTGTGTATCATGATGCACAGGATCACCAGGAGTCTGTAAATATCCATATGGCTCCATACTGTCGAGAATACCCTGGAGTACATATATATATATAATTTAATTCAAATTATTTATATACATGTGTAAGTTTTTAAGTACATTAAAATTTAAATAAATATATATCGTAGCAGTGTGTAATGCTCTCTCGATAGCGCTCAAATCTGAATCATGTAAGGACACCTCTGTGGGATCAATTTGGTCATGTAAGGACACCTCTATGGGATCAATCTAGTCATCTATAAGAAAGGTGGTAAAAAGTTGACGAGATGAATGTGATGAAGTGGATTGAGTAGACTAGTGAGGTGCATCCTTGTTAACTACAGTTTGTTGAGGAGTTTTAGGTGGTTCAGGAATATCCTCCTATCTCTGTGCTCCCTTTGAACCTGATCCTATAGATCTATAAAGCCTGATATGCATAAAGTAGATCACTGGATAATCATGCGCCCATATGACGCAACTGGTCCAAATCTGATATAGCTGCAGCCTCTAAGGGAGATGGTATGTCTACTATTTGGTATGGATCATCACTATAGGATGCATCTTGTATAGGTGGAGGAATTCTAGAATGGGAACACAACATGTATCTCCCCAAACGATCAGATGACATCTCCTAAACCCATGTCGTGATACTCGCAATACTAGAAAATACATCCCTCATGATCCTGTCATCTGGTATACTCTATCCTGCAGCTTCCATTTCCAAACCTTTTGGTACGAACAAAAGGTTTGGACCCACCTTTTCCCACTTATTAGCATGCACTGGGGCAATAGGCCCTCTAAATATATTAGATAATCTCCCCCTCCCCTACCCAATATGACCGGGAAAATCTATATAATCAACATCATAGTGCTAATGAAATTCTACAAATAATTGTTTGCAGAAATATAGTGGAAGTTCATCCTTCTGGGGCAACCTATGATGAGAATCCAACCATCGAGGATATATAAATGGTGCAACAAGGTCGTCATCATATCTAGTAATCATATAACCTCTCACCTAAGCTCTATCCTGATAATGAGGATACATAGTCTTCACCATAGCGGTGGAAACCTCTAAGTCAACTTGTCTATACTTCACAACACCAATAACACTGCGGGAGAGAGAAGTATAGAATGTATCAATGAAAATGCTATCATAAGGGTTGTAAGATTGAACCTTTGATCGAACCAATTCCTCTCTAATAATCTTTACCCTATCCCTATTAGAAAGGGTGGTGGATGACTGAATCCTTTGATCGAGAACCTCAATAGCTCGTCTCAATATAGCTATGGTACTAGTGAGTAGCTCCTCCCTGTCCTCTCTATAATTAAAATATCTATGTGAAGAGTGGTCTTTACCACCCCCTAAACGATAGCCTCTCTTGAATTTGTAGGTGATGCCCCTCTAGCTGATGCCATGTGATAGAAAAAATAGATATATTTAATTATAAATAGGAATATATATATCTTTGCACATGTACATGTTATAATCATCTAGTTTAAATGAAATATATATATGTACAAATTTAAGAAACATGGTCTAATTCTAATTTACTTGCATATTTAAACACATTTGTTACAAATAAATAAAAGAAAACACAAATACATATACATTTGAAAGAAAAATTATTTTAAATCATATGTACATGTACATATTTTCTAATGAAAAGACATTTTGAGTTATGGTTCAATTATGTCTAGGTTTACAACTAGCCTAGTTTAATGTAGATGAATATTTCATGTTTAGGTTTAGGGATTAACTTGGTTTATTTCTCAATTAGGTTTAGGGTTAATTTGTTCGTGGTTAGGGTTCATGTGTTGGTTTCATGTTAGGGTTAATGTTAGTTTCTAGTATCAGGGTTTATGTTGGTTCATGTTCCAGTTTCATGTTGGTTTCATGTTAGGGTTCATGTTGGTTTCATGTTGGTTTCTAGTGTTAGGGTTTATGTTGGTTCATGTTCCAGTTTCATGTTGGTTTCATGTTAGGGTTCGTGTTGGTTTCATGTTAGGGTTTATTTCTCAATTAGTTTTAGGGATCTACTTTTAAATTAGGTTTACATGGTTAGGGTTCATGTTTGTTTAGTGTTAGGGTTTATGTTGGTTCATGTGTTCCAGTTTCATGTTGGTTTCTAGCCGATGCCATGTCATGATAGATAAAATAGATAAAAGAAAACACAAATACATATGTTTGAAAGAAAAATGTTTGAGTGTTAGGTTTTATGTTGATTCATGTTTCAGTTTCATGTTAGGGTTCATGTTATTTTCCTTTTGGTTTCATGTTAGGGTTCATGTTGGTTTCATGTTAGGGTTTATTTGTCAATTAGGTTTATGAATCTACTTTTAAATTAATTATAGTTAGGGTTCATGTTGGTTTAGTGTTAGGGTAAGGATTACACATTGAAAATTAAGATTAACATTAAGGTTCAATATGGTTAAAGTGTTCGATTTTATAGACGCTTTGAGTTAAAACTAGCCTATGTTTACAACTAGCCTAGTTTAATGTATGGTTTAATGTATCTAATTTTAATGTAACATTTTCGTAATATTTTTCTAATGTTTAAAATGTTATATTTAATATGTTTTGTAACATTTTTCTAATGTTTTGTAATGTTTTCCTAATATTTTATAACATTTTCCTAATGTTTGGAAACATATGTAATAAAAATAAATTAATTAACTAGCTAACTAATATATTTTCTTAACCGGAAAAAAACTAAATCTACATAAAACCATATTATTTATTTTTTAAAATTAAAAATAACAAAATTATGACAAAAAACATTAAATAATACAACAACGACATTAATTTAACAAAAAAAACTCAAAAGCATTATAAATTTTTTTTTTAAAAAGCCTACCTATTTTTGGTCGAAGATCACCAAACCCGCTACGCAGATGTTGGAAGGCGCCAAGTAGAAATGAGCAGCTTGGGGAAAATTTTTGGGTATATATGGTTTTAAGGGTTCCGACCAAAACCATTTCGGTTGGACCAATTCTGTCTGAAATTGTTTTGGCCGAGATAAATTTGCCACATCGACGCCACATGGCACTGTGTGTGCGCCATGTATGTCCAACCGAAAATGTTTTGGCTGGAACTTATTTGGCTGAAACTACAAAAAATGTCCTCTAGTACGACACAAATTTGTACTTTTACCCAGAGGAGATTTTCTTGAAACAAAGGTCCATGATTCAATGGCGAAAGGAAGGAGAAATTAACACTAAATTATTCCACCAATCCACTATGAAATATAAATCAATAAATATAATAGCAAAGTTGATA
The DNA here is from genome assembly GCA_018584345.1 of Thuja plicata. Taxonomy (NCBI): domain Eukaryota; kingdom Viridiplantae; phylum Streptophyta; class Pinopsida; order Cupressales; family Cupressaceae; genus Thuja; species Thuja plicata. The sequence continues at coordinate 2,551,866 of MU225327.1, read as the reverse complement.
AGAGATGATCGATCTATTATGAATCAGGATGAGGACATAGTTTCTTAGGTTCTTTCCTTCTTTTCCCATATTAATTCGCAAATTCAAGTGTGTTGGAAATATATTTTTATCAATGTATTGTTTGGTTATCATTGATATCAAACATTATGGTCTAGAGGTGATGGAAATGTTTTCTCTAACATTGTGATCTAGAGGTATTTTTTGAAGATATGTTCTGGTATATCTAGTAGTCTGGCTATGTCCGAAGGAAGAAGGTTGGTCTGAAAGAAGGGTTGTGTGAAATAATTAACAGTGCTACAAAATAGTGGAAGACATCTATGTTTCCTATGATCATGAATGTTAACCAACTGATGGTAATGGTGATGAAGACCGAGTTTCAGAAGAATACAAGGAAGTAGAATGGTTAGATCAGTTGTTAGTTTGTCATTAATGTCAAGCAATTGATTTCTAGTTTATATTAAGTTGCCATATCAACTAGAGAGGAACTTAATCGTGTAGATAATAAAGACCAGACAATGATAAGGAACTATTGGTATACTTGTTTTTTACTTAACATTTGATGTGGTTAAGTCGAGCAAAGGGAACAACCTAGTTACCAAGTAGTGAAGTGTTTGTCGGTCGAGCAAATAAAAGACAATCACCGAGCGAAGTTGACAACTAAGCAAGGTTAGTTACCAAGCAAGGTTGGTAACTGAGTGAACTCAGATACTGAGTGAAGATATTCACTGAAGTCACCAAGCACAAAACAAAGAATGAACAAAGATTGAATTCAAGGAGCAGAATGAATTTAATGCAAAGGCACACAGATCAAGAAGTTGCTAAGCATGAAGACAAAGTCTGGTTCAAGATCTATGGTCATGAAAAGTCAAGTTCAAAATTAGTGATATAGATTAAGAGGCAAAAGAAAGTTGTGAGTTCCAAGAAAAAGTGCAAGTCACGAGGCACGGTTAACCGCTTAACCGAGTTACAGATACATTGAATCAGTTCATTAGAGATGATCAGACGTTTGAGCGCAATTGAGGGAAAACCTAAACAATAGGATTAAGAGGCAAAAAAAAGGCCTATATATTGATGAGTCTATATGTTTATACAAAGTTTCTGGCGAAGTAAATAGTTGAAGAGCTACTGAGAAGAGTAGTGAAAGAGTTGGATAACTAGTCCAGAGGAGAGACTGGTGAGTTGATGAGTTGTTGGTGCTAGTAAGTTTCAGAGAGTGAACAAAGGACCTGATCAAGAAAAGTATAGTTGTACAATCACAAGTCACATTAGTACACTATTGCTTACTAATATTTGTAACAGAAAATCTCTTAACCGAGTGGATTTAACAAGTCCTTTTGTAAATCCTTGAGAAAGGTAACATTATAAGATAAATGTTTAAGCCCTCTAACCAGACCACTCCTAACAAGGTGAAGATCTTAATAGGTCTAAGGTAAATCCCCTAACAGGTTCACATCTAACAAATGTGCATTGTAATATTTAACATGATTCGCTCTTAACTAGCATAATTCAGAAGAGTATTTATTTTTGTGTGTGACAATTCCCACAAAGGTTTTTAAGCCATCTTGCCATCATTGTGGAAAATGAGGCCACACATCAAATTTTTGCAGACGCAAAGCAAAAGGTATTCCTAGAAACCCTTCTAAATTCAATGGTATTTGCTATAACTATAATAAGTACGGACATCAGGCACATGAGTGTAGAGCCAAATTGAAAAAAGCACAGAAGAAACCATTCATGGATAAATACTGTCAAAATAGCAACATGCATGGTCATACATCACAGGCATGGAGAAGGAACAAAAAGAAAATATGGAAGCCTAAAGGACAATAAATGGTAAATCAACCGATAAGACAAGGCAATGCTTATGCATGGGATTATAACACTTGGAGTAGTTGTGAAACATGTGGTAAATATGGATATATAGCAATAAATTGTATGAGACAATGGCGAACCAAGTCTAGGAATTGGTCAAACTTTGGGATGACATGTTCTCACTGTTACAGAGTCGGTCACATAAGCAGAGATTGTGCAGATTGAATAAACACTTATAGGAATGGAAATACAATTGAATAAATCATGAGGATTAGAAATCAAATGTGGAGGAAAGAATCAAATGATAATGCAAGACCAATCACAATAGTTGGTGACACCTCATCTAATGGATTAGGTGGCTCCACCGTCTACAAATGAGCAATACAAGCAAGTATGGAACTATGTTTTGCAATACTATCTTACATCAGTTCCTGTATTCATTGCAAAAATGCAAAATTAGCATGAATAAAGATGCACTATGGTATTATATTTTTGATTAATATGATCTAGTTGAGTCGGTTAATATGTATCAAGTTAGAACTTTCAGTCGGTGAAAATGTGAAGAAGATAACCGAGTTACTATGGTAACTGAGTATATGGTATACTCACCGAGCTAAAATATCATCAGTGTTAACCGAGAATAATGTTTGTTCACCAAGTGGTTGGTGAAGAGCATTTATTGCACTGCCCTCAGTTATTTTCTATATATTTGGTCAATGTGAACTCATTTGTTTACAATGTGATCACAGAGCATAACAGAGAAAAGGAAACAAAGTTGCAGCAGAGCATTTTCAAGAATCCTTCAATGATTTAAGAACATTTTGAAGCACACAAAGGTTAGTCACTATGCATTCTACCCTCACTGAGTTATTTGAGCATATTTTACAGAAGCCCTAAAACAAAGATCATGGCATCTTTATCTTGAACAATGAAAGCAAAGCTAGATAAGGATAAAAAGGTTGTTTTGGTGAAGAACTCCACCTGCACGGAACCAAACTACAAGATCCATCCAAAGGTTGCAGCACAACCAAATGATAAAGGTGCATTTTCATCTATCCCGCCTAGGATTTTACTAGTACAAGACATACATGCTTACATACACTAAAAAATAGGTGAAATCAGAGACTTTGAGCTTATGGCCACATACCAATCATTATGTGCAGATGGGAAGTTGAAGGAAGATCACAAACACTTAGAGAATAAAGGGTTAACCAATGCCCTAAATTTATTGAAGGTCTTTCGCTATGAATGGATCCGCATTGTTCTAAGAAGAGTACATGATGGAAAGCTCAGGCTGGATGAGCCCAAGAAGATAACCAGATATGTAATTCACGCAGTAACATGATATCCTATATCTGATAAAACCAAAGCCCTAAGGCACCTACCAGGAACCGAGTTAAAAAGGCTAACATTAGCTAAGTGGGATGGTAAAGGTTTGAAGATCAACTGCATCAGTGATCTTGAACTAAGGTTCAGTGCTTATGCCATTGGGTATAAGATATTCCAGTCCAGCAGACCGAACAACATACCATGCAGAGTTGTTGACATAGCATACAAAATTGTTAAGAAAGGTCTACAACTTGATCTTTCTAAGTTGTTGCAGAGGAAACTAGAAGAAAATATGAGAACCATTAGATCAGAAAAGTCAAATACATGTAAGTTTGGTTCATTTCTACTTTGCATATTCTTCTACTTTTAGAATTTCTTTCCCTCAATTGGTAAAGTAAAGTGGAAGTTAGACAGACCAGTTACAGTCCAAATCGATGAGATGATTACAAGTCTAGGGAAGAAATTTGAACCTATTATGAATGAATATTTTACTAAGTTCAAAGCTAGGATGGAAAAGAGATCCATAATTCCTACGCAATTAGTAGAATAATACAAAGATGATATCTATTTTGTAGTAGACATAGATACAACTTTAATCAAAGCAGCAGATTTGAGGACAACATGGATACCTCTAATGGACTATGAATTAGATATTTATGTTGCTTCAGAAGCTATTGAGAAATTGTTAAATGAGCTTATTAACAAATCTGCCATGAGATTTGGTACCTATGATGAAGAAAAGACCCGAATAGCAATTACTTTGAAAGTGCAACAATTGGGTAGGAAAAAGACCAAAATTGTCAAAACTTTGAAAACAAAACTTGCAATAACAGATGAGGAATTGGAAAAGTCTAAAGATGAAATCGAGGTGCAGACCTCAGTCGGTTAAGAAGCAGAACTGGGACATGATGTTGATGACACTGAGTTAGATGAAGCACCAATTAAGGCACCTAAGGCCAAAAGGAGAAAAAACATAAATATTGAATCTCCATCAAAGACCATCTCACAATCGATGACTAAGGATTCACCACCTTTGAAGAAAGGTGTAGACAAAATAACAAGACCCTCACTAAAGTTTACATACCAAACACGGAAGAAGAAGGGTACTACTGCACTGAGACAAAAAAAAAGGAGATATGTACGGAACAAAGATGGCAAGGATGATGCTGACGACAACCAAAATAAATTCAAGGGTGTACAAAACATGACATCAAAGACCATTGATGAGATTGCAGAGGCAATCAAGACAACTAGATAGTTAGGACATCCAAAGATACAAGCATATTCTGATCTGACTACCGAGCATAAGGATAAACTCAAAGAAGCAATCATAGGTATGATGATCAACTTCAAACAAGTTCGATTTGAGTTTTCTACTTCTATTCTATCATGATTATATGATAAAATATCAACAAGATGGTCATATGCACTCCAAACTGAGAAACAAATGAGAGAAGAAACTCTTACACTTATTGAAGCTAAGTGCACAGTTTAGGAAATAAATGATATAATGAGAAAGTATGCCAAGCAATTTCCAAAGAAGGAAAGAACACTAAATTTTTTGCAAGGAAATATGAAAGAAGTGGATATTGAGAGCAACAAAATTTGGAACAAACTACTGAATCCACCCGAGGACATCAAGAATCGGAGACTTCTTCCTCATAACTTTCCTCCTCTTAAATTTAGGTGAGCTACTACTTGGCTTTGTTTCTATAATACCTTTTCCTATTTTAGTAGTAGTCACCATTGCATCTTTCAATTTAGTCAAAACTGCCTGTTGATCAGGCATACTTCCTATTTTGAGTCCAGTGGGAGTGGATGATGTAGAGTGTGGTAAATCAACCAACACTTGCATTGCCTCTTGTTCTTTAGGCTCATTTTTAGTATCCCTCATCTCCTCTCCACTATCTAAAACTAGTTTCACAACCTCTAAAATAGGTGAATTTGGTATATTTACCTCTTTTTCCTCTGTCTTCTCCTTCTCTGCTTCCTTTTGTTCAACTCTATCTTCGGGTTTCTCTATACTCTTCTCTCCTTCAGCCTCAGTAGCCTTAATAGGTGATTCCCTACTTGTATCTCTTGGCTCATCCTAACCCTCGGCATCCAAATTACTAGAGTCATCAATTGTGATGTCAATTGGACTGTCTGTTGTCAGATCAACAGTGTTTACCGTATCTATTTTTTCTTTTGGTTCTACTCCAATCTTGTCAGGCTCAGTAGTAATTTGTTCTTTTGTTTTATGTGGTGTAGGGGTGGTTTCCACTTCTTGATCCTTCTATCCAGATGTCCCTTCATCAACTTTCTCCTTTTTTGGAGCTATCAATCCAAATATTTCCTTCCATATCCTTGTACTCTATTGTACTATACTTTCAATACCATTTCTCAAAATAGCCTATCCTCTGAGTTTAGGTTGAAATTTATGCTTGTATTCCTCAATGAATTTAGCTCTTTGTTTCTTAGTCAGCTCAGGGATAACCTTAGCTAATGTACCTTCTCTAATTTGTCTCTTAGTATAGTAAGTGCAAATTCCCATTTGCTAGATAGAAACTCATATAGTTCACTCGACACATTGTTGCCTATTTGTACAGGAGTTATCTTGAAATTGCTCATCATATCTAGTAGAGCTTCTTGAACTTTATGCTTATCCTATACCTTCAATTTCTCATACTTGATAAACTTAAAACCATATTACTCTACAAAATTTGTCAAATTCTCACATACCTCATTAATATCAATGGGTCTTTTGAATGATGTTGTTGGTATGTTGCTGGGTTCATCAGTTTTAGTCTTTTCTTCATCACTTTCTGGATCCAAATGCAATTTCCTTCTTGGTCTCTTTACTTGTAGGCTCGGCACAGCCTTTGTTGCAAATTTTGTCTTCAATCTAGAACTACTCTCTCCAACCTTCTTTGCATATACTTTTTTTTGCACTACTAGAGATGTGGTAGTAGATGCCCTTGTCCTTGGACGATTGGAAATGGGAGGGGTAACTTTAGGTTTTTCTTTGCTCGGCTTAGTTACCTTGGCTACTGCTGGTTTCTTTCCTTTTGCTTTAATAGAAATATCTTCCTCAAATCCACTTATTCTTTCTTCTTCTTCTTCAGATACATCTTCTCCTTGTCCAGTAGATATGCCTAGAGGTGCATCCTCTGGCTCCTCATCACTCGGCAATCCAACCATTTTCTTCAGATTATTCACAAGATTTTTCCTCTTCCTCTCCATGGTTCCTGTCTTTAGATTCATAGATATCTTTGCCTTAGCTTCATCATAATTTCCAAATATCTTTTCTTTTGTATCAATCTCCTCTACTAGGAGTGATGTGATAGTTGTTGATGTTTCATCAATGTTAACTTCATAGGTAAATGGCTCTAGCCATGATACCCTAGGTGTCACAGCCTGAATGTATGTGTAATTTGTATCAACTAGAAAATATATCTCTTCATAGTGATTTTCCACATGTGAACTAGGAATTATAGATCTCAACCTCATTCTCTTTTTGAATTCCACAAAGTAGTTTCCCATAACACTATTGAAAATATTGCCTAATTGTTGAATACATTCACTAATCTGCACAGTAATAGGTCTATCCTTCTTCCAAATAATATTTCCTAGTGTAGGAAATGACTTCTGTACATAGAAGAATATGCAAACTAGTAAAGAACCAAACTTACATGATGATCTTTTAGCTTTTCTAATTGATAGTAGGTTCTCAGCTAGTTGTGTCAATTGCAGCTCGGCAAGGTCGTAGGTGTGATTCTTCTTAACTATCTTCCATGATTGGTCCACGGCAGTGCATGGAACATTATCCAGTCAGGTCAATTGATAGAAATTATGTGCAATCACTCTCACTCCAAATTCAAGTTCTAAATATTCAATTGTAGAGATAGTCATACCTCTGTTATTCCATAAAGCTCCTGTGTTAGCTGATATTTCTTCTTTACTTTGATCTCTCATTATTTGTTTTTCGTTGATAACAAGATATCCAGTTACTCGATGAATAATGTCTTTAGTGATCCTAACTGGTCCATTGTCCAGCCATATATGCATATTATGAACTCAGCTTAGAACAACCTTGATCCATTCATCCTTGAAGTCTGGCATAAAATCTAGGGCACGAGTTAACCCTTTGTCGGCTAAATGCTTGAATTTGTCTTTCAAAACTCCATTTACGCACAACTTGTTGTAGGATTTCCTCAATTCACTATCACCTACTTCACCAATCTTTACCATGTAACAATATCTAACATCGTGAATCATAAGTACCTTTGGTGGAATAGATAAGAGGGCTCCATTTAGATCACCTAAAATTGCACTTTTGAGAATGGCTTGAAAGTTAGGAGGTCCACATGCATCACTTCTCACTAGCTTAATTTTCTTCAGCTCCTCCTCCATACCTTTGACTGGTGTGGAAGAACTTGCAGCCATAATCTCTAAAATTAGTGTTCAAAAATGAAGAATAGGGTACCTCGGCAAGTAACACTTTGCACTGTTCACCTTAGGGTTGTCGACGGCACACTGGCGAGATCTTCGAAATAAACTTTGCTAAGATCAATTTTGTAACTTCTTCTATCGCTCTGTGAATACTAAAAATCACAAGGTAAAATGAAGAATACACTATTCGTCCTCATATAGACTTGAAAGGTCAAGGTAGGTAGCAATAAATGTTCTACCCGTTAGGTTAGTGCAAACCAGCTGTCATTGGTTGACTAACGCAACTTGCATACCACTCAGCTTACCATACTCGGCCATCACAAAAATTACTCAACCAACCAACTCGGCACCTATAGTGCAGTTAACTCTTCTCGACATTTTTTTTTCACACAAACATGTCCTGGTGCATCTCAACATATGCAAATATGGACTTTGGCACATTTACATATTAGGAACTGGTGTAAGATTTGAAAATTGAAATGCAGTTCCTTACATACCTCTCTTGCTCAGTTAGAGATGATGTGATCACTTGATCCATTGGATTGGGTGACCTCGGCTTCAGTATTTTCACTGTTGCTTGGCTCTATTTTCCTTACCCATGTCTGGTTCAGTTGTGCTCTTATTTCCTCAACAGTAGGAGGAGGTACTCGTGTCCTGCACTCTCTCTTAGTGTGACCAATCTTCAAACAAATAAAGCAAACTAGGGTTCCATTCATCCAACTCTTAGATTTTCCTTTGAAATGTGTCTTTAAGCAATCTTCAGGTGCATGTTGATGACATGTAACTAATTAAATGTTTGATAATGTTAAGTTGAAGATAATCAAAGACATTAAATCAGTTAATGGTTTGTATTGTCATTGATGTCAACTTGATATCATCTGTACGGTCATGTATATAATGTCAAATACTTTAGAGAATCAATGGAACAAAGATTTTGCTTTCAGCAATGCATAAAAGTCCAGTATTCACTAAGTGACAGATAACACTGATGGAGTGCACACCATCGGTAAAGGCAAAGAACCAAAGTCACAGTGATACCCGACGAGCAGATGATAGTGTTTCCAGATGAAGCAAAATCACAGGATACCCGATGAGCTGAAAATAGAGTTGCCCGACGAGTAAAATCCAATGATGCCTGATGGACGGAGATCCTGAAGCTGACTAGATTCACATCGATGGAACTAGTAGTTGCCATCGAAAACTAATTGCAGAGTTGACCGATAGAACAGAGAGTTCAGAAAATGACAAAATATCTAGCTGGCAAGAGATAAAGATAGACTTAACTGGTTGTTTTCATTGTTTTATTTGACCAGAGTTAAGTGATTGATTTAAAGAAGATTTGTATATTTGGAAAGAAGATAAATATGAGATAAATTAGGAGTTAAGCTTTAAATCATATTGGCTGGATTGTTTTTCACGCCAAGAATCAAGAATCAAGAAACGGTGAATATCATGTCTATATAAGAGACAAGCTTAATTCATTTCCACATCACATGAAAGGGGAGTGAATAATAAGAGGATGCTGAAGAGAAACTGATGAAGGATAACTTCATACAATCCTTATCAATCAAGCTGAAGGAGAGCTAAAGAATTTTGCAGACACCGATGAACAGTGAAGCACAACATCACAGAGAAGAAAGTGTGGAGCACAAAGAATTGAATTGATACATTGATCAGAGAGGTAATGTACATAAATAGATCTAAAAATCTGCAATTCAAGTTACATTAGAAACAGGTCATTGTGTTTCAGTTTAGCCATTGAAGCATCATGTCTCTTAATAGAGAAGGACTTAACAGTCTTCTATATATTGAGGTACATCCCAAGGAGTGCCAAAAAGGTTGATTCATGAAAGTAGCATTGGACTTGCCAGATACCTATTGACAGTCTAAGAAGAAG
>MU225327.1:2468542-2535456 GCA_018584345.1 Thuja plicata | reverse complement strand
TGGCTCCTAACAGGGCTCACTTCAGAAGAGTGAAAATTTGGGGTACCGGTCCCAGTGGTTTTTTCCCTTAATAGGGTTTCCACGTTAAAATCCATGTGTTATGTGTGTATGGTTTATTACTTTACTGATTTACATTTCACATATGCATTTCTGGATTGATTGGTATACTCTGCATATTTACTAAGTGTCGGTAAATAGTTTTTACTGCTTATCGGTAATCAAGGAGAATAAGGTTAGAAAAGGGAAACTGACAGATAGTTAAATCATTATTAGTATTTTATGGCATGCATCTTGTATGGACTTAATAATATAAGGTTTATTTATTGGTGGTTAAGTTTAAAGATAAGTTTTTGAAGCCACTGATTCACCCCCCCCCCCCCNTTCCCCCCCCCCCCCCCTCTCAGTTATTACTAACACATGTCCATATTTTTCACAGTAATGACAACTCTGCCTTGTGTTATAATCCCAATTGTAAGTGTTGCATTTCCTAGGTGCTTTTGTTTGTGTCTTAGATGTCCATTGTTGTTTAGCATTGGATCTACAATCTTGTGCTTTATGACCATGTTTCTGACACTTGTAATAATAACCATTGAATCTTGGTTTGGGAGGTGCATCACTTGCTTCAGCCCAACATTCATGTGCTTTATGTCCAAATTTCTTGCAATTAGAACAGTAACCATTGAACTTAGTTTTAGGATTGGACTTACCTTTCTTACTTCAGCAAATGTTTGCTATATGACATGGTTTTCTACAGTGGTGGCAAACAGGTTTATTGTTCTTTGTCTTTGCATTCCTCCTTTCACCATTCTTAGATGATTCTCCTTTCTTAGTAGATGTCTTTGGTTCAGTGTGACCTAATCCAGAAGAATATTTTGGTCTCCTTGGTGCTTCCATCAGATTCTCAAAATGAGTCAAAGCTTCATTAGGTTTATTCAACCTTTGATTCAGTTCCTTCTCATATCTCAAATCATCTTTCAATTGATTGTTCTCAGATATTAGATTCATCATTTCCATATCTTTCCTATTAATCTCCTAGTTTGCATGTAGCAATTGATTTTCCATGTCAACCTGGTTGATTGTCATCATTTGCACATCATGTGTCCTTTCATCAAGTCTGACAGTTATCACTCTTTTATCTTCTTTTGTCATAGCTTTGTCATCTTCATCATTCTTCTTTTGTTCCACTACTTCACATAGTCTTACTATCTGCATTTCTTGTTCTCTTTTCAAGTTCCTGACTTCTTCACATAGTACATTGTTCTTTTCCAGTAGATCTGCAATTTCTACATCGCTCTCAGTAGAATCTCCATTCTGAAATAGATTTGTATTGTCATCTTCCTGATAATGATTATCATTCATTTGTTTGGCCAAATCTCTCCTAACTGTCAATGATTTATTCAATTCATGTCTTGCTATCTCAAGCTGATGTAATGCTAGTTGAATCTTGATCTTCTAATTCTCAATGACTTTACCCAACTTCTAAACCTCCATCTCAAGATCTGTACTCACAAGATGATTAAAATATTTTATAGGAGAACTGTGCTCTGATACCAATTGTTGGAAGTACAATATTGGGAAAGCAAGATACTGAGGGGGGGTGAATCAGGTCTTAAAACTTAATCACTTAAAACAAATTTATCATATTCATACATATATGAATTTAACCTAACATCAGACAACATCAACAACATGAAATGTATATCCCATAACACATAATTTTGGTAACCCAGAAACCCAAATAGGTAAAACTGGGGTGGGGATGACACCCACAAAATCTTCACTACTGCAGTAATAAAGTGTGCCTGTTAGGGCTACAAGAGTTTGATTACAAAATGCAATCTACCTGGTTAAAGGTGTGTTTGATTAGGAACTAAAGATCATTACAATCTACCTTGTGAAAGGATTTCAACTTACAGTAAAGTAAGCACTCGGCTAAGAGATTTAAAGTAGGTCTGTTAGAACCACTATGTTAAGAGATTTCACCTGATACACCTGTTAGAATGTTTCAAGTAGTGATCCTTCATTATGCACTCAGATGCTGATGATGAATCTTCTCTTTCCAATACCTTCTGTGACCTCACAATCTGATATGTCTTTACTCTTTTATTCACTGCTCTGTCATTCTGCTTGATCTAGGCTTCTTCTCAAAATAACTCATTATTCATCTTTTTTTTAACACAACAACCCTTCTCTCTGTGTATATCATAATAATAGGGTTAGAAGCAATCTTATATGTTTTTACAGTGTTATTAGCGAGATCTAGATCAATGATCAAGATCTAATATTTATGCCTCCAATGCATTCTAATTTAGTGATTGGCTCCATGTCATGCATAGGATAAAACAATTAAATGTGTAAATAACTTTGTAGATAAATATTAAATGCATACATATGTCAGCCCAAATCTCATACAAGTCGGCCTAAACATTTCACCTCAAATTTTGAATCAATCCTGACATGTATGCAAAAATTGTTCTTCTCGGCATTTAACATCTCTATCGCTCGACACTTAAGTATTCTACTCAGCTCGGCATGATGTAACTCGGCAACCTGTATTCTTGCTAGGCAATGTTGCTCAGCCTTGAATAGTTTTAGCTCAGCCAAAGTGATAAACAACTAAAAATTATCTAATTAAATGACTAAGTGAAGGTCACTAATCATCAACAAAACTTAGGGATTAACATGAACAAGATACAATTGATAAATAAAATAGAAGGTGCTTCTGATGGTGGTCTAGCATTCACTTCGGGTGGTATTTCCTCTTCTACTAAATGACTTGGACTTTAGTGTCTAAGGGAGGGAATTCATGTGAAAACATTATCCCCCTCAAGGATGGATGTTGAGTACCTCCTCAACATGGTGTTAAGACATGAAGGTATTTTTGGAGGTAATATTCTTGTCTTGTTGTCTCGAAAGGTGACTATATAATTTGGTAAATAGTGTATTAGCTTTTTAATGTTGCCAGTGACAGTGACAATATTTATTTGGTTGATTGCATTCATTTGGGAAATTATGATTTGGAGATTTCAAGAGAGAAAGAATAGAGAAAAGGAGTGCAAAAGATATTGTGAGTTAAAGATGGTAGAATTAGTAATTTAAATGTTAAACCTGAACCTTTCATAATAAGAACTCTTTTGTTCTATCTGAAAAGAATTCTGAAGGTATTTTTCTAAGATTGACAAAAGAGTTATTTACAAGGAAGATGTTTGTCCTTATATTCATGTCAATTTTGATGATTATGATAATATAAAACTGATAAAGTTCAATGATATCATTTAGTTGAGGGTTTTTCATTTAAGCATATTTATGCCAAGTTAGGGCACAAGGGTTTAAATGTGTGGAGTAGTTTTCCAATGATTGAAGATGATTACATTGTGATGATTGGATTGAGTAGAGTACATGGAGAATATATCTAGTTAGATAGGTTGTATCACATTATGAAAGATTCCCTAAGGGTTGTGACTGGGATTTGTGATATTGGAGTGTGTTAGTGCTCAAATTAGTGACAAATGTTGAGGTAAATAAACTGATTTGTATTCTATCTGATGGTAGGGCCTTGAGAATTGACACAATTATAGATTTTGGGTTTAGATATGCTATAATTGGAATATCATACAAAATCTAATATAGGAATAGAGAGGGTTAATATGTGGTAATCAAAGTCTATGTTGCCTACAAAATGCTTAAAGATAAAGTTGATTATGATTTGTGTGAGACTTTGAGGAGGCAATTATTTGGCAACTTGAAACTGACAAAGAATGAGCATTATCCATTTTGGTATGGTTCCTTGATTTAATTTTTCTAGTTTAATTTTATACTTTTTGAATGCTATGTCGATGATATGAAATTTCGATTAGAGAAATGATATGTCTATTAGAACTCAAATTAAGATGCATCTTGATAATTTGGGTAAGAGTATTTCCAGTTGTAGAATATTGGTTGATGAATTGAAGGGTAGTCTATGTTTGAGGAACCAAATCCTTCCTAAGGTCACTGACTAGTATAAAGATAATATTGTTTTCTACGTTGATAAGGATTCCTGCTACATAGAAGCGGTAGAGCCTAGTACTATTTTGGTAACTTAATTTCCATATAAGTATACTAAAGAATAATACTTGAGCATTATTGAAAAATTGATCAAACTTCCAAGATATTCTAATGCTGCAAAGATTGAGCCTAGGGCAAATCTGCCCATTATTTCCAATGAAGAGAAAGACAAATTGGTAAAGGTAAAAGGAAAAGGAATATGTCTACAGAGGCTTTGTCCTTTGGTAAAAAATAAAAGAAATTTAGAAGAACGCATCCAAGAGCTTCTCTACTCTAGTAATTATTTATAGTGACAGTGAAGAAAAATATAAATATGTTGGTGAATTAAAGGGAATCATAAGTGTTGATGTACAAAGTGTTGCTAGTGAGGAGCATGCTACTTATCCTACCTCATCAGATGATGATAATCTGTTGGTTTAACAAATTTCTTACTATGCTAAGTTGGTCTCGAGGAATGAAGATATTTTTCTAGAGGAGAAAGAATTAAAATGAAGGATTTTCAGTTATAGCTGGATACAATGAAGAGAAACAGAGATGAATATATTAGAATTTTTTGTGATTTTAGAGAAGTGGTTGATATAAAACTTAATTTTATGATAAAGATACATGATAGTGCCAAACATTTTGAAAGGGGTATAAGAAATATAACATCTTTTAATGATGTTGTGAACAAGTTGATTGAAATTCAATGTCATAATAGGCTAATAGATTCTAATATAAATGATTGGAAGATGGATGTGGAGACCATGAAGAAGAGGGAGAAAGATAAGGAAAATGTTTTTTTTCAATATTTTATTTAGAAGAATAGATAATGCAAAATGTTTTATCTATTTCACTTAGGGCATGTTTGGTTGCTGCAATTGGGAAATTTAAATACTAGAATTTCCGAATTTGCAGTTTATTTTTTAAAAATGAAAATGGAATAGGGTTTTCCAAATTCTCATGTTGGCACAAAATGAGCATATGAATCTTCCACGTCAAAAGGTGGAATTGGAAAACCAATTCCAATTCCACTTTTTGATAAATCAAATTTTATTAAAAAAACTGGGTCCACAAATTGTCCATTGATCTTTTGCCTCTCGCGTCCACTTATCTTATCATGTAATTTTGTTTTTGCCCTTGTGCGAAGGTCTCTTGGTTGAAATATTTGTAGTTTTTCCAACTTTTTACCATTGTGCAGAGGACTCCTAGTTGATTGATTTGCAGGTATTTTCCAAAATTCTTCTCAAACGCATTTATGCAAATATATTTGAATCTCAAAGTCTAGTTAGGCGAATGGGTTTCATGGTCATTTTGCTAAATATCTCTACGTATTTTCTTTTACTGTTCATCTTTGAAAAACATGGTTATATATTCTCTTTGTATGGTTTATTTTTATTCCCATGGTCATTTTATCATATATGTAGTCGTATATGCTCTTTTACTGATCATTGTGACTCCATTCATGGTCATTTTTATCATTCTTTTGGTCATTTTTTCCCAAAACATGATTGTATATACTTTTCTCTGGTCATTTTTAGTATATCATGGTTTTTATTGTTCATTTTAGGGTTATTTTTTTCATTTCATAGATTTTCTAGTTTGTCTCTGCATTTTTGTATATATTCATAAATGTTTTTACAATATTTCTCTATAAAAATATATGTTTATCCCCCTAAAGCATGAGAAGAACCCTCGTCTCTAGAATTAAGTTGTTGTGAACCCTCATCTTGTTGTTGATTAGCCGCAAACCCCATTTCTCCATCAACAAGAATCTCTGAAAAACTCTTTGTCATAAAATTGTCATCCCTAACCTGCAGACAACTCCACTTTATTTTTACCAAAACCTTCTCAGAAACCAAGCTCAAGCATTTCACCCCATCAGCACTTTCTTCTCTTTGTCATCACTATTTCACTCTCTTCTTTTAAATGAGGAGCGCAAATTCATATGGCAAGAAGGGGTGATCTCTACTCTAGAAGTGTGCCTTCTTCTTGGATATGTCATTACTTAGCAATCATTATCTAGTTTCAAACATCACATAACATGAACTCTGCTATTGTCATTGAATATGTATATTCTTCTTCGTATATAAAGATATAGTAAAAATATTGCAACAATGATTAAACACAGTTATTAGGGTTATTTTTTGTTCCATTTTTATTGAAAATGGATTTGTGTCTCAGTTTCTATGAAAAAAAAATGATATGGGTCTGCAATAATCTCCCCAATACCTAATGGGTTTTCACGTTTATAACTGTTCATGTCATTATCTCTGCAGGTGCCTATACATTTCGAAGAGTTCTATAGAAGGTACGCAGTTGTGGTTTTTATTTTCCTGCTTTAAAATGTTTGATTTAATTTGGTATGATTATGATTGTATTTGTTAAACTTACATGAAACCATGTGGGTAACCAGTAAACATTTAGTCTAATCTACAAATGATATCTTAGATGCTTACCAATGCTATTATGTCCAATTTACTAACTTCAGTTTATCTGTGAACTGGGGTGGATATTCCACTTGCACAGTCTTGAACATTTCGATTATAATGCAGATACCTCTTAATGCATCTTGGAAACTATTTTTACCATGTATAATGGATTTCAACATACAAATTACATGTGTAACATAAAATAAAAAAGAACTAAACCTCAAGAAATGTGAAAATGAACATAAAAAACATGCTCAAATAGGAAGAAAAACAATATAATCTGGGGAAAGATCTCTTGAGATGAAAAAAATTCAGTCTAAGTAACTATTCTCTGTTTCACTTAGCAATTAAGCAAGTATAATCAGTTAGAATCTATACTAGCCTCAACAATCTTTGATGCACTTTGAAAGATCTGAACAGCTTTGCACTTCCCCTATTACTAATAATAGATTTGCAAAATATACTTTCTTTTTTGCAACAATGGCTCTACACACCACCAACAGAGTGTGATCCTCTCCCAAATGTAGGAAAGCTGGATAAGACCTCCCCACAGTTTCTTCTAGGTGATAAGATGATAGATCTATTATTAGAACTGGAGATGAAACATTTTATGTTTGAAATGCTACCTCAGTGCTTGTACAAAGATGCATGTGCCACTTTACTATTATACCATTTGTCGATTTGTGATAAGTTTTCCACTAGTGAATGCATGTTTTCTTCTTGTGTATTTGGAAATCTTGTCTCTATCACCTGATCTAGTGATTTTTAGGTCTGCAACTTTGAAGGATGCATTTCAAATATTCCATATTCCATTATTGACTTGCACACATCCTTTCTTCATCCTCTGCATATTAGTTTGATGACAAAATCACATTCTTTCTGCATCCCAAATGTTTTTTTCGCAATTTTTAGTTTGAGCTAATACATCTATAGAATTTACCAATATTAATGGACACTCGACGGTAAATATTTCTATCAGAAATTGAGTATATTTAATATTATTTTAGTAATTTATGACCACCCTGTGCTTGTGGATACCTTCAAATTACCAGTAGATGTGTGGATACCTGTAAACACTCATTCTTTAGAGAGCACAAGTTTATGATCTCCTTTCCTCCATTGATACATATTGCTAATTTATTCTATTACATTTCTTGGAGACTAAACTTTTATTTGTTTTGTTGATGAAATATTTGAAATCTTCATCTATGTACAAATTTTGGGTCATTGATGGAACTTATTAATGATATAAATGTTCAAGGACACAGAGTTAGGAAGACTAAAGTCACTTGTGTTCTTATAGTTATTCTTGCCTCCCTTGCGGTAGCCATAGCAACATCTGAACAAGAAGCTAGAAGAGAAAGGCGTAAGTGCAAAAGAGATTAAATTCCTTTTTGTAAGAAAACCCACCAGTGAATCAGATACAATAATGCAAAAAGTTTCCAACCTTCTCTGAGACGATGAAAATGGTGAAGATGGAAAAACAAAATGTTGGTAGCGATTCAAGGTAGCGTAGTTTCAGAATTTAAGACCCTGAGTATCAATTATAACCCTAGACAACAAACAATGCATGAATTTCATAAGGTTAAATATAAGGTTGAATTATTTCAGAATTAGAGACAGGCGTTCAAGTTACGTTTGGGATTGGTAGCGTTTGACAGGAAGCATTTGGAGTGGTTGGGAGAGTAGACAAGGTGAAATGGAAAACAATATGTCATAAACAATATGTAGACCTAAGTCGTAAATAGTAAGGAAGAGGTAAATTTTCAGCGTTAAGAAGTTTGTGTGCAACAGGATTGATGAGCAGAGGTACGAGACAATACTAGCAGAGGGACAGTAACAATTATTCTTGTTAAAAAATAGAGAATCTAAGCAAACTGATTATTAATGCAAACTTTCAGTAACAAAGAACAGAGAGATTTAAACAAAGTATGATTAAGATTAACTTGCAAATCAAACACAATCAAATAAATGTAAACACAGATAGATTTAACCTGTAGATGAAACTAATAAATATATATTACTATTAAACCTGCAAATAAACTATGAGATAATATTTTATCAATACAAATACATAGAAATAGATGAGAAACCTGCAAATAAACTTGAGGGATAAGAGAAAAAAATTGTAACCTTGTGTTTACACGACTGAGGTTAAGTTTTTTAAATTTTTTTTTTTTGAAAAATATAGTAAACTCTTTGGTGGCAAGCCTTCCAAAGAGGGTTAGTAAAAAAATAGATATTAGAAAATCCTGCAAGCACAAATGAGTTAATAAATGACATTCAAGCATCTCTCTCTTCAAGAATGTCTCCAAAACAATGTGTGCTCCACAAAATGGTAACCTTCAACAACTTTCACTCATACAAGGATTAGTAACCTATGCTCTGATACCATGAAAGAAAAAAATTAAAGAGCAAAGAAATGAACAATAATCCAAGAGAGTTAATTGAAGAGGATTGTTAGCATGAGAAATGCATAAACTTGGAGCAATTACACAAAGAGCCAAGACAAGGAGACAAAAAATTTTGAAAGGGGAAAAGAAAAGAAAAACCCCTTGTGAATTATGAATGAGGCAAAGAAGAGAGAGAGAGAGAGTCTCATTTACCATAACATCATAGTATAGAAATGAGAGAGAGGAACATCTCTTAAATAGAGATGGGGAGAGGAGTTACAAAGTAACTCACAAATCTATGAATTCCACCATTCATAATAGGTGTGTGCAAAGTGTCAACATCCCCTTAAGAAGGATGAACTATTTTCCTTAATAAAGGAATTAAAAAGAAATGGCATGTCCTCCTACTTGTACTAGAGGAAAAAATACATGTAGGATGCCTTGGTTTATCCTAAATTAAATAAATACAACCAAGGAAATATTAAATATTCTAACAATAAAGATAACTAATAAGTATTTTTAATGGAAAATTTAGGTTTTACTCAAGATTAATTCACCCCCCTCCCCCCCCCCCCGCGNCCCCCCCCCCCCCCCCCCCCCGCGCGCTTTAGTCTCGTGGTGTGTTCAACAATTGGTATCAGAGATGAGCTCCTCTTGGACAATCTTAAATGCTTGAGGAAGGCCTGGGATGACACATGACATTGATCACAAAGTACTAAAGTTTGATGGATCAAATTATACTTTATGTAAGGTGTGAATGGAATCCTATTTGGACTCTATGCCATTTGGAATATGGGATGCTATTAAGGATGGTTAGAATCCATAGACTAGTACTCCTTCTAATCCAAATGAGATCAAGTTGCATGAGAATAATTTCAAGGCTATTAACACAATTATCAGTGACTTAATTGATATAAAACTATTGAAGATTTTGTCCTACAAATCTACAAAAGAAGTTTAAGAGAAGTTAAGAATTATCTATGAAGGAGATAGAAAGATCAAGAAAGTCAAGATGTAGAACTTGAAGCATAAAATTGAGACCCTAAGGATGTCTAAAGATAAAAATATTAATATTTATGTACAATGTGTGAATGAGGTTGTACATGCAACCAGAGCTATTGGTTGAATTATGGAGGAAAATGAAGTGAGAAAAGAAATGAGAACCATGATATCAATGATATCACATTTCCATAATCCATAGATGTTATTGTAATTTTTTTTGGGGTAGATTGTGTTTTTTTTTTTTCATCAACATTTCAGATCACACTCTGTGATCCATCATCAGGATGATAAGAGAGCATAAGGAGAGTAAAATGATGAGAACCATGCCTAGTTTCTACAAACCTAATTTGTATGCTATTGAGGAAATTCATGACATGGATAAATATACATTGGATTAGATTTATGGTTCAATATTTACTTTTGAAATATTAAAATTTGAATATTATCACCATGTCAAGAAGGATGTCGCATTCAAAGCTACAAAGAAGATTAAAGATGTACTTAAGACAAGAAATGTTCCAGATGATGAAGAAGCAAACTTTGTAAGAATATTGAAGAAAGGATCTAAAATGTATCAAGTTAAGATTTTCTTCAAATGTTTTAATTGTGGAAGAATTTGTCACTGTCTTACTTATAGAAGAGATAAAAGAATAGACGACAAAGATAAGGGTAAAAAATATTTTTTATTCAGTAGAGACCCACTCATATGAAGATGAAGATGCATATGATTCAAATGATGAGATATTGTTCTTGTCTATTAAGGAAAATGGTAGTTAAAGGTCTGGAATTCACCATGCTATAGAAAAAAGTGAAAGATCTATGATTATGAGAATTTCCCTAAATGCAAAAGAAGAACCTAAAGCTTGGAAATTTGGTTTTGTATGTTCAGATTATATGATAGGTGATAGAAGGAAGTTCCTTGAGTTTGAAAATTTTGATGGTGGATCAGTTAAGTTTGTTGGTAAAGAAGTTGCACCTAGGAACCATATCCACTAATGATAGGCATATGACAAATTATGTTATTATGTTAAGGGATTAAGACAAAATATTTTTAGTGTGATTCAAATGTGCAATAAAGGTTACAAGCTCACATTTCATGGGTCCAAATGTGAGATCAAAAAAGGTTCCAAAAGGTTAGTTGTAGAAGGTATATGTACTAATGGAAATGTGTATTACATAATGGAAGACAAATGAACCAATTCTCTATTGGTAGAAAGCATTTAATGTTGGTTGTGGTACAAGAGAGTGTCACATTAATTTTGACAACATGGTGAAGATCGGTTCTACTAAAGTAGTAATGAATTTACCAAAGATTATCAAGCATATTCATACAGTGTGCAAGGAATGTTAGTTGGGAAAGCAGACAAGGAACACATACAAGAATAAGGGGAATTATACAACAAAACCCTTGGAGATGATACATACAAACCTAATAAAAACTACAAGGATAAGAAGACTAAATGGTGAGAGGTATTGTTATTGGAGTTGATGAAAACTATCAACCCTACAGCTCCCAAGACTCACCTGCATGTAAACACCTATCACAAAAAGAGAGAAGCAAAAGCTATGGAGGCCATAAACAACATATATGTGGAAGAGGAAATATCCTCAATTGATTCGATAATAGAATATAGAATATAAGATGATTCAAGATCAATCACAATTAATTAACAAATAAAAAGAGATCAAACCTTATAAAAGGTGATCAAAATCTTAAAAAGGGGAGAAACCTAGGTTGCATGATAATAATTAATTAAGAATTAATTATTATATGCGTAAAATTTATCTTAAGTGAACTAGAGATAATAGGTGACTTTAATAATTAAATCAGAATGATTTAATTAATAAGTGAATTAACTTATTACTCTAACCCCCCCCTCCCCCCCTTAAGATAAAGTTAGGGACAAGCTAAAAATCTAGAAACAATTACTGAAATCAAGAAATGGGTTCTGACAACATGCCTGATCAGGTAACTAAATACAAAAAATATCTATAAAGAGGAGGAAAGGAGAAAACCCAGTGGGAAAAACCCCTCTCCGAAAAGAGATGAAGACTAGTGAAGGACTGAAGAAGCCTCCAAACTAGAGAATGACCTAGAAGATAGGAACAAAGGAAGAACATGAAGAAAATCACTGAAGCATGAAGCTGCAAACAATATCGAAGAATAACTATTGGAACCTCCACTATAATAGAACATGATCAGGTAGAGAATATTGTAAACAAATTTTGAAGAGTTGATCAATCAAAGATAGAAGGATGCTTCCAAAAAAAGAATGAAAGAGTGTCCATATGGTAAATGATCCATCTCATGGAAATACATAGGTACCTAGCCACTGCATCCTCCTAGTACATAGGAACAAATACTAAATACATAGATCACTCCATCAAACCAAGGAAGCATTAGAACCAACGGAGATATCCCCCATAATGTTGAGCAGGGAGAGGCATGACAGGTACACTAAACTACACTACCAAGAATAACTGCATGATGAAGAACCAGGAACATAGAAAGTATGAGCACATATAAAGGATGATGTCATGGAGGAAACACTCTCTTGACACACATCATGAGGCTAATGTCATGGAAGGAAAACTCACTTGACAAAGGTAGATAGAAAATAAAGCAAACATCAAACCGCCTGTATGACACTTTATAATGTAGTGCAAGTACAAACAGACACAAAAATGTCCAAGATCCCAAGCATGCATCATATGGCACTTTATCCCAGTGCATTTGCAAAAAAAAAATGCTACAAAAATAGATGTTTACAATGCTCAGGAAAGACAAAAAAGTTGAGTGAACATGAGTAACAGCTAAAAAGGAGTCATCCCATGCCAGAAAAATGATCCCAAGACCTGAAACATCAAGGATATACACCAGATTGCAAAAATAAAAACCTTGAATAAATTGTACCTGGATCAAATGTTGGATGTGAGACGCATATTTAAGATAGATCATGGAACCAGCTTTCCAACGACATGCAAGAGTCAAAAAATAGAGTCCAAATGAGCAAGATATGGCTCCCAGGTTGCAAAAAAGAACCTAACTTTGATTGGAAAAATTAGTTGCAAGATGAAAAAAAATCAGAACACCAAACGTGAAAAATCAGATCGGGCTTGGAACCATCTTTTTGACGATATCTTGTTTTCCCAATTTTGCCTCTATTTGCTCAAGATACGAGCAAAAAACTGAAGAGGTCTCCAAAACAAGGAGAACTCCAAGAAACATCTGCTAAATCTGGTGGAGCTCCACTAAATCTGGTGAGACTACTACATTTTAGGCCAAATTTGGTGGATTTACCAATAATAATAATAAAATTTCCACCTCAAAAAGTGTGCCCTAAATAAGGCCATACATGCAAAAAAATTGCCTCTAAATGCAACTGTGTCCAAATTGGACGTGCCTTATATGAAAATAGGGGTTTTGGGCCTTTTGAGCACAACCCTGAGGTTGGTGTGCCCAAAGTGCTCCAAAAATAAACTCCCCCCAGATCCACAAAAATCTAAAACATAAAACCTCTTGAAAAACACAGATCTAAAGAACACGACCAAATCTCTCATGAAGCGAATAAGGGTATGAAGATCTAGAGCTTTGATACCATATTGAAGTTGATGAAAACTATCAACCCTAGAGCTCCCAAGAATCACCTGCATGCAAACACCTATCACAGAAAGAGAGAAGAAAAAGCTATGGAGGCCAGAAACAACAGATCTGTGGAAGAGGAAACATCCTTAATTGTTTCAATAACATAATACAGAATACAAGATGATTCAATATCAAACAAAATTAATTAACAAATACAAACATATCAATCCTTATATTAGGTGATCAAAACCCTAAAAAGGGGAGAAACCTACGTTGCATGATAATAATTAATTATTATATGCCTAAAGTTTAGCTTAAGTGAACTAGAGATAATAAGTGGCTTTAATAATTAAATCAGAATGTTTTAATTAATAAGTGAATTAACTTATTACTCTAACAATTTTTTGTTACTCATTGATGATTATTCTAGAATGAAATGGGTTACTTTCATGAAAGAAAAAAATAGAACCATTAGATAGATTTAAGATATTCAATAAATTGGTTGAGAATCAAGTATAAGCTAATATCAAGGGTTTGAGGTCTGATATAGGTGGTGTGTTTACATCAAATGAATTTGATAAATTTTGTAAAGAGCATGGCATTAGGAGACAATTATCTACACCTAGAACTTTGTAGCTGAATGGAGCTGTTGAAATGAAGAATAGGATGTTGTTGAAATGGCTCAAATAATGTTGAAATATGCTAACCTACCTAATATGTATTAGAGAGATGTTTCACATACTTTGTTTTATCTTCTTAAAAAGGTGTAAGTAAGAGTGAATAACACAAAGACACCTTATGAGTTGTGGTTTGCAAAGAAACCTACTATCAAGTTTTTCATTTTTTTTGGAAACAAGTGCTACATTAGAAGAGATAAGGAAGATTTTGGAAATTTTTATGCCAAGTCAGATGAAGGAATATTTTTAGGATATTGCACAAAGAGAAAGGCATACATGTGTTAGAATAAGAGGCTAAAGAAGATTGTAGAAAGTGAAAATATTTGATTAAGTGAAGAATGGGATCAGGCTTCTTTGGAGCCTAAGATTGAATTTAAATATGTTCACATTGCTACAAAAGAAGAAAAGGATGTTCCAGTAGAAAAAGAAGAATCAGATGAAGAAGAAAAGGAACTTGGACAAGAATCTAAAAATCTAAAAAATTATGTACAGAAGAATCATTTAGAGGATAAAATTATTGGAGACAAAGAAAAAGGAGTTCATACAAGAAGAAGGCTTTCCAAGGAAAGTGAAAAATAAAACTATTTTTTCTTATCTAAGGTGGAACCAAAGACTTTTACAGAAGATATCAAAGATAATGGTTGGGTGAAAGCAATGAATGAAGAATTAGATTAGATAGAGACGAATTGAACATGGGAATTGGTTCCTAGATCAGTGGAAAAGAATGTGATCGGTATGAAGTAGGTATTCTAAAAAAATATAAATGAAGATGGAGAAGTTGCAAGAAATAAGGAAAGACTGGTTTGTAAAGGTTATACAAAGTTTTAAGGTATGGACTTTGAGGAGAATTTTACTTTGGAATCTAGGATGGAAACAACAAGGATTTTTCTTTCATTTTCTACATATAAACCTTTAAGGTGTATCAGATTTTTGAGTCTGCATTCTTGAATGGAGAACTTGAAGAAGAGGTTTACATTGAACAACTAGATGGTTTTTAGTTGTAAAAGGATCTGGATATGGTGTGCAAATTCAATAACTCATTTTGTGGACTTAAGCAAGCTCCTAGAGCTTGCTATGAAAGGTTAGACAAGTATTTGTTGCAAGAAGACTTCAAGAGAGGTAATGCAGACATCAATCTTTATTTCAAGGTTGAAGGTGAAAAGTTAAAGATAGTAATTATATATGTGGATGATATCATATTCAGTGGAGATTATGGTGTTTGCAATAAATTTGTTGACAAAATACATAATAAATTTTGAAATCTCCATGATTGGTAAGCTGTCTTTCTTTCTTGGTCTTCAAGTTACTCAAGTGGAAGATGGTATCTTCATTTCTCAGACATAGCATATCAAGGATATGTTGAAGAACTTTGGTATCGAGAATTGTAAAATAGTTGGAACCACCATAGTTAGTGGTTGTTATTTTACCAAGGATAATGAATCTCCTATAGTGGATTAGAAGCTTTATAGATCTATGATTGGTGGATTGTTGTCCTTAACTACTTCAAAACTAGATATTATGCAAGAAGTTTCTTAGTTGCAAGATATCAAGCTAATCCTAAGTAGTTTCATTATGAGGTGGTTAAGATTATATTCATACGTTTGAAAGGTACTCTATATTTTGGATTGTGGTATAAATGGAATGAAGATTTTTCTAAAAGATTATATAGATGTTGATTGGGCCCAATTCTTTTATGACATAAGAAGTACAAGTGGTAGTATATTTTTCTTGGGAGACAAATTGGTCTCTTAATTGAGAAATAAGTGGGATTTATTTCCTTGTCTACAATAGAGGTAGAATACATTGCAACAACATCTTATTTCACTCAAGTGACGTGGATGATGAAAACTCTCAGAGATATCAAAGTCATGTATGATGAAGAAATCATAATTATGTGTGATAATACAAGTGCAATTAGCATTTAAAATAATCTAGTGATGCATTCAAGGAATAAACATATTTATATTTGACATCACTTATTGATAGATAAGGTTGCAAAAAGGGAAGTTAGATTGGAGTATGTGCCTACAAAGGATTAGATTGCAAATATTTTCACCAAGGCATTGTTGAAGCATACTTTTGAGTATATCCAGCAAAAGTTAAGAGTTATTGTCCCTCATTACAACTAGATGCATAAGAGTAGTGCATCTTTCCTTGGGGAGAATTAATGTCTATCTTTTATCTCCTAGATTGATGTGGTGGTTTCTCTTAGGGGCCGCAGTGAAGGTTGTGGTTTCCTATTTGTATGAAAGTGTTGCATTATTATGAGATATCCTTGATAGGGGGAGTGTTGTAATTTTTATAAATGTCCCTGAAAGGTTTATTAGTGTTGTCCTCTTTGGCCTTGATGTCAAAGGGGGGATAGTTACATTTGTTGGTTGGTTGTACAAGTGTTGCCATTAATGACACAGGAAGAGATTGTTGGTAGTTTATATTGTTGTGTCATTGATGTTAAACTTGTTGATGTTGATGAAAAGAAATATTACTCGGTAAGTGCACCAAGATGGTGTGCAAAAGGGGGTATAAGTGGCCACATTTTTTTCTTAAACTAGGTGAACTTTAACTTGGAAGATAAATTTGAGAGTCATGCACTCAAAATTAAAAGATGTACAAAGAACACAAATTGTAGTATTCTGAATCTAGTTTCTAAACTAATAATTTTTTTTAAAAATGGATAAGATTAAGTGGTTCAAATCAATTGTGCATGAAAAATTGTTCTTGATTTTTTTAGGAAAACATAACACAGTGTCTAGTGTGTGCATTAAAAATGATATATTTAGATTTAGTATTTTGAAAACCCCTTTGGTATAAAGATAGATAAGAGTGATAGCTAGAAGTGTAATTTTTTGTTGAGTTTTTTTTTTTGAAGTGGGGGCATCCTAAAATTAAGGTGTTTGTTTGTGCACTAGACATGACTTGCATCAAAATAATCAAAAATATAATTTTTTAAGAGTGTATAGAATCACATGCACAATAATAATATGTAATTTGTTTTAAATTTGGCCAAGTAGATCAAAAGTTATTAAGAAAATGGTACATGTATGTCTGTGAGAACTATGGAGACACTAGTAAAGAAAATTAAACTTTAATGTGTTAATGTTGTCCAAAAATAGAAAAACAAAATATGGTTAGAAAGCTCAGAAAATGTGTAAAATTATGGTAGTAATCTTACAAATGCGTAATTGATGACGTGTAAACCTGATAATGAGGAAGTTGAGATACCAGTCGGGAAGAACAAAAGATGTAAAAAAGAAGAGAAATGGACGGACATGAAGCTCCTAAGACTCAGGGTTTCTATCCAAGCCTATTACCTAAGCATAATGCGATCAAGTTTTAAAATGTTTAAAAAATGAATTATATTTTTAATGTTTAAAAATTTGGTCAGGTTTTTAAACATTAAAAACATAAAGAAACACACACATATTGACATATATGTAATTTTAATATGTGTATACATGTGTGTGTGTGTGTAGCTTCAATTTTATTATCTATCAACTAGGAAAGCTAGGTCACCATATTTAGTTGGTGATGAAGTTTTAGAATTGGGAAAATGACTTGACAGAGTTGGAACTACTGAAAAACCTCATCCACTTGGAAATACCAGTGGACTTGAGTAATTTATGATCAATGCGCTCAACAAGTAGTGGAAATTCCCAAGATAAAGACCATCATTGTATATTTTAAAGTCATAACAAGATTTATAAATAACAAGGAGTAGTGGAAATTCCCAAGCTAAAACCTCTCTCTTTATTTCTCTCTCTCCCCCTTCTCTCACTTTGTCTCTCACATCTCTCTCCCCTAATTACTCTCCTTCTGACTCTCTCCCCTCCCTCCTCATCTCACCATCCCATCCTTTATGCCCTCTCACCATCTCAATCACCTCTCTCTCTTCTCTTATGTTGCTTCCCCATCTCTCCATCTCTTCCCCCCTAATTCTTGACACTTGGGACACCTTAAGAAATCCTAAGACTCGTTACCCCTTAGAACAACTTATGAAACCTATGACCCCTTAAGACATCCTAGGACACCTTACAAAGACATCCTAGGACACCTCAGGACCAAATATGACACCTAGAACCCATTAAGACATCCTAGGACCCGTTAGTGTATCCTAGGACCCCTTAGCACCCCTTAAGACTCCTACGAACCATTAATGTATCCTAGTACCCCTTAGGACCTACTAGTGTATCCTAGGACACATTAATACATGTACAAGGAGACTTTAGGATCCCTTAAGACATCTAGGACCTCTTAATACATCCTAAGACCAGCTAATTTATCTTAGGCCCCTTTAGGACCACTTAAGAGATTGTATGACCAATTACCATATCCTAGGACCCCTTAGGACCTCTTAAGACACCTAGGACCCATTAGAACCCCTTAAGACTCCTATGAACCATTAATATATCCTAGGACCCCTTAAGACCTATTAATGTATCCCAAAACCCACTGATGTATCCTAGGAAAGTTAATACATGCACGAGGAGACCTTAGTATCCCTTAAGACATCTAGGACCCCTTATAACATCCTATGACCCATTAATGTATCTTAGGACCCTCTAGGAGCACTTAAGACATCTTGGGACCCCTCATGATCTCTGAAGACACTTAGGACCCCATTTAGACTCCTACAAATCATTAATATTTCTTAGGACTCCTTGGGAACCCTTAGGACCCATTAATGTATCTTAGGCCCCTTTAGGACCACTTATGACATATAGGACCCCTTAAGACATCTTAGGACCCATTAATGTATCTTAGGATCCCTTTGGACAACTTAAGACACCTAGGATTTCTTATGACAACTTAGAGTCCATTAATGTATCCTAGGACCCCTTATGACCACTTAAGAGACCTAAGACCCCTTAAGACATCCTAGGACCCCATAGGACCACTTACGACACATACGACCTCTTAAGACATTTTAGGACCATTTAATGTATCTTTGGACCCCTTAGGACCTCTTAAGAGACTTAGGACCCCTAGGACCCATTAATGTATCCTAGGATGCCCTAAGACCCATGAATGTATCTCAATTCCCATTTATGTACCCTGGGACCACTTAGAAACCATCAATGTATCCTAGGACCTATTAATACATACGGGACCCCTTAGGAAACCTTAAGAGACTCAAGATCCCTTAAGACATCCTAGGACCCCTTAGGACTAGTTAAGACACCTAGTACTCCTTAAGACATCCTAGGACAAATTAATGTAATTATATATCCTAGGACCACTTATGACACCTAGGACAACTTAAGACATTCTAGGACTCATTAATGTATCCTAGGACCCCTTAGGGTTACTTAAGACAACTAAGATCCCTTAAGACTATTGGAAAAATGGTCAACACTCCCGTTGGGATTCATGACAAGGGACTAGCTAACTCTTGTGGATTCAATAAGTCTAGTGGTTTTATCAAGCATTGACAAATCAATCTTTTGGTGTAATGAAAATCACACTTGTAACAAGTGATATCATAGATTGGTCACAAGTTTGATTCCTCTCAAGTAATTTTGAGGGGGGGATTGTTGGCAAAATGGTCAATGCTCCCCTCGGGATTCGTGATAAGCGACTAACCACCTCCTATGGATTATATAAGTCTAGTGGTTGTATCGAGAACTGACAGGTTAATATTTTAGTTCAATGACAATCAGACTTGTAACAAAGATATCCTAGGACCCCTTAATGTATCCTAGGATGCCTTTTGACCAAGCAATGTGTCCTTGGACTCATTCACACCCACTAATGTATCTTAGGATCTCCTAGGACCTATTAATGTATCCTAGGACCCATTAATATATCCCATGAGTCATTAATACATATGATGACCCCTTAGGACCACTCAAGGCACCTAGGACCCCTTAAGACATCCTAGGACCATCTCTCTCTCTCTCTCTCTCTCTCTCTCTCTCTCTCTCTCTCTCTCTCTCTCTCTCTCTCTCTCCTAATTATCATCTTTCTCTCTCAACCCTTTTTCTGTCTACCTCATCTCCCTCCCCTCTCCCCTCTCCCCTTTCTCCCCTCTATCTCCTCCCCTCCCTTGTTTGTTTTTAGGACTTGTTTTAGGGACAAATAACCCACATGGGTTTTACAAGATTAAATTCCATACAATTTTCTAACAATATGAAAAATACTTTTATACATTAAAAACATGATCGTGTTTTGGTTATATTAAAAACTCGATCAGGTTATTTGAATCTAGTCTTGGTAATTATCAAACCATAACCCTATTGAGTTTTTTGAATTAAAATAAACCTGATCGATTTATTGGTGTTTTGGGGGTTTTTTTAGTGGGTTGCCACTTTTTTGCACATATCTTGGTGCCCTTACTCTAGTAAGAGAAATTTATCAAGTTGTATTTTTTGTTGGTGTTTCCATCAATGAAAAAGGGGGAGAATGTTAGCAATGTGAGCTCAATATTGTCATTCATGTCAACCTGATGAAGTGGTTATAGTCTTGATGTGTGATGGATGATAGAGTTCCAGAAATGAGTGTTTAGATGTTATCATGATGTTGAGCCAGTATGTGGTGTTTTTAGAAGGTGACAATATGGGGAGCTTGAATATGTAGGAAAGAGTATTTGAATTCCTTATGGGAGAATGATCTCCATTTCTCTGCATAAGACTTTGATGGCTTGTGGTTCTAGATTTAATGTCTATGTTCTTTGTGATGCACTATTATGTTCTTAGGTCCCCAGTAGTTCAGATCGTGAAGTTGTTTTCTATTGACAGTGAGGTTTTCTATCAAGACTAATCAAGATAATGCTCCACATTAATCTGCAGTGTCATTTTTGGGTGTGTGGATTGGTCAACATGCTTAGAATTTTTGTATAGGGTTCTAGTTTAGAATTTATGTGTTGGTTTTCTCTGCAAGTGAAGTTATGTTGTTCTATTGCTCTACATTTTTGTTTGTGTTGGTCTCTAGTCAACTTAGTTTATTATCTTGGTTGAATTATGATCTTTTTGTTTATATATGCATTGAAGTTTGAATTCAAAGGTTTTTATGGGACTTGCCATGCTATGTAGAGATTTGCGTTGAGTTATGTGCATTGGAGGATGCTTTTGGGTTGGTTGGTTAACGTACTTTATTGTTCATCTACACATTATATGCTAACTTTAGAGGATGTTGTGTTGTGTGCGGTTCATTGGAATTTTCTTGGAGATGTATATTGTTATGTATTTGGGTCCCTTTTATCTCTTGGGGTGGAACACATTGAGCGTAGTTATTCATGGTGGCTAACTTTTTGTAAAGTATATTATTATGTATGTAGATGACCTAGTTATGGTTTTTAGTGATCAATTTGATATGAATAGTTGTAAGGATGTTTGATTTGTAGAATGGATTGAGTGTGAATGATGTGGAAGAGAATGTAATAGAGAATGCATGAATATTAGTTTGTAATGTGTGTTGATGTTCATATCTTTTAGATTGATAGAGTTTGAGGCAAAAAAAATGTGCATGTTGTATTCGATGTGATATTGGTCACTTGACAAAGTGGTTGAGGGTAGTTTCATGATAGGGAGATCTTGTTTGTTTTTAATTCATCACATCTTTCTGTGTTATGGAAGATAGTGAGTCCTTTTGGGAGCTTGTGCAGATATGGAGCTTTCCCTAGAGTTGATGCACTTCAGTTTGTAAGTCCCTTTGTATCTTGCCCTAGGATCATGCATATTAGCATTACAAATCCATTGTATCGTGTCCTAAGGTTGTGCACCTTAGCCTGCAAGTCCAAATCAAGAGCAGTGATCTTCCTTGGTCTTTGACCTAAAACATTGTATTCAGATATTCATATAGTGAGTGTGATTCTCACTATGGTATTTCCCACATTGCATTCTCCTCGTAAAATTTGGTGTTTACATAGCTACTGGAAAGTTTACTAAAGTAGAAGGAAGATTACAACTCCAATTTTAATAAATCACTTAATAAAAAACTTGAGTCAAGATTTAGGAATAAGGGGATGTCCATATGAGGTACCCAATCAAAAACTTTGGTTTGAAAGAATTGGACATTTTAATGGTAGAGGTGGGGGTCAAGGGAAAGGCATGTTGAGAAGGAAAATTCTGATAGTCTGATATGAATATAGGGAAAATATGGGGATTAGTGGAGTAAAATATTGGGATGGAAAACCTTAAAATTGTAACTAAACAATTAGTCTTAAAATAATTACTAAAAAACACCCCAAACTCAATTTTTTTGGATTTCTTGCAATTGTTAGCATGTGGGGGATGACTCGATCCAACACTTAGGTTATTTTTTATTCATAGAAGACCCACTAAGACTATACGTTGGACTAGTTATAAGTGATTGGTTTGAAAGGGTTAAAACATATAGAAGGGATGTGACTCAATAAAAAATTGTTTTAAAATTTGAGTCCCAACATTGTGCAAGGATTGAAATTAAGGACTTCCTTGTGCCTCAATCAATCCCTAAGATTGCTTCAATAGAAAATTAAAATCAGTAAGAGGTGAAAATGGATGTGAATGTGAATTGGTAAAAATGTCACTCAAATGATTCTCGATAGTTACAAAAGTCCAATTCAAGTTGTCAAGTAATAATGTTAGAGAGTGTACTTAGAGTGGGCATTGATAATGGATTTTTCTTGTTGATTGTTGGGAGATTAGTTGTTGTGATGCTAATAAAGCATGATGGATAATTGATTACCTACAAGAGGAGAAATATTTTTCACATTTCTAGTGATCTTTAATTCATGACTATTTGAAAATGTATAAGTTTCATAGGATTATTCTGCTAAATGTTAACTTAGACATAATTTAGATTATTGGCAACCATGTTAATAAGTATTCGATCCCAAGAATATTGGCCTTGGAATGTAGGAAACCAAAGCTCAAAGTTGGGGGAAGTAAGCATGGTGATGACCTTGTGCAAGGGACAAGCTTGCAATTAGAAGAAAAGTGTAACTTGTGATTGTTTAAGTAGTCTCCAATTCATGATTATTTGATAATGTGTTAATGTCATAGATGATGCCTTTATATAATTCTAGACACGTCATTTAAATTATTGGCAACTAAGTTTATGAGTAATTGTTAAATCCTATAATTATTGATTTTGGATGTGATAAATCAAAGTTTAAAAGTTGGAGAAGCAAACACAGTAGCAATCTTGTAGGGAATAGTCATAGTTACAATCTTGTTCAAGATGAATAAACTACTAGAAATTACATTAGATAGCATTTGAATATAATGTTTGGTCAAATTAAGTCTAAAAAAAATATTGAATCAATAAATATCAAATTAGTTAAATTATTATGTTAAATTTTTATATTTTATTAATCAGCCCATAACAATATAAAATTAAAGAATAAGCATGTATACTTTTCTCCTCGCAAATTTACATGTGAAAAGAAAATTCAAATTTTGTAAATAAAAATTATTTTTGAAGTCAAAACTCTCAAAGTAAGAAGGACGAAACTTGCCATTTTATACAAGTTTAGATTTTTAAGAAGATTAAAAAGAACTCGGCCTAAAATTTCGGATGGGTTGCATTTGAAAAAGACCTAAAGTTTAGGATTACATTAAAATAAGAGGAAAAGGCGTCGTAAACATTTGGATAACTTTGGTTACATTATGAGTCAACATTGTTTTCTCTTTAGGAGATACTTTGGTTGCGTGAAAAGATAACATGTGGTCTATGGTGAAATTTGACCACCATGTTTATATATATATATATATATATATATATATATATATATATATATATATAATAATAATAGATGTGTAATAATATTGTCTTTAAGAATAGATTGAGATTTAGAGGGTTATATGTTTAGTTAATAATAATTATTTTATTTGATTTATATTTTTAATAAATAAATAAATTCAAATATTCAAATTTAATTAATATTTTGATATAATTCATAATAAAAAATATATAATATTAATTTTTTTTAGTCTTATATAATTTGTATAAATATAATATAGAAAGTGAATCTAAGTAATATAAGATAATATATATGTATAATAAATGCTTAGTGCATATAATAGTAGAATAAATAGCATTGATTTACACTTCAAAAATATAGATACTACAACCAATTTTGAAAGAGTTTAATATGGAGGGATAATATGTTAACGAGAAAGGGGCGGCTAATGCAAAAATATAGACAAACTTCTTGACCAAACCCTATTAACAACCTACAACAATGTATGTGGAAATATCGAGGAGATGTCAAGAGCAAGTAAAAGTCTTGTGATAGATTATTGTGGTGATTTAAAACAATGTATTCATTATGTGAGTTTATGTACTTATTTGATTTGAAGTGACATCATGGTATTGATGATATCTTCTCATTTAGGTACATATTTTAATCATTAAGTAGATATTAAAGAAGCTAAAACCTAAAACTTATGTGTCAAAATGATATCAATAAATATTAAATTAATAATTTTATCATTATCATCCTAATTTTAGAGAGCTTATCACTTTAAAACATTACATTTAATGAATTATCACCTTATTTTATTATCTTGTAAAAATATAACTTCTATTGCTTTTTAGTCAAATATATCTATTATTCTAGCTTCTATTTGTTAAAACACTATCTAGAAAGACACACATGATCCTTATGTGCACAAAGATGGAGCTCCATTATACTTGATCAAAATTAGACTGGTGATAGAAAGTATTGGATTTTCCTCTTAAAGATTAACACATATACTTATTAGGTTATAAATTATTGTTGTTCTTTTAGTCGCTAATATACATAGTTTTGAATATCATGTTTATTGTAGAGATGAAAATTATTTAATTTACACTTTTATCTCTTCTTTACCACTCATTCAACCCATTTTTTAATCAACGTGATATTAATAATTGTTTGGTTCGCTATTCCTAAATCCACGTAATATGGCGCATTTAACCCCTTTCAAACTTGAACAAACCTTTTATTTTAGTTTTTACATTTCATTCTTTAGATCTCATCAATCCACGTTGTTATCCCCAAGACACCAATGCACTCATAGTCTTATCATCAAGACACTGTCTCATGGGATTGCATCTAGAATGGCTCAAATATTATTATTTTGTGTAGCCCCTACACTTTCTCACTTTGCATGTTTATCATCTCTTGCATTCAATAGTCATTAGTAGTTGAATAGAATGCTTGGAAAATAAAGGAATGGTGGATGGATAAAATGCCAGAAAAAGGGCAAAAAAAAACACTTAGAAGCCTTTAAGAACACACAAATATTATAAATGATGTTTATCACAAAAAATATTATTATACTTAGCTATACATATTATTAGCATTCACAAAAAAACATTTCCCAATGCATCAAATATCCTGGCTACATTTTAGATCTTTGTGGGACTTAACTACCAACAAGGAGGATCCACCCATTTATTTAAGTAGAGAACGTTAGCAATTAGCCTTTAAAGGTATAAATTTATTTACTTTTAATTTACATCTCCATTCTTTCTATTTAGTTCACTAATATACAACACATTAAAATGGTTGACTTAAAAAATAAACTCAACAAATTTCATAAAGTTAGTCCACAAAATCAATATTCATTGACATTTTCTAATTAAAATGTTAAGAATTTTGAGTCTTCTCAAATTGGTATATCACTCATTACGATACTATTAGTCTATTGATGGTAGAGTTCACATAAAGGTTGATGAGATAAGGGTGCTTTGAAGCACCTGTGGTTAAGTAGGGTTGTCTAGTCTTGCCCACTCTTCTTGGTCTATATATTAACGAGCTTGAGAAATTTATTTTAAGTTGATTGTGCATAAATGGTTGCTTGTTGAATTAATTTTGTATTATTTTTCTTCTATTTGTTGATGACATCATTTTTATTATTGACATAGAGGAAGGTCTCCAAAGATAGCTACAAATCATAATCCTTTTTGTGCTTAACATGTGGTCTTTAGGTAAATCTTAAGAAACAAAAGGTGTGATTTTTAACATTTCAAGGATTCTTCCAAACAAGATTTTGTAACATATAAAGGAAAAAAGTGTTGAGATGGTCTCTGAATTTGTGTGTTAAGGGCCCTTATTGGATTCTTTAGTTTTTGGCCAATTGTCAATTCTAAATTGAGCAAAGGGTATGCAAACCTCAACACTCTTGAGAAATAGTGGTCATGGCTTTAGTATAGGATATTATAGTCTAATAAATTCACCTCTTTCAGTAACTCGTTACACCTACTCTTTGATACAAGTATAAATCTTGGAGGCTTTTCTTGAGGAAAGTTGTTCACAATCAAGTTGAAAGATTTCTTACCCCCATGGTAAGTGAGTATATTCAATGGCAGGAGATCAATTCATCAAAACGTTAATATCATTGAATGTAGTAGAATCTCTCATTATTATGGTGATCTCTCAAGTGATAACTATCATTGAGCATTAAAATACTTTATGCAATTAGCTCAATATGAGATCTACTTTGGATGGTATGTTAAGGCTTTTGCTCTACTAGGCCTTATAGGCATTGACATGGATAAAATTCCTTTGCGTGATATTTTAATTGACACATTAGATATTTTTACAAGGGAGATAAAAAAAGGGTATCACAAATAATGAAAATATAGCTTTCCTAAATTCCTAATGGTTAAGAGCCTTAGGAATCTCTTTCTTCAAAGCTTTAGCACTACTAAAATATACATCTTACTTTGAGGATAGAATCATCCAACCTCCAAGTTATATTAATCTCTAATACTATTGGAGTTTGAGGGTTCCTTTGCCACAGTTTAGAGTTTGTTCACACCTCCTCTATAATGAGATTGATCACTAAATTTCTTTGAAGAACATTATTTGTTAAATTTGTTTGTTGGTTCATTTTGTTTTTAGATACTCTCCTTACTACAAGATTAGGGGGCGATTTTTGTATTTTTAAAGACTCGTAACTATCTTTAGACCTTCATGACTTACAAAGATTAGAGATGCTTGGCTCTTTTCATCAAGACACATTGGATATTCAACATCATCTTGTGAAAGATTTTGCTTCCACATTACTTTGCACTTGGACTTTTTTTTTCCATTCACATTATTCTTTTTTTAACATTAAATTAAAAATGACATTATTATATGACTTGTGAAGCATTCAATGATATACGTTATATGTATATATTTATTCTCTTTCTTTAATACTTGTTTTTGCTTGTTTTTTAAATCATTAGATTTACACTTTGTTTTTTTATATTGTACTTATTAACTCCTAATTGTAACTTCCTATAAACATCAATATTTTTTTAATCGTTTATATCTGATAAAATTATAAATACTTTAAAGCAAATGCATGGATTACATAAATATTGAATAAGTGCAAGGATAAGGCATTTACGAGGGCCTGTGAAGAACAAAATGCTTGGAAATATATAAAGCAACCAAAGTGAATTCATGAATTGGCTAAGTCTTCCATCTCTTCACATGCAAACAATGACGACGACAAAATTAGGTATGAAAGGGAGAACGTGAGGCAAATGCGTATGGATTAGTTCTTGTGACCAAACAACGAAGGTAGGTCAAGGGATTTCCACACTTTTTTGGAAATTTCTCCATTATTGTCCAAATTTGTATGGAAATAAACACTGCCCCCCAAAAAAACTTCCTATGAAATTATTCTTGAAAGTTAAAATAAAAGATATAAACAACGTAATGACAACAAAAAAAAGTTAAATTTTATTCAATATAAATTTTTCTATTAAACACCTTACTTCCAAATGTCATAAAAGGTTTGTATATGTTTTTAGGAAAAAATTTCTATTAAACACCTTACTTCCAAATGTCATAAAAGATTTGTATATGTTTTTAGGAAGGCAATTGCCAAGTAGAAAACCCACTTGGTGCACAAACACTAAATCTTATCATCATATAATTTGCACTAGAGATTTGTCTAGAAATGATGGACCACGTGTTTCTTTAAATGAATCTCCTTCTAACAAAGATTCCCCTTCCCCTCATTCATCTAAACATAATAGTTTTACACCTATTAAAGTTTCAAATAAACTTGAAGCTAAATCCAAACTTGACTATATAATTTAATAATTTATACAAAATCTGGTTTGCAAACTTTGTCTCGGTGTAGTTAAAGATGAAATATGGTTTTTTTAAAACAGCATCATCCACTAAATTATTCTAACACTTTACTTGCTCTCCAACGTGTCCGATGAGATTTTGTTTATTTTCGACACCCCCATTATGAGACATTTATTTTATTATAAATGTAAATGAAACCCAAGCCCACGCCTATGTATATATAATTTTATTATCCAACCAACGCATAACTATATCACATACAATTCTAATAACTATATCACATGCAATTCTAATAATTTGTAA
Organism: Thuja plicata; assembly: GCA_018584345.1. Lineage (NCBI taxonomy): Eukaryota > Viridiplantae > Streptophyta > Pinopsida > Cupressales > Cupressaceae > Thuja > Thuja plicata. The sequence goes on along the minus strand of MU225327.1, from coordinate 2,507,038 downwards.
TTTTAAATTTGTTTGCACTTATAGAAAGTGGACAGGGTACCGCACTCTTAAGCGACGTACATAGAAAGATGCTAACTAACAGAAAATCAATAAACGTCAATTACCACTAGACTTCCACTTTTGTCAGAGAAAGTCTTATGACGCCATGCACATGTGCTACACCACGAGCCCCATGTGCTCTCTCACCTCCCCCAATTTACTTGTACTAAATGTATAATTTAATTATTGATTTAATTTCATTTAATTTTTCACTCTAAATATCTTGAAATGAATTAATAATATAATCAAATATTTTAATGATTAGTCCAAAATAATTTAGAATTTAAAAAAGACACAACCTTGAAGAAATAGATTATTGGAGTTTCTGTCAACTAATGAAAATAAGTCTACATTTCCACTAAATAACATTTGTTGTTGGCGTACAATAGTAGTATCATTTGTTATTTTCAAACAACAATTGTTCAAAATGAAAAAGAAGAATGAAAAACTTTTAACATTCAAGAAGTTAAAAAATGTGGCTCCTACTAAACTTCTTAATTTAAACTTAATTAAATCTCATATATTTTCTCTCTCCTAATATATGAAAAACTAATCCTTGACACACAATTTTCTTTTGTATTGATCAAAGCTAAATATTACAAAGCATTGTATGATAGTTCAATTAACATCACAAATGTTTGAACATGGCAAAAGTATATAGTCATGCACATAGAAACAACACCTATAGAGACTTAAGAATTGAAAACTACAATAGTAGCTATTGAGATTAACAATGACATTAATTAGGCTCAGTTATCTTTGAAGATACATATTAGGCCTAGAATTTGAGATACTTATGCATTTCTCTTGCACATACAATCTCTCCATCATGAAGTTTCATGAACTGATATTTAACTTCATCCAGCTTTCTTTTCAATCTACCACCATCTTTGTAACCAATCGTCAACTGTGAACATAAAAAACAGAGTTGAAATATGATATCCGAATAAAACATTAGAATATCTACTTCCCAATGTAAATTATGAATAGAAAACATTGTTTGGCATCTACTTTACAATATGTGCAGCAAAATGCATTGTCTCATAGAATTTTTGCCTTTGCAAGCAGGAAAGTGCCCTTTCTTGAACCTTGGCACACAATTGTCAACAACATTTGTTGTTATCAAATATATCGAAATGAATTAATGAATGAATAACATTTGAAGTGAATTAATAAATGAATAGAAGATTTTAATAGTGAATTCAAAGCAGTTTATGGGATCCAAGAACCCCCACACACCCTTTTCAAGATAGGATACCAAAGTTACACCAATCAATTAAAAGAAAATCTAAGACCACCAATGAAGAAATTTTTTAATTTTTATTTATTCAATTACAAACAACCTTTATAATTTTCATGTACTAGTAATCAAAACATGATCCACAAGACTTTAAAATTGTAACTACTAGAATAAATTTAAATTAAAGCAGTTTATGGAATCCAATACCAGCACACAATCTTCCCAAAAAAAACACCAAAGTTCATAGAATTCAAGAACAGCACACAACCCTCCAATAATAGGGCACCAAAGCTTTTACAACCACCAATCAAGGATTTTTTTTATTTGAATAAATGCATAGAAAAGGAATCCTAAACGAAGAAAAAGCTTTAACATAGGGTATGACTGAAACTGTAACAACCAGAATAAATTTATATTAATGTAAAATCCAATTACAATCAGTTCAAGTATTTGAAATTCACTTTCATAATCAAAACACAGTTTATATGAGCTGATCGAAAACACTTAAACCCTATAAACCAAATTAATCTACATACGCCGCTATAGCCATCAAGACGTCGCCGGAGAAACTCTCCCCAATTTCACCTGCTGCTCGGGCGCCGCCGCCGCCGCCGTCGGCGGCATATCCAAAGTCACCGCCACATTAGCATCCGAAGCGATCGGTCCCATGGGCTGATGATATTGCGTATTGACGGCCTGCGTGTAATACATCTGGCGGCCGCCGCTCAAATTCGGATCATAAACAACGTGTTGCGGTGGCGGCGGGTAAGCATACGACTCCGGGTGCGCAATAGGCATGGAATTAACCGGCGGCGCGGGTCGGTACATCATCCTCACGTCGCCCGCCATCGGCACCTGCATTGCGTTACCGTACATGGCCGGGACCTTCGAGACCGGCGGCGCCTGTAAAGGCACAACACTTTGCTGCTGCTGCTCTCTGTACGCTTCCGCCGCCGAAGCCGCCGCCACCTCCACCTCCGAAACGCCGCCAATCTGCTGCTGACGTGGCACCGTAGAACGCACCGTCGTGACGAGTCCCGGCGCGTCGTAGACCGACGGTGCCGCGTTAACCCGCTGCGCAGGGTTGTAGTAACCGGGCGACGGGCGAACGGCGGTCATGGTCTGCACCATGTTCGACCCGGCGGGCATCAGGTAAACCGGGTATTGCCCATTTCCGGCACCCCCTTGATCGTGCATTTGCCAGTATGCTACCTGCTGCTGCTGCTGTGGATCAGGCCTGTAGTAATCCGGCTGTGGCTGCTGTTGCTGTTGCTGTGGCTGCTGTTGCTGTTGCTGGTGCTGGTGCTGTGGCTGCTGTTGCTGTTGCTGGTGCTGGTGCTGGGGAGCAGGCCTGTAGTAATCTCCCTGGGACTGCTGCTGCTGCATGTAAACTTCCTGCCCGGGGCTCGGTAAATTGACTGCCCGGGCCGGGTCGGGATAGATTTTCCTGGGCGGCGGATTCATGTACGCTTCCTGAATCGAATCCTGCTGCTTGATCTGCTGCTCCTGCTGCTTAATCTGATGTTCCTGCTGCTTCAACTGGTGCTCCTGCTGCTGATGCTTTATCTGCAGGTTCTGAAATTCCTGAAGCGGGACTTGCTGAGGCGTTGGGGGTCGTTGTTGGGGAATCGTATCTGAGACCTCCGGCTGAAGATTGGGCTTCGGAGGCGCCGGAATCTCTTGAATTGGGGCCGAATTCGAATTTCTGGTACCCCCCCCCTTTTGAGCGGAGATTGAGTTTTCCGATTGATCGGGCACCGGATTTGGATTTGCCCCAATTATTTGGGCACCCGGGCGATTCAAATTCGCGGCCGAGGCATCCGAATCGAAGGAATTGGGGCGAGGCAAAAGCCGATCATCTTCCGCCCCACCATTGTTCTGAATCCCAGGACTGTTGTTCTCCAGCCCGAAAAGATAATCCGGCATGTTATTAACCCAGGCCGAAGCCGAAGCTGAAGCCGAAGCCGAAGCCTCAGATCCAGACCCACAATCCGATCTGTTGGAAATCCCCTGATTCACAGGCGGATTATTGAGCGCCTCCACAAACCACTGCTCCCTTCTCGATTCCTCCATTACAGACCCCAAACTGGAAGTAGATCCATCCGCTCCCCTGTTAGTGAATACAAAAAGCCTCAGCCGGGAAAATTTATACCCAGATTTCTGCAGCCTGTCGAACTCCGCCATCATATTGTCGAGATCCTCGTCATTCGTGACAGAAATCAGGGAATCCAGATCTTCATTGGGCAACTGGTATTTGAACGAGACCCCAGATCCCCACACAGCCGAGAGCTTGGAAATCATGGTCGCAAATCGGGTGCTCCTGTCGACGGCCAAGATCCTTGTATCGCCGCCGACATATGCGAGCTGATTGTCATGCGGGCGGGGCAGAATTTTGCCGCCGCAGCTGCACATGAGTCGAACCCGGGCCGAGGACGAACCAGTCGAAGAATTGTCGACGGCCTCCCATCTCTGGTTCGCCGACCCTGTGAAATATTCAGGGTCGGTTTCTCTGGACCGAGGTGAAGAACTCACTGAGTCTGGGTAGTTTCCCTCCATGTCCGTCGGTACGTTTATCTCCAATCTCCTTCCTTCTGCCATTTCTATACATAGGTATCACGGGCTCCTCTTCTTCTGCTTTCTTTCCCTTTCTTTCTCCTGCGAAGCTTCACGGAATTGCATGCTTTTTAACCTGGGAAAAGATTGCGACTAGAACTACATTTCGACCTGTCTTGGGCAACAAGCGTGGTTAACTTGGGTTAAGCAGACACAAGCGTGTAGATTGATAGAGAAGTGGAGGCATTATTTCTTTCACGCGGAGAAAAAGTTGAAATATGGAAGCATTTAATTCGGCCTTCTATTTGGCGAGGCGAGGAACGGGTGATGTTAGGTTAGAGCAGATGTGCATGTCATTGCATGCCACGTCCCCTTCTTTTTCACTGCCTCTAACCTTCGATAATAACAATCTATCCACTTGCACATGTATATACACATTTTATACGTAGGCCCTTTGCTCGGAGGGAACAGTGGCATGCTCCCCATCCATTTGTATATACGCAACTCTTTCTAGATGTCTACCTGTCTTTTCTACTTCCATCTTTTGGGGGGCTCTTTCCAACTTGGCCAACCAAGTCAATTGCGTTCAAGACCAACTCACCAAAACTAGGAAGGTGGCCAAGTCAATACCATTCCACAACAGCTCACACAAGTTGAGGATGGGAAGAGATATGCATTTATGGTTATTACATACATAGTATGTTCACAATGTACCTTACCTAATCAATCATATCTTGTATGGCTAGTTTCAAAAAGTCAAATTATTATTTAGTTTTAAATTAAAGGTAGTTATAGCTAACTTTAGCAAATTTGTAAATGGTACATTATATTTTGTCAAATTCTTTTTGGTTATTTGGGTATGTAACTTAAATGTTTGTAACTATTGTTCAAGTTTTTAAATGGTAAAGACAAATGTTGTGGGATATGTTATATGCGCATGGTCAAAATGTGGTCATTTCAAATAATCGTTTGAGACATTCTCTATTGCCCTGTTACCCATTTGCTCTGCTTATAGCTATTGCTCAAGTGTCTGAGTAGTAAAGAAGAATGTTGTTCAATCCATTGTGTGCAAAAGGGTCATAAAGTTGTCATTTCAAACTATCATCCAAAACATATTTCCTATTGCACCATTACCCGTTTGCTTAAGCAATCAAAAGACTTGCACAATTGATCCAATACTTATGCACAAGTGCCCCAGTAGTCGTGCACTATTGGTACCAATATAGTTGCACAATCGATCTAATTACTAAGTTTTTTTCCAAAATATAGATGGCTATTGGCTCACTGTATATTTTTTAGTGGGCTTTTGATTAAAGAAGTTCAATGAATGATAATTGGAACATGGGCGATAACTAGTGCTCTTCCCCTAGTATCACTTCTTATATAAGAGAGTCAATTGATGCATGTGCTAAGAAATGAAAGCATATGTTTGATTCTAATTTATTTCTAGTATGTATTTTGTTAGTGATAAGATGGTCATGTATGTGTATTTAATGGTCATAAACGTATTTCGTGTGGAGACTAGTCATCTCACAATTACTAAAGGGTTGGGAATCTCTTACACTTGGTAAATATTATTGATACATTTAGAGTATATATTAATTCATCAACCACATGAAAGAAATTGAATATATATTCATAATGTACATAATCAATCATATCATGTAGGGTTAGTTTCAAAAAGTCAAAATATTGTTTAGTTTTAAACTTATGGAAATTTATGTGTTGAATAGTATCACTTCTTATATAAGAGAGCCAGTCGATGCATGTGCTAAGAATTTGAATCCAATTTATTTGCATTATGTATTTTGTAAATTTAGGATTATTATAAATGTGTATTTAATGATGATAAACATATTTTGTATGGAGAATAGTCGTCTCTCAATTACTAAAGGGGATGTCAATCTCTTGCAATTGGTCACCACTTTGCATATTGAAAGTAGTTTTAAATTTAAATATGCAAATTAATGTGTTGAATAATATTGTTTCTTATGTTATGGAGTCAATTGATGCGTGTGTTTAAAAAAATGGAGGCATACATTTGATTCTAGTTTATTTGAATTATGTATTTTTTTATGGGTAGGATGATCATACATGTGTATTTGATACAACTCAACATATATTAGCCTAGATTAGAGAAATACTTAGTTTAGATAGGATAATTACATATTTAATGCAACTTTAGAGAAGTATATGTGAGGCATTAAGGTACTTAGCTCTTGAGGATAAGTCTAATGCAACATAGAATCTCAATCAAGTACAAAAAAGGGTGTCTCTATTATGCAAAGTTGCACTATTGTGGCTTTTTATAGTCAGTTTAACAATTGCATAACAATAAATCATACAAAATATGTACCAAGTTGGCTCGTGGTGAGAATGAAATGGGTAGGAGTAAAAAATGATTAGAGTTTCAAAATTTTAAGGGTCAATTCTAAATCAAGTGTATCAATGCTCCTACACCACAAGATTAACCTAGAAAAAGGAAATCTCATTTTAATGTGTAAATAAAATGTTTTGACATGGAGGCAATGATATGTTTAATAAATATTGAAATGTATAGGAGTATGTGGGGATATGAATAAGATGTGGTTAATTGTATGCGAATGAGTGTAAATGGATAAAGGTGGTGGATCAGAAAATGAGTCCAACTTACACGAGAGTGTGCCAGTTTTGATATATTAGATTGTATTAATTAATTTTTATCAAAATAGGACCACAAAAATGATAAAAGGAATGGATATGCAAACTTCACCATTACATTTTCCCTTTGAGGTGCATGGGAATCTTAACTTGAGCATGCATTTTGAACTTGTAAATGATCACTCAAAATCATGCATGTAAAGTAAATATTCAAACATAAAATTATATTAAGATCCATGTAAAGTAATGAACTTAACTAGACGAATCAATGAAACTCAAAAATAATATGGAGTAAGTAAAGTTAAAAATTAATAAGAAACATTCTCATCCCCTTGTATATATCAACAATGTTATCATTAGAGATGCACCATTTTAATCAAGTCTTGCACCAAATTCTTTTTGAATAAATACACCAAAGACACTTGTGCTAAATCAAAAAGCGATAATAAATGGTTCCATCTGATTAGGTCAAAATTTACAATAAAGTTATTTCTTGTCATTTGGATTATTAGGCTTCGTATGCTACCAAATCACCAACTTGGAAATCTCTTTGGCATACATTTTCTTTAATTCGTTGATATACTCTTAGTTTATCCAATACATTTACTCTCCATCAAGTATCTCAAGCTCTTATACATGACTTTCCTAATATGTGATTTAAGGCATAAAGCTTTGTCCCACTTATGGGACATCATTTTTCTTGAAATCAAATACTTTTTAGAAAAATGCATGATTTAAGCCTTCAGGGGTTCTATTAAAGGAGTTTAAATCAAACCTCCCTTTGATAGAACTCTCTAATCCACCCCTATCAAATAATACTCAATTCACTTCATTCTTTAGAGATTACATGAAGTCAAATTCTTAAAAAAAATCCATTTTCAAGTATGTAGTCCTTACTATTATCTTTCCAAAAGATATAATATGTATTATATTTTTTTCATAATGAATGTCGGTCCATTATGGACTTTATTTATAACACTAGGAAAAAGAACGAAAAATAATTTGAAAAGGTTAAACAAAATGAAGTACACTCTTACACTGATTTCATTGTTCTAATAATGATAGAAGAGAAAACAATTTTAATAAATACATTATGAAAAAAGTGATGTCAAAATATAGATTCAAACTTTCTATTAGTACCAATTTAAATACTTGTAATTTATAAAATATTTAATAAAAATACAAAAAAAATCTATGCATTAGAGATTAGAGTTAATGATCAAATTTGAATGAATCATGAAAATATTTATTTATAATAAAATTATTCTTATGATAAATATCATTCATTAAAAAAATCTTGACAAGTCATTATAAAAATAGCTATTTAAAAAAAATAAAAATAGTACAATTTGAATCTACGTAGAAAATGTACAATTCATTAATTTACAAAATCTTCAATTATTGAATGTTTACTTAACGTAGCACACATTGAAAAATACCAAAAAAGAAATTATGTGCCAATTACATTGAAAAGTGGGACATGTCTTAATAATAATAATAAAATGTAGTGATTAAATCTAAACTTGAGGGAAACGATGGCATTTGTACTTATATGCATGATTATTAAGTATATGCAATTATTCAAATTGATAGATCACTAATCCAAACATGGAATTAGTTGGTATAGTGGTGGAGTGAATCTATACTTGAATAGATTGCTTTCCTCTCTACATATTAGAAGACAAATGGTGAGTGATAGATTTTCTATTGGAATTGTTTTTTTTTTTTTTTTTAAAATTAATGTTATGGTTGAACATTTATTTTCATCTAATATATTTCTTTTAATGTTCTCCAAAGAGATGCTTCTACGAGAATGAGGGGAAAACGAGCATTTAGGGTTCTCCTAAAATTTCCTTGATTAATTTTGACCTTCACTTGTGACACATGTAATAAACTAAATAAGAATAGCTCTCTGGTTTCTAAGGTATAAATATGTTTAAATTTTGAATGATTTTGAATTGTTGTTTACTTATATATTTGTTTGTTGAATTTATATTTGTTTGATTTAAATTATTTAGATCTTTAATTATAATTTTGTATGCAATAAATAAATCTAAATTAATCAATGTAATGAGTGGAATATTTTATTTTTATTTTCTTATAATTTAAATAAATGATTTTTTTAAATAAAATAATTAATAACAATAAATCGTATTTATGTTTTTATTCAATATAATTAATCAAATAATAATTATCAATTAAATGATTAAATTTTAAATATTTAAAATTAAATTTTAATGAAGTAAAAAGTTAAAATTGATGTATCTTTTTATTCATTTATAGTTATATATATAGTTATAATATTTTAATATTAGAAGTAAAAAAAACTAGGGTGTTGGCCTTTTACATCAATAGTCTGAAGGTGGCGTAAACAAGCTATCAACCAAACATTAACAACACACTAACAATAGTTCAAATCAAAATAAATAGATTAAGCTTCTTAATAGTAGTTAAAAGTAAAACAATTATGAGTCTTAGTAGCATATAACAAAAACTAAAAGGACTAAAACCAGCCACTTAGTGGCTAAGTGAGCGCATTGCTACATTCATTTGTAAGGAACTTAAAAAGCCCCTTATACTTTCATTCTTTGTTTGCAACCTTTCCTAACACCTTCTTCTACACCAAGCATGGAGAGGTAGCCGAGTTGTGTATCAAACACAAGCTGAACCTAGTTATACTAATCATCTTTTTCACCTCCAGCACATTTTTCATCAAGGTCTCCAACTCCATCGTTGTAGTCTTGCAGTTTACATAGGTACTCACACTACTTGCTTGATTAGTGTCATCTTCTTCTAATAGAGCATCCCGAGTTAGGTCCACTAGTTCAATTTTGGTACTATTGAATATGTGTGTGGAACTATCATTGGTTGACATAACTAAGCTTTTTTCCTTCCCTGTGTCACCATCATCAGATCAGTAGCATCGTCTTCTTCTGAGTCTTCCTCATAATCCACAAGTTTCTTCCCCTTCCCTTTATTATCCACATGTCCTGCCAATCTATTAGAGCACCTAGGGTTGGCACTTCCACTCTTACTATCTTCTTCCTCAACATCACTAACAACTTCCTAAATTGTAATTTGGGTCTTGGGCTTCTTTGCCAATGGGATGGGTCTTTTGAGTTTTTTATTTTTCCCACAATGAAGGTGGTTGTAGTATGTTTAAAGTCGCAAAGGCCTTCAATTACAATGTCATGGGTGGGAGTGCCAAGGATATCTGGTCAATAAGGGATTTTAGCAGCCTCAGGGATGTGCGAGCACTTTTTCTTGCTAGGGACAGGGGATTCAAGAATTGTCAATGCTAGGGGACAATCAAAGTGCAGGGCTTTTGTTACAACACTTTGTTTAGGGGAGAATATGGAAAGATGGAAAATATAAAGGCAAAAAATGAGGCATTGATGGAGAGGGATAAACTTTCTCTCCTGGGTCTTGGTCACTTCAACAGCATCTTAACCAAATTTTTGAGAAAATTCAAAAGGAAAAATATAAAGGAAATTAAAGTAGGGTGATGGAAGTGATTTAACAGAGGTAAATGATAATAGTAATAGACTTTAAATCTTCCCTCTATAGTGATTTATTTTTAAAACCATGAGACAAACCCAGTCTCATGGTGTAGGTAGCTTAGCTCTATCAAACCTGCCATGAAGTTGAACTGGATTCTCATTTTCTTGAGAGAATGGGTTCAAACTATCATTATCTGCCACCTTTCTCTTTTTCTTCCATTTCCATCTTTTTTTAGAGAGGCTCCTCTCCTTAGGTGTGACATATTCATTGATGTCATAATATCTATACCTCCAACCTTGACTCTTCTATCCTCCCACGACATGGGAAACTACATGGATAGGTTCTCATCGAACCAATTGATGCATTCTATGAACTAGACTACCCCTCCCTCATTACATATGTGCCACATGATGACATCCTCTTTGAGTTCAATTTGGGTTCTTAGTTTAATTTACACCCTATCGTTACCCATAGTTTGAATAGTCATTATTAAAATAGTAGCAGAGAGCACTAAAAACACAAACTTAACCTTTCTTTTACCCAATCAATAGCAATATTTTGTTCGAAAGAGTGGAATGCATGCTAATAGGGAGATAATAATTTTTTGACATCCAAATTAAACTTTTCTCATGCCAGCCTCTTCCTGTAGTAATCCGTTGACAAAATATAGGCTCAATAAATATTTTCTTTCCTAGAGTACCAAAAGTGAGTGCAACACCATTATGAACATAAAGTCCCAAGGTATAAAAGCCTAGGAATAAATTAACCCAACACAAATGAGATATTATGGCTTCCTTGTGTTCCAATATTCTCACCAATACATTATCCTTACTCTATTTTGGATTATAATCTCTAATGAGAAATATAGCCCCATGAGAAAATTCTCCTATCATAATGAATCCATAAATGTATTGAAGATGAGTATACAAAATAACTTGGGTAGTAGAATCTTGTGTTATGAGTGCATAGGGAGACAAAGAATAAATGTGTTGAGTTACCACCAAAAAAATACCATTAAATATTTATTAAAATTGATGCTTTGGTCCATGCCAATGGTAATGATGATAATCAATAAATGATGGCATTGCATCACCAGTAAATGACCCCCAATGGCCACGTAGACACACTACAAACAAAGATACATGTCAACACCTCAGTCATGTGATAAGTATTGTTAGAGTAGGGGCCCCACCTTTTAATCTACCTAATCATTCTTTCCCTCCAGCAAGTTATCATGCATGTATGCTCCACAACCCAAATCAACCAAGAAGTGTTATTATAAGTCTTTTCATGGTCAAATTTATTCAACAAAACATTATGATATTTAGCCCACCAAAGAAATTTGAAAATATGGTTGTTGTCTCCCAAACGCTTCTCAAAATAAACCGAGCAAAGAAAGTTATAGATAACCCAAACACCCCAGTTATTCAACATCTTGTGTGTTGGTTGGATTCTCTCTCTAGTGAAAGGAGTCTTTGGACATTTATCGATAAGAAAACCCTTTTCCTCTAGTATCTAAGATTCCCAATTCCTAACCCAAAAGTAGTCATGACATCGCAACTTTGTTTCCTTCCTTATATGTGTGCTTGATCTCAAAAATAACTAGCCCCAAGAAGAGTTCATTGATATCAATAATTATACCTTAAAAATACCATCCCAATGTGTTGAGGCCTTTGATGGTGTCAACAATTAGCCTAGAATACCCTTCGACTATAAGGATCCTAATCCCAATTAAGAGAAAAATATGTATTCCCCAAAGTAGGGTCATCCTCTCAACTTGATTGTTAGTATCTTCATCAAGACTACTTGTATAAGTAGCCACAAAGGCACTAATGCTAGATCTTATCACTCTACCAACATCAACCCTAACTTGGTTTCCCTTTGTTAGCCCATCAAATTTGAGTTTCATAGATGGAAAGGATTTCCAAGATCAAGGGTTGATTTTCTATTGGGGTGAGGCCTATGTTTACTATTGGATAGTTTTGAGAATAATTTTAAATCCCAAGGTGAAGGCCTGGGGAGCCTTTTAAAAACCCCTTGTTAGCTCACCCCACTCTTGTAGTTTGTATGATAACTACTTCTTGTTGTATAGTAGCCCTTTGGTTGTATGTTGTTATTGGTCTTTTTGGCCTATGTGTTGTAAGTGGCCCATTGTGGGCTCTTGTTCTTTGAGAATATTTTTTGAGATGGGATAATACCATTTTTGTTAATGAGTCATTACTACCCTTTACTTGTATACCAACATCTTTGTTAATGTTCTTATGATCTCTTTGATGTCATTGGGCCATGGTTGTGTAAGGGTCAACGCCCTTGTTGTGGTGTCGAATGTAATAAAAAATAATGACTTCATGTCTGATGTGTATAATTCCCAAATAGACAGTGTGTGATCATTAGGGTTATAACCTGATCTTGTGTAGATCTTGTTTGTAGTATCAACATAAGTAGGCTTACAGTCATTTGTTAATTCAATATAATAATTTCAAATGAAATGGTAACACCGATATCCCATTCGAGAAAAATCATTACCCCAACCTCTTGCAACAATCCTCTATCTCTCTTAGGGGTCATACTTGTCATTTCTTTATCCACTTTTGTTACACAATTATTGGCTATAAGCTATTGGTGCATAGATCAGGTATAATGTCCTTTTCTCTATCTCTAACTTAGTTTCCTTTATATTCCAATAAGAAATCCTTAAACTCGAGAATAAAAAATGCATCATCAGAAACAAAATTTGTGGTTGCCAAATTTCTAATATCATCCGATAGTTGATTAGAAGGTTCAACTTTAATAAACCCCCTATCTAGAGGGGGTTTATATTATTGGATACTTGTTTCTACAATCTTCTCATAATCATCATCATCATTACCTTCTTCCTCTGAATAATCTAAATCAACTAAAAAAATGGTCTTTGGTGTAGGCTAAGGAGACATACAATCAAGAGGAGTAAAAGCCTTAGCTTGTACATCCTGCACCTCTTATTCATAAGTGTCTTCTCCTATTCTTGTAAAAGAATTAGATGGAACACCTCTCACTAGCTCAAACTCTTGTTGTATCATCATTTCAAATCTCCTTATTGGATCCTCTATCTCACTGACTGCAACCTTGTAGGATTGAATGTGCTTAAACTTCCATTTATCTATAGCCATAACCATGTTGTATGCGTTGATTTCCTCATGACATAATCCTCTAGCAGATTCCTCACTAGATCATCACAAACCCAATAAACATGAGGATGGACTCCCAATTTTTGAGTTGTTCTAGTATTGCTAATAAAACCCTCAGATTCAAAATACCTTCTTGGATACCCCAGTACCAAGCCATAGTATTCAAGTTTTTTTTTCTAATGATCCATTAGTAGAATTAGCACTGAAGTCTCCAAAACATAATGTAAGCTAGGTAGAAAATATCGCTTGTGTTGGGACCTTAAATGCATATTGTCTAACTCATAAATCTTCCTAACAATTTCTAGATAGGCTACCCTATTTGGTACAGTCCTTGGTAACAAGTTGGGAGCCCCGTTATAACCATATACTATAATTTAGATGGAATCTCTAAAAGCATACCAATCGCCCCAATTGTGACAAATTTGTACCTCAAGATTATGATCCTTAGGTCTCAAGAATCTTTGGGTTTATGGTGATAGGTTGTAATCACATGGATGACCAAACATAATGTACAACTTCTTCATAAAGAATTCTTCAAAGAATAAATAGTGTGACCTTTCACACCTGTTGTCTCAAATTGTAGTCCACATTTGTGCACAACGCCAATTTTCATTATGATCAACATCTTTATCCCTTAAGGGTTCTTCCCAAATTCCTATTTCTTGGCCTCCATAAAGAACAATGTGCATTAATAATGAATAGTTCTTAAAAAAAATAGTTTATTTTTTGTTTTTGATAAAATTAAACTCCTTGTGAACTTTCTCAGCTAAAAAGTGAGCATAATCAAATAGACAGGCACCATTGCATTGTACATCTATAGTTCTAAAACCATGGGAGCCAATTTCATATTCATGTGAGCTTCACTGCCTAGGACTTGGCATGTTGTATATTAAGTGAACTACTAGTATTATGTGAACTACAAGTATTATGTAAAATAAATTCACTTAGAAAGGTGGCTCTTCCTTCGCACCAAATACTACTAATTTGTCATTTTAATCCCTAGGCCTGTGTATAGATAGTCTCCACCTCTTGTAGTCACTAAACATCCTATGATACTCATCATGGAGTTCCCCAATAGTAAACTTCAAATCCATACTAAAATCTAACTAGAAAACCTTGCATATATAATCTCTCATGATGGGAACAAAAAAGAGCCATCTGTAGTATAAATTGTTCTTGTTCTTGGTTCATACTTATCAGCTATCACCCTCATCAGTTCTACATTTACAAGCACTGTGGACTACCAATTTACCCAAATTCATTATCCATGGGTGACAAACATATCTATATGTGTACATCATCCTATAGTGATATATGAACATGTCATAACCTCTTTCTAGAGTTAAAATATCTCCAAGAACCTTTGTTTATCCTCAAGTTTCTTTGCACCAGGGTTTAGACTCACATTTCACCTTTTTTTGGAGTGGAGCCACTTTTATCTGATCTATCAAATCCTAATTAGTGTTCCTAGACTCTCTTTTATTCCTTTTGGGTTTAGCTTGTAAAGGGTTCTTAGAAGAACTAGCCATTCTGACTATACAACACCTTATTCCCCAATGCAATCACACAAATTTTCTCTACAACTCTAATTCTTATGTCAAGAATTAACCGCTAAGCCCTAGAGCACACTTGCTAAATTTCCCACAAATTCAATTTCAAGCTTTGAGCACTTAGTTGTCCATGAAATGTTTCACTTTTGCACTCTCTAATAGATTGAATTATTTTCTGCAACTCCTCAGACTTTTACCCCTATACTTGCATGCGCAAAACTTCATAGTGCAATTAAAGGTGAAGATCAATTTAGTTTATGTTGAAATTACCTCATGCAAGTTCACAAATGTCGCGTCCATCACTATCAGTATAGCAACATGACAACATTGAATTTCCACCATTGATCTAAGATTCGATGGTCATTGGTTGTGTTTGAATTTATTACTCCAATATGAATTTATCATTAGTCGAGGTCGAAGGTTGAAGAAACTAGAAAATCATCTCGTTGACATATTGGGGTCCCTTCAATAAAGTCAACACTCTTGTTATGTTGTTGATTTTAATCAAAACTAATAATTTTTTTTCGATAAAGGCAAACGAGGTCACCAAATCTTTTTATTACTATAAAGTAAAATAGATACAAGATGGACCATCATGAAAACAAAAAAAAAACAATAATTTTTATTATTTAACTTTATTTTGTAATATTGGGATAAAAGTAAGGGACTTTTTATCTTTATAATACATTGGTAATTTATATTTAGATTTTGAAGAGATGTTTTATGTTGCATTAGCTTGTCAACCTTTTCAAATAATTTATAAAACATGTTGAAAGTGTTCGATCTCAATGTTATTAGCTTTCTACAATCCACAAGGCTTATTGTTGATGTTTCTTGATTCTATTGTGTATGCATTTTTTTGCAACCGAATATAGAAAAAATAATAATAATAAGTGTTCTATCTTAATATTGAATTTAGAGTAACTTGCCTAGCGGGAACTGATATGGTGGCAATAACTTTTTACGTGATTAAATGCATTTATTATGTCTTCAATATGCTTTAAAGTGAGGTAGATCTTGAAGTAGAAAATTCACGTATAACTAATATGAAAAATTTCATATAATTATGATTAATGGGTGAACTTTTTGAAATGCTTCTGTAGAAAATATTTATTAATGGGTGAACTTTTACGAGTGTAAACTTTTGTTAATTTATTTAAAAATATGTATAAATTAGAAGAGATTTTATGAAAGTTCATGGTATTTCTTTAATAATTGTTTTGAAGATACAAATTTATCTTTATTGTTAATGTATGTATATATGTATGTATGTATGCTAGTGAGAGAATATCCATTAGTATAATTAGCACTAAAGTCTCCAAAACATAATGTAAGTTAGGTAGAAAATATCTCTTGTGTTGGGACCTTAAATGCATATATATTGTCTAACTCATAAATCTACCTAACAATTTCTAGATAGGCTACCCTATTTGGTACAGTCCTTGGTAACAAGTTGGGAGCCCCTTTATAACTATACACTCTAATTTAGATGCAATCTCTAAAATCATACCAATCACCCCAGTTGTGACCAATTTGTACCTCAAGATTATGATCCTTAGGTCTCAAGAACCTTTGGGTTTCTGGTGATAGACTGTAATCACATGGATGACCAAACATAATGTACAACTGCTTCATAAAGAGTTCTTCAAAGACTAAATAGTGTGACCTTTCACACCTGTTCTTTCCAAATTCCTATTTCTTGGCCTCCATAAAGAACAATGTGCATTAATAATGAATAGTTCTGGAAAAAATGGTTTCTTTTTTGTTTTTGATAAAATTCAACTCCTTGTGAACTTTCTTAGCTAAAAAGTGAGCATAATCAAATGGACAGACACCATGGCATTGTACGTCTACAACTAAAACCATGGGAGCCAATTTCATATTCATGTGAGCTTCACTCCCTGGGACTTGGCATGCTGAATATTAAGTGAACTACTAGTATTATGTAAAATAAATTTACATAGAAAGGTGGCTCCTCCTTCACACCAAACACTACTAATTTGTCATTTTTTCATATGTAGGTCTATGTAGAGATAGTCTCCACCTCTTGCAGTCACTAAACTTCCTATGATACTCATCCTGGAGTTGCCCAATAGTAAAATTCAAATCCATACTAAAATATAACTATAAAACCTTGCAAATATAATCTATCATGATGGGAAAAAAAAAAGAGCCATCTGTAGTATAAATTGTTCTTGTTCTTGGTTCATACTTATCAGTTATCACCCTCATCAGTTCTACATTTTCAAGCATTATGGACTACCAATTTACCCATATTCATTTTCCATGGGTGACAAACATATCTATCTATGTACATCATCCTATAGTGATATATGAACATGTCATAACCTCTTTCTAGAGTTAAAATGTCTCCAGGAACCTTTTTTTTATCCTAAAATCTCTTTGCACCAGGTTTTAGACTTACATTTCACCTTTTTTTGGAGTGGAGCCAAGTATCTATTCTATCAAATCCTGATTGGTGTGACTAGAATCCCTTTTCTGCCTTCTGTGTTTAGGTTGTAAAAGGTTCTTAGAAGAACTGGCCATTCTGACTATACAACACCTTATTCCCCAATGCAATCACACAAATTTTCTCTACAACTCTAATTCTTATGTCAAGAATTAACCGCTAAGCCCTAGAGAACACTTGCTAAATTTCCCACAAATTCAATTTTAAGCTTTGAGCACTTACTTGTCCATGAAATATTTCATTTTTGCACTCTCGAATACACTGGATTCTTTTCTGCAACTCCTCATACTTTTCCCCCTATGCTTGCATGTGCAAAACTTGATACTGCAATTAAAGGTGAAGATCAATTTAGTTTATGTTAAAATTACCTCATACAAGTTCACAAGTGCCGCATCCATCACTATCAGTATAGCAGCTTGACAACATTGAATTTCCACCGTTGATCTAAGATTCGAAAGTCATTGATAGTGTTTGGATTTATTACTCCAATATGACTTTGTCATTGGTCGAGGTTGAAGGTTGAAGAAACTAGAAAATCATCTCTTTGGCATATTGGGGTCCCTTCAATGAAGTCTACAAGCCATGCCGGCAGCCATGACATAACCACCATCCTATTTGTCATATACCATTAAGCATCAAAGAGACCAAAATTTTGTCTTCCCAATGCATAAAGTCTCTTTGATGAAGTCTGCAGCTCCTGCTTAGGAACACCACCTTTTATTGAAAATTGGAGAGACATAAAAATCATCTCTTTGATGAGATGAGTCTCTTCAATATACACAATTCCTCGACACCTTTAAGTCAATCTTCATTGGGCATCAAAGAGACAAAAATACCATCTCTCTGTTGCATAGGGATTCTTCGATGAAGTGGGACCCACATTGCCAAAGTCACCTTTTTATTTTCAGAGATTGTAGAGAGCCAAAATTCATCTAATCAATACAAGAAACTTGGCTCACCACACCAAATTCTTAACAAGCTTGATTGAGGATCAAAGAAATAAAAAAATTGTCTCTTTGATAAACAAAGTCTCCTCGACATGTGTTGTTGGTTCAGCATAGATTCAAGCTACATCGAAGGTCAAAGAGACTAGAGATTCACTTCTTTGATATGTTGAATCTCTTTGATAGGTCTGGCCTTTCCTCTATTGATGATCACAACTTCCCATCGAAGGTCGAACAGATCTCAAGACCATCTCTTTGATACATAAAGTCTCTTCAACGAAGTAGGAAATCTTTAAAACATTAAGGGTGATTGACAAGGAAACCTTTCCTAATGCATAGGGTTGGTGACCACTACATTTTTCTAGACAATTTGTTACTAAGACAAACAATCACTAGTTGATTTAGGTCAACAAGAAAATAACCTACAACATTAGACCTAAGGGAAATGCTACAAAGATTGACACTTAGACAAATTTTAAAATTTCCTAAAGTTTCAAAGAGCACAAAGGAATAAATAAGCTCAAGAAATTATTAGAAAATTGCAGTCGCAACAAAGGGGACACATGAGAGGAAGGGAGGAAGTGAGGTGTTTTAAGCATTGTGTGAGGAGTTGTAAGAATATTGTTAGTAGTCAAAGGTAAGCTATGATATTATTGTAGGCCATGAGGAGTTAGAATATCTACTTTCACATAGTAATTAGTTTGTCTTAGTTGGATTGTGTTTTTTTACGTTCTTTTCATGTTGAAGTCAAAGTTATAAGTATTAGGGTTTGCATCTATTAATGTTAGTTATTTCAAATCAAAATACAAGTGAAATATTTAAATGTATATTTTAATTTACTATTATGACAACCAGGTCCAGGTATTATATCCTAGGAAGTACCAAATAAGATGTAGATAAATACTTAAACCTAAAACTATACAAACTGAGAAAATTAGAGAAAAACCCTTATTAAACTTATGGCTAGGGGTAGGTTTTAACAATAATTTTTAAACAAAAATAATAATTTAAACCTTTGGGCTATGGTGGTGTAAGGGACAACACTCTTGTTATGTTGTTGATTTTAATCAAAACTAATAATTTTTTTTGATAAAGGTAAACGAGGTCACCAATTTTTTTTATTAATATAAAGTAAAACAGATACAAGATGGACCATCGTGAAAACAAAAAAAAAAAAACCAATTTTTTATTATTATTTAACTTTATTTTGTAATATTGGGTTAAAAGTAAGGGACTTTTTATCTTTATAATACATTGGTAATGTATTTTAGATTTTGAAGAGATGTTTTATGTTGCATTAGCTTGTCAACCTTTTGAAATAATTTATAAAACATGTTGAAAGTGTTCGATCTCAATGTTATTAGCTTTCTACAATCCACAAGGCTTATTGTTGATGTTTCTTGATTCTATTGTGTATGCATTTTTTTGCAATCGAATATAGAAAAAAAACAATAATAAGTGTTCTATCTTAATATTGAATTTAGAGTAACTTGCCTAGCGGGAACTGATATGGTGGCAATAACTTTTTACGTGATTAAATGCATTTATTATGTCTTCAATATGCTTTGAAGTGAGGTAGATTTTGAAGTAGAAAATTCACGTATAACTAATATGAAAAATTTCATATAATTATGATTAATGGGTGAACTTTTTGAAATGCTTCTGTAGAAAATATTTATTAATGGGTGAACTTTTACGAGTGTAAACTTTTGTTAATTTATTTAAAAATATGTATAAATTAGAAGAGATTTTATGAAAGTTCATGGTATTTCTTTAATAATTGTTTTGAAGATACAAATTTCTCTTTATTGTTAATGTATGTATGTATGTATGTGTGTATTTATATTCTAAAAGTCTATATAAAAAATGGTAAAAGTTATCTTTCTCAAAGAAATTGGGATACATCATCAAAATGTAAACTATATATGCTTTATAAAATATCTATTAATTTATTTCACGTCTTTCAATATTTAATATCTAGAATATTGGTAGGATAACTCAAAATATTCTTTAGGATAAAATTGAATTAAAATATTAACTTTAAATCAAAATTAATGATTTCAATTTGATTCAAGATAATTTCAAACACTATTTAAAAAAGATAATTATCTCATTATATTTTCTAATATTTTCCTACTAGAATAAACTTGAAAGAAAATAATTTATTTTTCTTAAATTATCTAAAAAGAATCTTTATTCTCATCTTTTTTTTATGGAAGAATGTATCCTTTATTTTTTATTTTTATAAAATATACATTTAAGTAAGCAGTATTTATTAGCTTTGAGTTTTTATGTATAGTATGCTTCACACCCATGTGCAAGTGTAGAATATCAAGTAATTTTAAATAGAAATAATTGCACAACTAATATTTGATTTTCAAAAAGAAATAATAAATCACAAAATCATAATATCAAACAAGAAATAAAATGCTAAGTTCCTAAAGATATAAAACTCGATCTAAAAGGTAGTCCCGTTTCTATCACCAAGATTACCTATCTTCACCAATAAAACCTTTTCTACCATCAAACAACTCCCACCTAATAAGAACAATATCTTCACTCCCTTAAGTTTCCATTTTATTGCCCTAAAATAATGAGGTCTAAACAAGGAAAAAATAGTCTTGCCCCAAGTGGAGCCCATCCATGTTACCACAAAACATAAACACATTAAAATTCAATCCAAAAGATGAATAAAGAACCCCATGTCAGTCACTAGAGATGTGGAAAAAGAAATATCTTTTTTTGATTGATCTATCTATTTATAAATATATCCTTACAAAAATCATTTCCAATGTACGTCACATCTCAAAGGTAATAATCATATCCTTAGAAAAATCGTTTCCCTTTCCACACCAAACAATGTTTTATTAATGGGACAGCTCATATCATATGGTCAGATATTTGGCGAACAGCCCGCACATTTCTCTGTTTTCGCTATAAAAGCCATTAAATTTTAAAAAAAACGCTTCTTTTTTTATAACATTTTAAAAATTGGGAGCGTTGTAAGTCAAATGTTTGTTTACAGATGGCACATGACAATTGTTAGACGTGATTGATGGCTATTTTATGGCGAACACGTCTTGGTGTCCTTGACTATGACTAGGATTATCATGTGGGCTGAAGTGGTTGACTAATGGTTTTGAAGAGTTACTTTTCAATTCCATTGAATTTTAAGTTTATTAAAATTGTAAATTTGTTTATCTAATTTTATAATGAATATTGTATAGTTTTGTAAATAGTTAGTCTTTTATTTTTAATGGATACATGTTAGTAATATATAGATGTCAACATCTTTGTTTTTATATAGACATAAGCATATATCTAAACTACGAGCCTCCGTCAACTAAACAATCATGTGAAGGTGGATCTTTTCTATCAAATTTTGCCCAAGAGGATCACTCTCTATCAGGGCTCTGGCTTGCCCATTGTTAATTGGTTATGCCTAGGCCTTTACTATCCCTCGTTCGACCCCCTTTGTTTTGGGACTACAAGGTCCTCCCGGTGGAGGCCTAGTCACTAATCCAATGAACACACACCTGGGGTCAAACTTGGCCCAAACACGCCTCCAAGGATTTGAACCTTGGTGGATGACTTTCTTTATCTCATGCCATCAACATCACCAATTGTGCTCAACAGATTAAGCTACAACCCTTTGGCTAAATAGTAAGTCTTATATGTTGTATCTCTATATAATGTTATCTCTTGCATTTATATTTGTGAAGATATATTTTATTGTTTATCTTATTTTAATTTAATGTTAGTGAAGTTTTCTTAATTCATTGAACATGTTAGATGTATAAGGGATATAGGTGTATATATTATATATTTACATGTGCTTTACTTTTTTTTTTGTATATATGTTTTAGCATATAGTGTTAAAGTATTTAATTTATATAGTTGACACATAAAATGATAATCACTTGATATCTATTAGTTATGTGTTACGTTTTCTTATTATATATTTTCCAAGTGTATTCTAATATATCTTGACACACTATATTTATATGGATTAATTTGTGCAATGTGATGGTCTCTAGACTATGGTATGTCATGCAACTTGGTCCCCTCATTCAAATTCAGTTCTTCCCACTCACAAATTGACACTTTTCAAAATCCAACCTTCACCCTATTAGCCCTTTCACTAATTAATTCAAATTGAGAATGAGGGATATAGTTGAGGACATCACCTAGGTCATTAGCGCACAAAAATAAGACATTCAAAATTTATTGCAATGCCATTAGAGCCATTGACATGCCTTAGTCTCAATTTAATATTACTTGTATCAAAATTACTTTCTTGCTTGGGTTTCTCATACTTACATAATTTTCATCAGACTTGACTCTTATCGATATAAGTCAATATTAAACTTCTTTGCATCTTACAATAAATCCCAATGTGAGCTTCTCAACACATTACTTCTACTACACCCTTAATCGTACAATATAAAGATGGTTATGAGTAGTCATCCTGTAGCTACCTTAACTCCTTATTAAGTCATTTTACCATTAAAAGTAATTTAGGTTGGTTTGGGCCCTATAGTCATATCTAGGTCAGCTCGGGTGGCATCCTAGGTAAAAGTATGAATTATATAGGAGGTGGCGAGTCTTATTTTATCATCATATTGTAATGTGTGACCTCATATATAATCAAATGCCTTGATTGAGCTTGGTTTTTATAGATTTACCCCTTGGAGGGAAAATTCAAATTCAAATTTGATGGTTGTGATTGATCCACAAAGAGGGGCTAAGATTAGAACCTTGAGTAAGCTCATTGGTTGAATTTAGGTTGTTTGTCCTTTTGTGACTTGAGTAGAAAATAAGACAATTAATTAATTCCATTTAATTAATAACTCTAGCCATTTGATTTCAGATTTTTTTTTAATTAAATAACTAGGATAAATTAATGAATTTACACCTTTGGATGAATGACCATTAGTGCTTGATGATTTGATGAATTATGTCATTGAATTTATTTAATTCAATTACAAAATTAGGATTGAACTTGATTTTATTTAGATAATTTTGATTATGGTTTCAACCTTGATTAGGACCTAGGGCAATTTGATCAAGGTTTATGCTTCTGAATATACTACACCAATTTTGGGTGATTACAAGTTCATTAATTAATTAAATCCAATCCAATAAAACATACATGGCTAATTAAATTAATGCTTTTGAATTAATTCCTCCTAAAATATCTCACCTACCACTACATGATAGAAAGAAATCAATCAATTAGAGAAGAGGAAAAAGAGCACATGGATCAGAAATACGCTTCGCTATCTTGACCATTCAATCTTGAGAATCAATCATGTCCATCCAAGGGGGTCACATCATCAAACCCTAGTCCTAATCATACCTTGAGTATGGTTACCTAAACTCACCCCCTACACCTTGGGAAATCATATAAATAGGATGCATAATTAGAGTTAAGGATCGATCATCATTTTAGAACAAGTGCATTATATTCATTTTCATCTTTAAGAGTATTTCTATTCTATAAATTTTAGCTTGGAAGCATTAAGAATCATATCAGAATGTAAGATTTGTATAATAATTTAGTGTTCTTTCTAATTTAGCTAGCATTCATATTCATTTTATCATAGATATATCTTGCATCTTCATTATCTCATATTCTAGGTTATCATTTGAGGATCCTAATGGAAAATGAGAGCATAACTCAAATCCTTAGAATTAGAGAGTGATATATTTGAGAGTGATGGAATGCTCATGATCTTTCATTTCCTTTCTTTATCTTGTTCTATTATTTCATTTAAAATATTGTAATAATTTTTCATTGTAGGTTTGTTTTGGCATACGTTTTCTTATTATATATTTTCCATGTGTATTATAATATATCTTAACACACTATATTTATATGGATTAATTTGTGCAATGTGATGGTCTCTAGACTATGGTATGTCATGCAACTTGGTCCCCTCATTCAAATTCAGTTCTTCCCACTCACAAATTGACACTTTTCAAAATCCAACCTTCACCCTATTGGCCCTTTCACTAATTAATTCAAATTGAGAATGATGGATATAGTTTAGGACATCACCTAGGTCATTAGCGCACAAAAATAAGACATTCAAAATTTATTGCAATGCCATTAGAGCCATTGACATGCCTTAGTCTCAATTTAATATTACTTGTATCCGAATTACTTTCTTGCTTGGGTTTCTCATACTTACATAATTTTCATCAGACTTGACTCCTATCAATATAAGTAAATATTAAACTTCTTTGCATCTTACAATAAATCCCAATGTGAGCTTCTCAACACATTACTTCTACTACAGCCTTAATCGTACAATATAAAGATGGTTATGAGTAGTCATCTTGTAGCTACCTTAACTCCTAATTAAGTCATTTTATCATTAAAAGTAATTTAGGTTGGTTTGGGCCCTATAGTCATATCTAGGTCAGCTCGGGTGGCATCCTAGGTAAAAGTATGAATTATATAGGAGGTGGCGAGTCTTATTTTATCATCATATTGTGATGTGTGACCTCATTGGAGATATTTAGAGGTTCACTTCCTCAGATTGGCTTGTTAATTTCAGCTAAGTTATAAAACATTTACAACATATTTCATATTATCAATTTGTACAATTTATTTCATTACAAATGGTATCGAAGTGTGATTTTGGCACCATGAAGGCAATGCTTGATTTCCCAAATGGATTAATATCTAGGTTACACAACTCAACTCAGGGATTGGATATCCAAACTGACTAGCTATCTTTCTCATTGTCGAGGCTCATTTACTTTATCAAACTAGGGTGTGTGAACTTGAAATGGGTCTGCAATGTATACGCACTAAGTTCCTACCAAAGAGCTAAGCTATAACTTTTAAGGAAAGCAATGCTTAAAAGGTGAATACTGGAATTGAACTTAACTCAAATGTTGAAGATAATTCAAATGCTTAACTAAGATTATATAAACTGCTACAATAGAGTTAAGGATGTGCAAACATGAACTCCTATGTCTGCCTTTGGCTGCAGGAATGGTCATGGGAAGTGGCTTCCAATGGCTGCAAGAACAAACAAACTCCCAAACTTGCAAATGAACTAAAAGAAAATACTGCTAAAACTGAAAGGAGTTACTCACCAAGTGGACCCCCTTGAGTGAGTAATCAGATCTTGATTACACACTTATAAACTCAAAACATAACTTCTTTATTCATACTTGCAAAAGGTACTGATTACAAGTCATTACTGGAAACCATTGAACTGTATTGAAAATTGGAAATGCTAATACATAAAATTTTATTAGTCTATCTAAGATAAGTTTTGAAGAGGTTCAGCTTCTTATTTATACAAAAAGCTTAATAACTAACTAATAGATCAACGCCAAGAGAATAGGCAAATCATAATTAGAGAAAAACTAGAAAGGAGAAAAACACCCACTACGTGAAGAACATTCAACTTCTTCAACAACATAAAGAGAAGATCTAGCCTCTACTACTTCTGATGTAGAATTGGGGATCTAGTGCTACTGAGAGTAAGCTTGAATCTTCTCAAAGGTCTCTTTAATGGACCTTATAGGGTATTACCAAACCCTACCTTAAGGAAGTCACTAAGATCTTCACCTCAAGTTATCTAGACCCAGTTCCCACCGTTAAACTACTATTTCATGCTATAGAATCTACTAGGATAGATTCATTCTCCAAGCTAAACCGACTAGTTCAACCTGAACAATAAAAGCAAAACAAATTTCTCATAGAGTACATGACAAATGATCAAGATAGTTACCAAGTACTTTCTGTATTCTTTATTCATAATCTGAAATCTATTACATGTACAACCCTCTTTTTTTCTCTCTTACAAACTTTCAACTATATAGTCATCTTTCAAAAATAACTTGCGCCCTCCAACAACTTCAACAACCTTTGTAAAGAAGGCATAGGTGATCAATAAATGACCCTCCCATCTGGAACAGGTGTCCCTATCCATCAAGACACAAGTGACATGTTAGGAGCCATTGTAGTTGACCTTGCTGGTCATAAATGTCAAATCATGTGTTTCCTGGGTCGTTAACCAACATTATCGAGTAATAGCCCGCCATTACCGAGCAACAGTGTCGAGAACCAAAAAAAATTGGTCTTCAGCACCCGAGCGACATAGTAAAGCCTGAGCAACAACACCAAGCGACCTATGCAGCATCCCTGAGAAACAAGGTAACCCGAGGAACAGAACAACCCGAGCAGTCTTCCCGAGCAACAAAATAACCCGAGCACCAGTGAAACCAGAGTAACAGTGTAACCTGAGCACACCATCTTACTGCCCTTTCACCAATTATGATTACTAGTGCCTTGGTTGGATTTCCAGAGGTTTAAAAACTATTTCAACACACACTTAAACTAAAAACAAGCTAAAAAGAAATTATGGTTTTTGTTCACCGATTGACCTCGGTAATTACAAGAGTGGTAGAACATAACACCTTACAAACAACTAAAATGTTCTCTAACCTAGGTGCTCCTACACCATGCTCCCCCAAACAAAATAAATCAACTTCCAGGTGATTGGATCAAGTCAGGACTAATGCCTAACTTCTTGAAATCGGTTTCTTGCACCCATGTAGCCTCTAAGTCAGCTTGCCCTTTCCATTGGACCAGATGTTCCATGTAGATCTGGTTTCTAGTCTTCTTTGCAATTCTTGAATTCAAAATCTTCTCTACCTTCAGTTTCGGTGCAACAGGAAGCTTGAGTGCTTTGAGGTCTTTTGTGTCTACTATTAGATCATGACCTCCTTCTGGAATTGGTCCTTTATAGAACACCAAATCTGCCACATTGAAAACTGGAGATAATCCTATGTCTGCAGGAAGATCAACTTTATAAGCATTAGACCCATATTTTTCCATAATTGTACAAGGCCCTATCTTCCTCATCTGAATTTTACTAGGAACTCCTTTCTGCATCCTTGCTTTGTTGAGGTGCACCATGACCAAATCTCCAATTTGAAATTGAACATCTCTTTTCCTTACATCTACCTTCTGCTTGGTGTGAATTGTATTATCCACTAATGCTTGCTTTACTGAATCATGGACCTCCTTCATGGATTGAGAAAAATCTTCAGCATACCCACTCCTCTCTGCATTGCTTCCAAGATCCTTGAGTTCACATATACCCTAGGGATGAATCCCATATACTATTTCAAAAGGGCTCTTTCCAGTGGATCTATTGACTGTGTCATTGTATGAAAATTCTGCTTGAGCAAGTAACTGATCCCATGCTTTTCCATACTCCTTGGTGAGGCATCTCAAAATATTTCCTAAACTTTGGTTCACCACTTTAGTCTGACCATCGGTCTGTGGATGATATGTTGAGCTAAAGGAAAGATTTGTACCAAGCTTTTGCCATAAGCTTTTCCAAAAATGACTCATGAACTTAGAGTCTCTATCTGATACAATACTCAAAGGTAATCCATGTATCCTTACTGCTTCTCTAAAGAATAGATTTTCTATGTAACATGCATCATGTGTGGTTTTACATGGAACAAAATGAGCCATCTTGCTGAACCTATCCACAATCACAAAGATGTTTTCCATTCCTTACTTGGTCTTCGGTAGTCCAACTACAAAATCCATACTAAGGTATTCCCATGGTCTATTTGGGATTGGAAGGGGTTGGTATAATCCTACATTGGATGAAGTCCCTTTTGCCTTCTGACTGACTATACAAGTCTCTACATACCATTCAATCCCCTAGTGTCAACTTGGAACCGGAGGAGTAGTGGTTGTTTTGCATCGTCTGGGTATACCATTCAATTATGTTGTGTCTCCAAACAATTGTGACCATGATATCTACATTTATTTTTCTCAGTTGTTTTGATATCTACATTTATGTTTCTCAGCTATCGTGTTTATGTTTGTTCATTGGAATTGAGCTAGGGTGCAAAAGTTGCTTTGCATCATTCGGGTATAACACTCAATTTCTATACCCAATTGATGCAAAGCAATCTTCTGCACCCCTTATTCGATTAAAGATAAAGGAAATTGATCCCCTTTTGATGAAGAGTCTTCAAGAAAGATAGATGGTATCCTACTGTTTCTACCTGAAAAACATTCCCAAGGGAAAAAGAGAAACCAATGATTAGTAGTGTCCAAAAAAAGAGGCAGAATCAGAGCATCATAATGCATAAGGATATAAAGTTCATTAACTAGATAAGTTTTTGTAATGATGATGAAGTCATCATGAGGAAGAGGCCAACTAGTTTTATTAAGAACAAGCAAATATCCTTGACACAATGATACATAAGTGAAAGGTATGGTGCACAGGCACCCAAGAACATTGATGCCTCCATAGAAATGTTTAAAGCATTTTTTGCATTCCTATCATTGAAAAAGTTCATTGATATTGTAGGATAACATATTCAAATGCAAATAAAATTTGTTGTGTGTAAAAACTATATGTGGGATGGAATTTTTCCTGAAAGTTTGTTTAGGTTGAAGTAGCTTCAAAAACCACAAGCAATATTTCAGTAGCTAGTTTAACCATCAGTAATCATATGACAACACTCTGTTTTTATAGTCTAGTATAAATATATTTTTATTATTAAAGGTAAAATATATTTTGAAGAGTTATGAAACTCTTTACAAATAAACACTATCTAAAAGATAGAATATTTCATTTCTAAAACATCAAAACTCATATAATACACTGTAATATCTTATTACTTACAAGTGATTTGCATACATCAATAACTTAGCTAAATCAATCATAAGGTATATAAAACTAGTTTCGTAAAGAGATGCAAACTATGTAAAATAGTGGTAAGGGATAGAAAGATCAAGGAAGAACTCAAAATTACAAGACCTAAGTGCTAGACCTAATGCCTCGGGGGCTCATCATAGATGGTCTTGCCTACGTAACTCGCAAAGACATCGTGGTTCAGGTTTAACTTTAAAATCAGTCTTTTAAAGGATGGTAGGATTGGTTACGCAACCCCTTTCTAGGGTAGAGTCCCCAGGCAGTGTCTCTATTGGCTGCCACACAATTAGGCAAACAAGGATGAGATCCTAATTAAATTCTACCTACAAATAAGTTAAACATAGACCTCCTCATAAGGTTACCTACCCAACAGTTCATAACTGCGATGGAGAACCAATTCTTGTTAGATATTAAGGTAATATACATGATCCGAAACCTACAAGTTTTATAATTGTATGAGAGGAGATACATATTACCTAATTCTATGATCGTAAGTAAAGGGCCACACTGAATATTCCTAAAAAATCTCAGTGGCCACACTTACATTATTAACCAACATTATATAAGTTATTAACTAGCTACTGTTTACACTAATAATTGATATCCCTTCCATGTTGGCGTGTCAAATAGATCACTAATAACCCAAAGTCGCACTTGACCAATACCAATGATAACTCCTAGAGTTGATACTTGATAGTATTTTTTACTTAATAGGTAATATCCCCGAATTAGTTTGACTTACTGTGTAATATTGTTGTTTTGGTATTATTGCCGCCACATAACATGGTCACCTTATAATTATCGTTGTTTAAGAAAGGAGATTATTGTTAGAGGTTTGCTGTTATGATAATGATTGTTCTCTTCTTTGAATTATTTGTCTTTCAGTTATCATCATTGTTGCGTAATAAGTCATTTATGTTGTTGTGTATAATAGCACACTAACAACAAAAAAATATCAAATCTATTTGTTTGTAAGCGAACTCAAGCTATAGCATCCTTATCATCTACATAGGAAGAAATAATTCGCACACATATCTAAAATAAAATGATATTAATTCAACTAGGCTCTTTTAATTCTTTCCAAAAATATGATGGCAGTATTCCCTTGCAATTATTATTTTCAGTCTTCCCTTCATCTCTTGTTCTTCAGACTATAAACATGACTTAGATTTTCGAAAAGAAAAAAATATTTGGTACTTTCTTGGAAGTCATTAAGGACATTTTTTCCTTCCAGGATTTATTTCATAGTTAGCACTTGTAAATTGTAGCTGACAATTTACAGGTGCTCACCTGTAAGTAGTAGCTGACAATTTACTGGTGCTCACCTGTAAGTAGTAGCTGACAATTTACAGGTACTCACCTGTAAGTAGTAGCTGGCAATTTATAGGTGCTAACTATGAAATAAACCCTGGAAGGAAAAAATATCATTAAGGACTTCCAAGAAAGTACCAAATATTTTTTTCTTTTCAAAAATATAAGTCATGTTAGTCTGAAGAACAAGAGATGCAAGGAAGACTGAAAATAATAATTGCAAGGGAATACTGTCATCATATTTTTGGAAAGAATTAAAAGAACCTAATTTAATTAATATCATTTTATTTTAGATTTGTGTGTGAATTCTTTCTTCCTATGTAGATGATAAGTATGTTATAGCTTGATTTCGCTTACAAACAAATAGATTTGATATTTTTTTGTTGTTAGTGTGTTGTTATACACAACAATAGAAATGACTTATTAAGCAACAAAAATGATAAGTGCAAGAAAAATAATTCAAAGAAGACAATAATCATCTCCATAACAACAAACCTCTAACAGTAATCTCCTTTCTTAAACAACGATGGAATATACAACAACGATAATTATAAGGTGACTGTGTTATGTGGCGGCGATAATACCAAAACAACGATATTACACAGTAAGTTAAAATAATGCGGGGATATTACCTATTAAGTAAAAAATAATATCAAGTATCAACTCTAGGAGGGATCGTTGGCATTAGTCAAGTGCGACTTTGGGTTATTAGTGATCTATTTGACACGCCAGCATGGAAGGGATATCGATTATTAGTGTATAAACAATAGCTAGTTAATGACATATAATATTGGTTAATAATGTAAGTGTGGCCACTGAGATTTTTTAGGAATATCTAAATGTCAGAGTAGATTGGGAGCCTTCGTAAAGGATCATGTTCGCCTTCTCAAGTAGAGGTATATCATGGACGACGTCAATGTAATCCTCATCATAATCATCATCAACAACAAAACCAACACCAAATGTGTCAATGATCAATGCATTCATACCATCATATTCAAATGTGTTTTCTAGCGCATGATCGTCATCTTCCATGGGATCATGATCTTCAGCTTCAATAATCACACCTCCATGTTCCTCTATATTCACACCTCCATGTTTCTCTGAGATGTGATCACCTTCTCTTTGAAAGTTAGACAACAATCTAGCAATTGTCTCCCTATTTTGATTGAATTCCCTTGTATTATCTGACATTATCCTTAATGTGTATATCTGCAAAAAAATTGGACATGTTGTACTTAATGTTTATATTTGCACATATCTGTACTCTTTAGTTGTGATAAAAAATGTCAAACAAAAAATGACATGTTATGGTAGGTTTTATAAATGATATGTTACTTTGTAAATTTAACTTTAGGTTTTATAACTGTACATATATTTTCTTCAACTCCCCCACATTGTAATCATATCGACAGGTTGATATTGAATTCTATGTCAAGATTTACAACATTAAATTGATCATAGTTGGAAGACTCAAACACAAGAAGAATATGAGTATAGCCAATTTTCAGAAGAATATGAATGAATGCAAATATACATAAGTGGATGAACATAAATAATGAAGGTACCAGACATTTCCTGAAGTAATGAAGTGTTGACCTGGGGTTGAATCCAGTATGCTCCTGTATGATGTAGAACCTGCAAGGAAGGAAAATATGGGGTTAGATCCAAAGGATCTAAGCAATGTCTGACACCCTATTACTGATCCTCATCTACAATTATGCATGTGCATAGTCAAGCCATACACTTCTAAAAGTCATGATAAATCATAAGCAATGGAGGGGACATTATCAAGGTCAAATCAGAGATCAAATTTCATGCCTTGAAATTATATATATAGTTATAAAATTTCATGCCTTGAAATTTTATAACATAGTTCCTTACGATTTGATCTTCATATGGCAGCCGTGACTTGAGGTAGGCATTCGAGCTTTGTCTTCTCATTAACTCAATTTCATTTTGATGGAATTTGTTGATTTAATGACACAAGCTCACTGTTTAATACTGGCATTGTTTACATCTTTGCATCATGCATTGTTTATGAGCTCACTGTTTGAGCACCACATGACCCTGTTATGAGCTTTGTTTGTTATACACACACGCGTGCACACGCGTGCGCACGCGCGCACACACACACACACACACACACACACACATATATATGTAAGATGTTATTGTTGTCATTGCATGCTTGCTGCTGTTGTGCACCATATATTATTTTATACATTGTTTATTTCATTGAGACCGTGAGCTTGGCATTTGTAATGCATTTGTTGTTATTGGATCAATGTTGCCATGTTGTTGAGGTTGTAGATGCATTGAATCACCACTGCCATTCTATTTTGATAGCATGCTAGCTTGAAGATCTTGTGAGGTTCGAGATGTGAATGATTGTTGCTTGATAACACATTTGACATTGAACATAGTTCCTTAGCATAGTAAACTATGCTAAGGAACTATAATATAAAATTTCAAGGCATGAAATTTTATAAATGTACATATATTTTATGAATATAACTGTACAACAGAAGAAAACACACATGCCTTGGTTTTGATTGGTCTATGAAAGGTTTTGGTTTTCCTTTCCCAATTGAGATGTCACCCTAAGATTCAAAAAGACCAAGGTAATAATAAGTCTTGAACATAAATGCATGATTGTGGTTCCTCAAGTAGGAGTTGTGATGCAAAGGAAGAACACTTATATGGGTTTACCCACATAAGGACAATGGTTTCATTCATTTTTCTTTCAATTTCTCTTGGGTACTTTCCTTGGCCTCTAGGCTTGGGCATCCTATAGGGGTTGAACCAAAATTACAAAGGCAATAAGGAAACATAGAACAATAGGTTTGGGGAATTTTAGACTTATGTTCAATCCTTAGTAATGGCTCTTGTTACCATATTTTTCATGCGCATTCCAATTTCGTAACCTAATTGATAGACGAGTGGCTACAATACCCTAGTTTGCATTATTAGATGATCTTGTTTAGTTTGTGTTCATTTCATGAAAAGATACATGTAAAGGAAAATAAATTTATGCATCTAAAGACTACATGTATATATATGCCAGATAACTTGTACATATTATACAAGGAAAAGAACTGAAAGATAAAATCATCTGGGATCACACAGGCCATGATCATCGCCAACTTTCAGAAGAATATGCAAGAGTACATGCATACATAAGAGGATGAACATAAATAATAAGGGTACCAGACATTGCCTGAAGTGATGAATTTTTGACCTGGGTATGAATCCAGTGTGCTCCTGTGTGATCCAGAACCTGAAAAGAAAAAAGAGATGTGGGTTAGATCAAAAAGATCTAAGAAATGAATGGCATCGTATTACTACTGATCCTCATCTATAATTATGCATGTGCATAATCAAGCCATACACTTCTGAAACAAAAACGGGGAGTACCACATAGTGAATATAAACAACATAACAAATAAAGAGAGATCAAACACTTCACACAATGCCTTGAAGGCAATAGAAATGATTCCCTAGCTCTCGAACCTCGCGGGTCATGAAGCATTCCAAATGCAAAGATGTAAACAATGCCATTATTAAATAGTGAGCTCATAAATAATGCATGATGCCAGATCAAAGATATAAGTAGGGCATATAAAACAATGTTAATAAGAGTAGTTAAATATTCACGCTAAAACCAAAAATGCCATTAATATGAAACCCTAAGCATATTAGTGGAAAAAGTGCAGATTTCAACCCAAAACAATCGTTAAAACATGAAAAACATCTGGCATAATTGTACATTTCATTCATGTCATTGATATTCTTCTTCATCCATCTCATCATCAAGATCATCGTCGGCAACAACATCATCACCACCAATATCGTCGTCATTGTTATTATCAACATCATCATCATCGTCGTCGTCGTCATCATCATCCTCATCATCATCGTTATCAGTAGCAACATCATCGTCGTCTTCTTCTTCATATTCTTCTTTGGCTAACTCTCGATCATGATCACCATCTACATCATCTTCCACTTCTTCCTCTTCCTCGGTATCTTCTTCTTCCATCACATTATACTTTATCGGCCTTCCTCTTACATAAAAAACCTTCTTAAAAGTACAATGGATCTTACATTAAAATGACTTTAATATGTTGGAAAATTTCAATATCTAATGAAATTATTTAACATCAAAGCTCATGAGTTTATCAAAATATGCCCAACGTATCTACATGAAATTCTAAAAAATTTTCAGTATCTACAATAGTCCTCTATTAATCACATTTATGCATATGGCCCCAACAAAGTAGTGCACAAACTACACAAAGAAGGCATCACATAAACATGATTTCTGCTTTCGTCATTGAAGCAATCTCAGCGGCACTAGCTGCCTCTCAAGCCTTGCACAAGTTGCACTCATTTACTACATCAGGTATAGATGTAGATAGGGTAGATTTAAATGTGGTTTCATCGAACCACCGAAAGTATTGACATCCACTATTTCCCTGCAATACCAAATCTACATCAGTTCTTCCTAAAATGATTACTTGTCACATTACTTTTAAACATAAAATATAATTCCACATCCATACCTTTTTCCTATTTGGGAAACCCCAAAATCGATGTCCAGGATTAATTTTTGTGCGTGACGTCTTCAAAACACAAGGGCCAACACCACATTGACACATAGGCACATTGACCGAAGCCATTGATGCTATATCGATAAATATTGAACTGTCATTCCAACATATCATTTTGTTTACTTGATTATTTTGTTCATTCATACTAATTATAATTTCAATAAAAAACAACATACTAATG
The DNA here is from genome assembly GCA_018584345.1 of Thuja plicata. Lineage (NCBI taxonomy): Eukaryota > Viridiplantae > Streptophyta > Pinopsida > Cupressales > Cupressaceae > Thuja > Thuja plicata. Next base: position 2,472,117 of record MU225327.1, on the reverse strand, counting down.
TAGACAACATCTCAAATCAAATTGCAAAATGACTATTGTCAATCATAGTACAAAATGAAAATGCTTTGTATTTGATGATATAATGAATTTGAACATGTAAATATGTTGTTAACAAAATATGTTAACAACATGTATGTTAACAATATTTGCACCTTAGTTAACAAAACATGTTGTTAACAAAATATGTTAACAACATGTATGTTAGCCTATTGTGTTTGTTTGCAAATTTCTAACACATGTTAACACAATAGGCTAACATACATGCTGTTAACATATTTTGTTAACAACATATTGTATTAACACGTGTTTACTAAGGTGTGAATATCATGGTGCATAGACACAACCCATAAACAATGCATGATGCCCTAGCTTCCAGCCCGCAAGCCATCACGACATTTCCTCATGAAATGATCATAAACGGGGAGTACCACATAGTGAATATCAACAACAAAAAAAATAAAGAGAGATCAAACACTTCACACAATGCCTTGAAGGTAATAGCAACGATGCTCTAGCTCTCAGAGCTTGCGGGTCATCAAGCATTCCAAATGCAAAGATGTAAACAATGCTAGTATTAGCATTCATATTGTGTCATTAAATCAACAAATGACATCAAAATAAAATTGAGTTAGGGCAGTGAAAAGTGGAAACTTTCCCATTTTACCACAGTTAGGGCTCTCTTTTACCATGCTTTATGAGCTTTATATGGTTGGTTGAGTAGGTCATTAGAATGTATATGATCAATCAAAGAAAAAATTATTATTTTTGGGGGTCTTTAAGTAATAACCAAGAGCTATTATTTTATATTCTTCTATTCTATTTATAAAATATTTCTTGATTGTAATTATTTTAATGTTGAAAATACCATATAAAAGAAAGCATGAGTGGAAGAATGTAGATTCAGGAATATAAATAAGTGAAGAATTTGGGTTATGTGAACTTTTGTGTAGGAAGATTCTCCAACAACTGTGGCAGAAGTACAAGTGAGTGTGAATTCTTTATTTAATATGATTTAGTAAAAAAACTATGTTGATAATGTTTTGTTTTGGATTTTTAAGGACTTTGATCAAAAGCCTATTCTGTCTGTTTATGGGTAACTATGTCAATATGGGTGATATAGAGTTTTGACATGATTGTTTCTGTCTGTTTGTGGGTTACTCTTTCAATATATGTTGTATCTTTTACCAGATTTGTTAAAACTACATAGCCCTTCTTTTTTGTTTGTTTACTTTGACAGTATCACATGAACACTAAGAAAAAGGACAATGGAGGATAAGGATTCCCCTTCACATTCCCTTTGTGTTGCAGATAGTCCTTTTAGCATTTGATGAACCTTTTCTCTACTTATTAGTATTGCTTGACTACTGTGATTTTGTAGCTTTCCTTTTTCAGAAAGATGGGTTCAGGCTGGATTAGTGGAGTCATGGCAGTAATACTTTTAGTAGTGGAGCTCCTGGCATGCTGTTTCTTTGGTTGTGTATCTACCAAGGAGGTGGGTAGTCATGCATGTATGATAGTATATATACATTGAGTATTGATAGGGCTTGTAGTTTGTGATAAATGGTTTAATGGGGGTGTGTTGTACATGTTTTGTTATAGGTATATGTTTTCTTTTCAGGTGGCCATGGAGGGTTGCATCCAAAGGAAGTGTCTGAAATGCATCATTCTATGCTTCTCTCTGTTAAAGAAAGGTTGGTCCATTGTTACTGTACTACATGAGTTATGCTAGTTTCTTTTTATTCTTGATCTCTCTAACATTTTGAGGATGGATCATTGAGTATCACGAGTTATGCTTGTTTCTTTCCATTCTTGAGCTCTCTAAAATTTTGAGAAAGGATCATTGAATATGATAAAAACATTGGTCTAAATAATAGACACAAGTGAATCCAGAAAGATAAATGCAATAAATTTGTTGATAGGAAATTATTTTTCTTTGTTTCTTGGTTTTTTTAGTGTTGATGAAGAAAGGGAATCATTTCTATATAGTTACAAGCATTCTTTCAATGGATTTGCAACTCAACTTTCTCTTGTAGAAGCTTCTTCCATATCAGGTAGCTCTACAAAAAGTACAATAAAAAGTTATGCTTAACGTGCTATTACCACAATAGTTTATGGGGGTTGATTTCATAAAATGGTTATGAAAATTTTATGTTTTCTTGACAATTCATTTAACCTACCATTCTAATAAGATGAGAGACATGAGCTCGTTGAAAGTATATGAAAATTCATGTGGGTCGATTTTATAAAATGGTTATGGAAATTTATGTTTTCTTGACAATTCATCTAAACCTACCATTCTAAGAACATGAAGGACAAAGAGCTTGCTAATGATATATGTAAGATTATGGGTTTTGTTTTGTGTTTTGAGCATGTGGATGAGGAGGCAACTATGCTTCACAATAGATAGTACTTCAAATACTTGTCCAAAGCTCCAAAAATTGGTTTCTCTGATGTACTGACTTGTAATGTTCACGTAAATCTCACCAAAGCAAGGGAACAAAGATCAGTCAAGGCATTTTGGCATTAAATGTGTGCTCATTTTTAGTTATGGTGAAGTTTAATCTCATCTTGTCCCATCCCCAGTCTTAACTAAAATTCTATTTGTTATTAATATGCTTTCTTTTGGATTAGTTTGGGATCAAACATAATGATCGACAAAAATCTATTTGATCTAATTCATAAAATAACTGTAGAAACTTCATAAATATGATTCTATTTGTTGGCAATAATGACATTCCCACAAATATAATGTACTTCTATATATTAGATGTAGAAATGGAAGGGGTGATATCTGTATTTCCAAGCAAAGGAAGAAGGATGTAGACCACAAGGTCATGGATTTTTTTGGGTATAGATGATGGGGCACAACAAGATGAGTCTTCCTCTTCAAACACCCTGTGGAAACAGGCAAAATATGGGGGAAGATACAATAATTGGGCTCCTAGATTTAGGTGCACATACATTTTAAGTTAATTATACCTACAAATAAAGAGTATATTGGCCTTTTATATATGGATATATATCTTTAATCTAAGAAAATAGAACTTAATTGAAAGCTTTGCAAATGTATTTTTGGCTTAAGACCTGAGCTCTTTTAGAAATTTGGGTGTTTCATTCTAAACATGAGGGGTTCTCATTTTGGTTGAAAATTTTGGCTTGAAATCCTTCTATATTCACTTAAAGGTGGTGTTCATTGTATTCTCTAGAATAAATCTTGTTTTGCATATTTGAAAATTCAACATCTCTCATTTTATATGAGAAACCCTCTTTCTTTGATCCTATACAATGTACCAATGGTACTGGTCATATTTTGATTCTGTGTATATATTATTCCATCACTTTATACATTGATTAGTATTGATGGTTTATAAATTTATTGTATCATTTTACATGGGTCTCTCTATTGTGCTACTATGACAGTGAAAATGATGACACATTGATCATTTAATTTTTATGTTTGTTTTGGTCACTGTGATGTCTCCTTCATGGCACTATATTTTAGTTCCTTTAGTTGGTACTTAATTTTACTTTGAAGTTATATCATACTCTTTATTTCAGCCCTTCTCCTAATTTGA